>JARHVA010005162.1:177500-682500 GCA_037957365.1 Torreya grandis
TTATTGTTGATCCTAATTGACAAGTGTGAGATATTGAATGGAAATATTAGGAAATGATTGTGGATGATTGATATGAAAATATAAACAAGTGAAGTGACCACATGGATTAATGATGATGGATCAAATAATTAGATATCATGGATTAAATTGATGGATGAAAGAGAGAGAGAGGTGATTATGGGTCATATGAGGTTAAACATTTAGTTTTTGTGAATTTAAATGCTTAGAAAAGGAGAGGAAAATAATTTTACAATATGCATAATAATAAAATTGACATGTATAGTGGTGAATTCACTAAACAGAGTGGCGAATTAATTGAGAAATTATTTCACAACTAAGTACCTTAAATTTATAAATAAATGATATTAATTCATAATTAAGTGATACAAATTAAAAACTAAGTGATATAAATTTTAAATTAAGTGATACGAATTCACAACTACATAATTGCGAATTTGTTGAATTTAGTTGTGAATTCATTTACACTAGAAGTGACCATTTTTTAGAGGGCATAAATTTTAACTCCAGACTTTGTTTAAGATCTCATTTTTTCCAAAATGAAGGTATTGAGAAGGAAAATTAAAATATGATCACATATTTCAGTTTTGGTTAGTAAAAATCATTGAAAAAGTGGAAAACTAACTATAAATGTTAAGTTAGGTAAGATGAATGTTGTTTGATAATTTAAAGTACTTGTTGATATGATTGTGAATGTTAATATGCATGTTTAAAATAGATAGTGAGAATGGGATGATCAGAATAGTATTTATTTGAAATTTGTGTGGAAGAAACATGTTTGAATATAGCCTCAAATCATTCTATGGATTAGTCTTCTCAACACGTCATAGGTCCTCCAAGGATCATACCATAAAGACTTTGTTAAAGATGACACATAAATGCTTCATTTGAGAATGTGAGATGGTTTGATAGATTCCTTGTGTTTATTTTATTTCTTCATTAGATTTCCAACAATAATTCAAAGTGAGTAAGATTTGAATAACCTAATTTTTGACATTGTGTATGACAATGTGCACTAATGGTATAGAAAACCCATGATGACTATCGTGTGATACACGTAAGGACTAATAGATTCACAATGACAAAACTTAGTGCATCATAATATGAAATATCATAATAAAAACATTAGTAATGCATATAGTTATCTAGACACAAGAAATAACAATAAAGATAAAATAAAAAAATATGTTTACAATAATAAAAATGTTGTAAGTAAAACAAACATGGATGTAAAAAAACACTACACAAGCAAGTAAACACCCATGGTGTAAAAGAAAGTAAATGAATATACAAATAATGAATATACAAAACAAGTAAGCAAATGAATTTTTTGGATGTCCTTAGATAGAATATAACCCTTTGGAATATGTGATTTTTGAGAATGTTTAACTATCTAATGAGTAATCCATATAAGGGATGACTAGGGTATGTAACTAAGGACACATGATTTTTTTTTTGTATTTTATTAAATTTTCTAATGTTTTGGTTTTTTTTGGAGTTTTTAATCTTTTTGGATTTATAAGTGTATATACAAGGAATAAATATGTTTTTATGATGGTAAAGACTAGATTAATAAGTATGGGTTTCAATGTGTTTGGGATTAAATGTATAAGAATGGGTTTGGATAGGTAAGATTGTTTAAATATGGTTTATGGTGGTTAAGGATGAGTTTAGGATGGATTTAAATAGGAATAGGTAAGTATGCTTTAGGATAACTTAGGATAAATAAGGATGGTTGAGGATAAGTGTATGATGGTGGAGGATGGGTAAGGATGGAGGGATGATTTAGAATGCATAGGACTAAAATGGTATGAGCTTTCCCCCAAGTTTAGGTTACTCATATACAATTGGTTATTTTACACATGATGCCAAAAAATTATTTTCATCATGGTACTTGTCTAATTTACCATATAAATGGTTTTTACCTTTGGACAAATTTATTTCTCTCTTTCTAATATTTTATTTTATGTTATTTTAATTTTTGGAATCTCAATTATAAAAGGGTTTGATATAAATAATGTTTACCCCTATATATATTTCAATTATGTGCTCTAGAAGTGTCTTCAACAAATTCTTTGATTTTTAAGTTGGCTTCTTCCAAATTTACCAGGATACTATTGTTGACTAAATTTGACCCCAACTCGAATTGATCACCCCCTATAAATTAAAACTTGTCATGGTCTTATAATGTGGTATTTTCATACCCTATATGGTCCATAGAGTCTTTATTTAACCTTGTTAGCATGGTTTAAGGTTAGTTTGGAAAAGTTAAGGTAAAATAACGTTATGGTCATATAATGTTTTAGGCATGCCATGAGGAAAATAAGTCATGGTAAATTTGTTTCATAGGTTATTAGGGATTTATTAATCTCATATTATGTCCTAAACATATTTTAATAATATTTCATGAAGTTTTGAAATTTTGAAGATGATTTGCTCACTCTAAGGTGTTAAAAATACATATAAATGTGATTTTTGGCTAACATTGATATATGTCAAAGTCCCCAAAGATAAAAAATTGTAACATAAACCTTAAAAAGATATTTGATTAATTAAATAACTACCACACCTATCAACATGTCAGAAAAAGGTTAGTTTCTTGAAATTCAATGCCACTTTGAGGAGCTAGCAAAAGTTGTACAGACTTGTGGAAGTCATGTGCAAGTGAAAATAGATTTATAAAATGATTTAATATTATAAAGGTTATGAAAACTCTTGGAATGAATTTTAAACTCTCACAGTTGCATAAATATTCTTATCTCTCCCATTGATTCATTCATAAGCTAGTGAAGGCTAATTTCAAAAAGATGGTATAGGCCATACAAGTAGAGTTGGGGGCTAACATTTTGTCAAAATTTAGGGACCCATATGGGATTATAATTTTTGGATTGGTAGTTGGATTGGTTTTCTTATATTTATAAACAATTGATAAGAGCCCAGATTATTTTTTGAGAGCTCAAAACCCCATAGGCTAAGTTTATATCAACTCCAAAATAAATTGTTAATTTTTGTCTACATAAAACTAGTTGGAGTAGATTATAATATGTATCTATATTCCTCACACAAATTAACTCATATTAGTGTCATTTTTGGATGTCCTTTTAGCATGAAAAATTTCTCTTGTGAGTAGTTTAGAGTGACTGGTAACTTTTCTATGTTGCATAGGCTTTACAAGTGGTATGATAAATTTGAATGGTTTTATAATATCTCCTCAATATATCATTTGTCTCTTGATTAGTCAATTAATTTGCATAAGTTCAAACTAGTCACATACCTCCATTCACATGGTAGATTGTGTTCTACCTACATAACAAGTTCAATTGTTTTGATAAGTTTGAATATGTTTTTCAAAATAAATTGAGGTTATGTTTTCATGATTTGATGAAATGAAATTTATAATGATATTTTAATCTCATATTCATGTCTTGCACTTTTTCAAATGCTTTTATATAGACTACAAACCATTTTCTACAAGCCTATAGTTTTGTCATCCATGATAGATGCAAAGGTGTTAACACTTAAGTTGTATGTTACAAGCATGAGATCATGGTTATGGTATAATTAGAATTAAATACAACCAATGGTGATCCTCAATCATTTGAAAACATTAAAGGATGAAGACTGTGATGACAAACTAGTAGACTAAAGGATACATCCTATAAGATTATATAGGTGAATAGTGAAATATACAGGTTTGAGATGCCTTGAAGAGGCTATGAAGTTTATAATTAAATAATAAAGACTCCATAATAATATCCATTATTCTAAGTATCATTATGTGGTTTTAAAAGGCCTATTCAAGCCACAAATTTAGATTTCCACTTATAGTCACTTATAAGATTGTGTGGGATGACAGTGGAAACAAGTTTTTAAAGTGTGTTTTGAAGATGATGATAGGCATAAAAATAATTTAAGTAATAAATATAAATGTATTTAACATTGTGATAATTTCCATGATTGTTTTGAAATGCCAACTTAAGACTCACATACACAGTCCATTCAAACAATACCTATAGTCAATTATGGAGAAATTGGATTTGAGATAGTTAGGTTAATGAGAGATCACACTTTCAAGATAGTGAAAAAAATTTAAATTAAAAAAAAAAAATATGAAAGGATCCATGGAAAGTTTTGTAAATAGGTTTGAAGACCTAAAATGCCCTAAACATAGTCAACTCTTCATACATAATCATATCCCCTAAAGAGACCTACAACTAGTTGATGATTTTGGCCTTGCATAGTTATAATGGTGGAGTATAGGGTTATATTTATTTTAGAAGTGTTAAAGATATTCATATTTATAATACACATCCACTAAATAAGTTTGGAGATAGGTCTAGAGACCTCACATAGTCATACTCAGTCAAACCAATAAGATAGTCATTTACAAAACTGTAAGTGGATGGAAGTGTTGAGAGCATAGGGTTTCAAAGAGTGAAGGAAGGTCTTAGGTACTCAAATATATAAAAGGCACAAAAAGAGTTTTAATAGTTCAATTTTTAATAAGGTTATTAGAACATCAAGTAGGTAGACTAATTCCTAAATCTATTAGACAAGTAACCAATCACTTATATATCCATTAAGGAACTCAAGTCTCTAAAGATAGTGATAGATTTATTAAGGAGAATTGATATTTGAATTAGGTTATGGTGGAGGTAATAAATTCATCAAGACACTAATGTTAAAATCAAGAGTGGAGGGAAAGAGATTAAATAGGGACCATACAGTCGTATTATACATATACAATTATGCCTACTTACTCATGAAAATGGTTATTTATTTGAAAGGTTTTGATAATATTCAAGATAATTGAGGTAGAGTAGGATGTTTATAATGTTATTTTTAACTATAATGTATCACATAAAACTCTTCAAACCTGACAAAAAACATGAAACCAATAAGGCAGGCCCTATTTAAACTTACACAATCCATTTCACACACAATCTTGTATAGACAGACCTTAAGGAGATGCCAAGGGATTTTTTATAGTAGATGAGACCCTAGATACCTAAGGATATTGTAAGGGAAAATTAAATAAACTTCATGAAGTGTTAAACCTCCAATAGAGAAATAAAATAAGAGATATAGTCATCTAAGGTGAGACAGTCAGCTAGGCTTGAGAGCCCTATGTATGGACAAGTAAGAATTAGGGAGTTTGATGAAGAAAGGGGAAATATAGACAATATAAGGTGTCAAGGATGACCTCATATACTTTATTAAGGTCATTATAACTCAAATAAATTTATTAACATGCACCTTCAGACTCAATTTTCTCTCGGACCTCTTAAAATGGTTGTTTCCAGTCAAGCAACTATATTGCATTGCTTGGTATGGTCAAGAGGATTTGCATGGGAGATTGGTCTCCTATGGAAAGTTTAATTCCCAAATTCACTTCCATTTTTTTTTTTTTTGAGGATTCATACATCCATATTTATGAATCATCCTTAAGAACCCAATTCACTTTCAGGCTGCTTAGGAGATCTATAAGGACCCGATGAGAGAGAAAACAAATTTCATGCCTCCAGATGGATTATACAAACTTAAAAAACACCCATAACATGTTTAATAATCTGTTAATTATCACCCCATGTAATTGGTCGATATAGTACTATATAAAACTATATGAAATAGGGATAAAAAGTAGTTTTGATATTTTATAGGTTTGTACAGTGAGTCAAAACTTCTAATTTGGCATGAAGGAGGGAGAGGAAATTTTCTAGGTGAATCACAAAATTTTTGGGGGTTTGGAACATGTGGAGATCATGTATAATTATTTTTCACTCTCATGGCATGGAGGCCTAATTGAGGCCTAGTTACAAGAGAGAAAGGGTAGAAAAGGACATTTCCAGTCACTCTCAAAGCATGAAATTAAACCTAGAGTTATAAATCCATAAGGGGTACTATAATATTCCATTATATTCTAAATATATTCTATAATTATATCTACATAATGAGGTTTTTATTATATTAAAGTTACAAGCAAGAAGGCCTAATTGGGGATTTTAGTAGACAACAATTTGTTGGGGCTAGTTTGATGCCTCAAAATAAATTTTTACAAGTCAAATATGATGTAAATAGGCCATACATGAAGTTTAGATAAGATAAATAAATTAAAACCAAGTTTTGACATGTGTGTGAAAAATAGGCCTAAGGAGATGAAAAGCCATCTAGACACTTTGCATGAGAAAGAGGTGATGTGTCAAAGAGAACCTATTAGGGTCAGTTGAGAGGTGTCGATATTAGATAAAATAGGTAGGATAAAATGATCTAACCACTAATAAGGACACTTTTCCTTCAACATATCAAGAAAAAAATGTTTTAAGAAGTTATTTAAGGTATCAAATAACCATTTTAACTCCCCTTCCACTTAGAAAGTCAGATAATATTTGGAGGAGATACACATGGCTTATAGGACATGTTGAGGTAGTTTCATAACTCTTTTTCTTGTTGTAACTCATATGACACTTGTCTACCTTCTCTCTCCTACACCCATCTTCTTTTCTCTCTCACATTCTCTATATATTGAGCCACTTTTGGCTAAATTTGTATCCCTCCACATGATTATGGAAAAGTCATGCTCATTTACAATCTTTGAGAAATAAAGGATGATCTAATTTACCTTATCCATGAGTTATTTCAATGTGTTTGTTAACTAGTCAATATTTCTAAGTGATAGATTCTTTTCCTTGGCATATTGTCCTTGTTTTCATTCATGTTTATCTTTGAAAGTCTTTTTTGGGTCTCTTGAAGTGTTATAATGGAGTTTTCATGAGTTTAGTGAGTTGTCTCTTCGCTATTGTCAAGTCATGACCTTGGGTTTAGTCCTCCTAGCTTAAGTTAGCTTCACAAACCTCTATGAGAAATACTAATGGAAGGATATTTTTAGAGTAGTTTCATATGTAGGTTAGACTTTTATTTGAAGTATAATTGTAATTGGTTGGTAGCGGTCAATTCATAATTGGTGCATCACCTTGTTAGGATAGATTTACTTTATGTTCTATCTCTCCCTTTTCATCCAAAAGAGCTAGTAGTTTAGGTGATGAATTTTAATAGAAAAATTGAGTTATCCCTTTAATCTAGAGGTTTACCTCTATTATAGGTAACTCATAGGCCTATATTTAATATCATTTTCCACTTAATTTGGATAAGTCTTGAACTACCTCTTCAAAGGAGAAAAATTGAGTGACAATAGTTCTAGCATGCCCAGTGGGACTTAAGGTCCAAGAGAGCAGAGTAATTATTGGTATGTTCTTCATCTTATTAGCCATTGGAGGTATTAAAAAAAAACCAATGGAAAATATAAATGTAATCAGCTGGTTATAAATAGCCATGGTACTTATTGTGAAATAATTTTATGATATCTTGTGTTTAATTTGATTAATGAAGTTAGCATGGATGGTTATGATGAAATTTTATACTATAAACCTCCCTACCAACCTTGTCATGATCCTAATTATGTGTCTCAATAGCCCTATCAAGATTTTTATCATCCCTATGAGTTATGGTAGTCCTATGGTCATCTTGCTTCCCCTTCATATGGCCATGATGTTGTTGAGAATCCCTATGAAGAAGCCTATGAGGAAGGATATCAAGAAGATTACCAAGAAGTGTCTCCTTATCAACCTCAATATGATCCATATCAACCTCAACATGATTATTACCATCCTTGTCATGAGGAATCAAATGATACCATTTATTGGGAAGCAAGATATAAGGCCTTACAAGATGAAGTAAGGAAACTAACTCGACAAGTTGAGTCTCACCAAAACCCCTAGATTACCCTCCTCCTCCTACTTCAACTCCACCTCAAGTCAAATTATTATTATCACTCATGTCAAATGTGCTAAAATCATAAAAAGTGATGAGAAAATGGGATAAGGAATCCCTATTAATCTCATATAAAAGTTGAGAAATTTGGTTCAATTATTTATGAATAATTGGAGGTTAGTTGAAGAGGAAGACAAATATGTAATCAATGATGATATGCATGAAATGAGATGTTATATCTAATGGTGGCTAGATAGGTTAGAAATTTTGGAAAGTCAAGAGGGTGATGATTATCTTCCAACTATTAAAGAACCTCAATAAGGGTATGAAGAAAATGAAAACATTGTTGAGAAAGAAGATGTCTCTCCCATTTTCCAACCTGAATTTCCATCTCCCCAAGAGTTCACTAAATAATCCTTCACTCCTAAGATAATTCATGGTCCATCCATCACACCTCATACTCCCTCTCCAACCCATGAACTAATTTACCACCCTCCCACCTCATCCCTTATTTAAGGAGAACCCATCCTATGGGATATTAGTGAAGAAGAACAAGCTTAAGTTATAGCTAATCAAGAAGATGACTCAAGTGTATATGTTGAAGAATTCACTATAGGGACTCCCCTTGGTGACGATAATCATAAATACATCTTATTGAGTGAATAAAGAGAAGACCTTGATGATGTTGTATCTACTAAAAAAAATTTTGATCAATACATGAAAGATAAGGTTCTTGAAAGATACATCACATAAGCTAAGTTGGTTGAGACTCATGAGAAACATTAAGAGGTTAGTTTTGAAAATCCAATAGAATATGAAGTTGTTTCTACTTCAATGGAACATGATGAATTGTGGTAGATATTTAATGAGATATGTGAATAATTTGAAGGCCTTAAAAATCTTACATCCCCTATTATTAAAGTTGAAGACATTCTTGGAGATGCATTACCTCTTGAAGTATAACATGATAACTTTCAAAGTATAAAACTTGTGCAAGTTACATCTAGCCTTGAAATTGAAGACTCTACAAGAAAGCAAGTTGAAGTTTACCAAGTGCTCAATAACCAAGAAGATGAGTTTGAAGAGGTTGTGGTTCTTGAAGATAAATAATACAAAGGTGATTGGTAGTAGCATATTGAGATCCTTCAAGATATTGAAGGCCCTTGCAAGGTTGAAGGTCATGTGCATGAGGAGATCAGATAAGATGTCTTCATTGAAGACAATCATGAAGATGGGGCTAAGTATGAAAATTTATTTGAAGAGCTTCATGAGTTTTTAGCTAGTAATAAGTTTGATCTCTTTCAATATGCTATGAATGATAAATAAACATGCTTAGATCAAGCATCATTGAATAAAATAAAAATTGAATAACATCATGAAAAGATTGTTTAAGTATAAGAAGAGTTCACCTTCATACGTGATATGTTTGTAGCTACTACTATTGCATTAGAGATCATGCCAAAAAGAGTGGAAAACATAAAGGAGTTGAAGACATAAAGAGAAAGGCTCAAGAGACAACTTACTTCATGCCTTATTTCATATCTTGGAATAAAGGATGGTGCAATTTCCCCCTTTGATCCAAGAGGAGAAAAATTATTTGAGGTTAGTTTGTATATAGTCCAGTTTGCTTAGGTTGTTGTTGTCTTCCCTAAGTGCTTGATAGCATGTGTGTGTGTTTTGCTTTGTTTGTGTCTTGTTGTCTTTGTTTTTGTGTTATATTAAGATAAATTAGTTTATTTTGTGATTTTATTAAAGTATAATTAGGTCTGAAATTGAGTGCAAGATGCTTCATTTCCCAATGGACATGTAAGGTAATTAATACTATTAGCATTACATGTATGCTACCCCTATGAATCACCAAGAATATTGATGAAATTTGACCCCAAGTCAAAAGGGTCAAACCCCTATAAATTAAAACTTGTCATGGTCCTAATATGTGGTCATGTCATACCCTATATGGTCCTTAGAGTCTTCATTTAACCTTGTTAGCATGGTTTAAGGTTAGTTTGGAGAAGTTAAGGTAAAATCATGTTATGGTCATTTGGTGCTTTAGGTATGTCATGAGGAAAATAAGTCATGGTAAAGTTGCTTAATAGGTTATAATGGGTTCATTAATGTCATTTTATGTCTTGAACATATTTTCATAACATTTCATGAAGTTTTAGAAAGTTTGAAGATCATTTTCTATTTATAAGGTGTTAAAAATGCATATAAATGTGATTTTTGGATAACATTAATATATGTCAAAGTATCCAAAGATAAAAATTAGTATCATACACCTTTTGAGGATAGTGGATAAATTAATTAATTGCCACACTTGTTAGCATGCCAAAAAAAGGCCAATTTCTTGAAATTCAATGTCATTTTGAGGAGTTAGAAGTTGTACAAACTTATGGAAGTCATGTGCAAGTGAAAATAGATTCAGAACATTCTTTAATATTCTATAGTTCAATGAAAATATTGTAATTAAGTTTTAACTCTCACAATTTTATAAATCTTCTTCTCTCTCCCATCACTTCATTCATAAACTAGTGAAGGCCAATTTTAAGTAGATGGTATAGGGCCATATAGGTAGAGTTGGGGGCTGATATTTTGGAAAAAGTTTGGGACCACTATGGGATTTAATTTTTTTTCATTTGTCATTATATTGTCTCTCTTATATTTATGAACAATCTCTAAGACCTTAGACTACTTTTTGAGAGCTCAAAACCCAATAGGCTAAGTTTAGAGCAACTCTAGAACAAATTATCAATTCTTGGCTACATGAAAATATTTTTAGTAGATTATTTTATATATGTAGATTCCTCACACATATTAACTCATCTTATTGGCATGTGTGGATGTCCGTTTTGCATGAAAAGTCTCTCTTATGAGTAGTTTGAAGTGACTGGTAACTTTTTTGTGTTGCATAGGTTATCCAAGTGGTATTATAAACTTTAATGGTTTATCATGGACATATAATCTCTCATAAATCCATAATTTGTATATTTATTAGTTATATACTCTATACAAGTTCAAACTAGTCATATACCTCCATTCACATGGTGGACTGCATTTTGCCTACATAGCAAGTTCAATTTTTTTGATAAGTTTGAATATGTTTCTAAATGGAACTTAAGGTTATGTTTTCATGATTTTATGAAATTAAAGGTAAAATGATATTTAAATCTCATATTCATGTCTTTCACTTTGTCAAATGCTTCTACATTAATTGTAGACCATCTTCTACATGCCAATAAGTTTATTATCTAGGATAGATGAAAACATGTCAAAACTCAAGTTGGATGTCACAAGAATGATAAAATGGTGATGGAATAATCATAATTCAAAATAAATAATTTAAATCCTCAAGTATTTAAAAACATCTCAAAATGAAGACTGTGATGACAAGCTAGTAGCCCAAAGGATACATCCTACAAGACTGTATAGGTGAATAGTGAAATACAAAGGTTTGAGATGACTTGAAGAGGCTATAACGTTTGGAATGTAATAATAAAGACTCCATAATAATAATTGAACACTATTTTAATTATCATGATGTGGTTTGAAAAGGTCTATTCAAACCATAAATTTAGATTTTCCCTTATAGTCACCTATAAGATTATGTGGGATGATAATGGATGCAAGTTTGTAAAGTGTGATTTGAAGATACTAATAGGCATAAAAGGAATTAAATAAATAATTATCAATGTAATTACCACTATAATAATTTCCATGATATATTTTAAAGGCCAACTCAATACTCACATACATAGTCCATTCAAACACTACCTATAATTAGTTATGAAGAAATTGGCTTTGAGATAGTTAGGTTAATGAGAGATTAGAGTTTTAGGATAGAGAAGGAAGTTTCAAGGAAACAAAAAAAATATTAAAGGAAACATTGAAATGTTTTTAAATAGTTTTAAAGACCTAAAATTCCTTAAACATAGTCAACTCTTCATACACAATCAGAGCCCCTAGAAAGACCTATAGTCAATTGATGATTTTATCCTTGCATAGTGATAATGGTGGAGTATAGGGTTATAAGGATTTGATAAGTGTTTAATATATCCATATTGAAAAGACACAACCACTATAGAAGTGTAGAGATAGGTTTGGAGACATAACATAGTCATACTCAGTCAAACCTATAAGATAATCATCCATAAGAGTGTAAGTAGATGGTAGTGTTGAGAGCACAGGGTTTCAAACATTCAAGGAAGGTCTCAGGTACTTATTTATCTCAATGTAAAAACATGATTTTGAATATTTAAATTTTTAATAGGGTTATTACAACATCAAGTAGGCATACCAATTCCTAAATACATTAGACAAGAAGGCAGTCACCTGTATATCTATTAAGCAACTCAAGTCTCTCAAGATAGTGAGAGTTAGTAATGAAAATTTATGTTTAACTTAGGATATGGTGGAGGTAATTAAATCATGAATCCATTGAGGTTATAATAAATAGTGGAGGGAAATAAACTAAACAAGGATCATATAGTCATATTACACATATATAGTTCTACATGCTTACTCATGAAAATGGTTACTTGTTTGAAAGGTTTTTATAATATTTAAGATAATTTAGGGAGATTATGATGTTTATAATGTGATTTATAATGATAATATATCACATAAAATAATTAAAACCTATCAATAATCATAAGACCGCTATGGTAGACCCTTTTTAATCCTCCAAAGTCCATTTAACACAAGTCCTATATAGGCAGACCTTGAGGAGATGCCAAGTGGAGTTTGAAGTAGATGAGACCTTGAAGACCTAAGGATATTTTTATAAACAATTAAATACACTTCATGAAGTGTTAGACATCCAATAGAGAAATAAAATGAGAGATACAGTCAGTTAGGGTTAGACAGTCAGCTAGGGTTATGAACCATATGCTTGAGCAAGTAAAGATGCATGGAGTTTGATGAATATATGGGAAAATATATACATTGGAAGGTATTAAGGAGGAAATAATTAGCACCATAAAGGTAATTAAAACCCAAATCAATTTAGGAACATGAACCTATAGACTCAATTTTCTCTCAAACCTCTTAAAATGGTTATTTCTAGTCAAGAGGCTATCTTGCATTACTTGGTATGGTCAGGAGGATTTTCATGGGACATTAGGATAATATTGAAAGTTGAATAATCTAATTCACTTCCATTTTGTCAAATTTTTATGAGGATTCATATGTATATATTTATGAATCATCCTTAAGAACCCAAATTACTTTCAGGCTACTAAGGAGAGACATAAGGACTTGATGAGAGAGAAATCATATTTCATGCCTCTATATGGATAAAAAAAACTTACAAAACACCCAAAACATGTTCAAGACTCCCCTGACCATCACCCTATGTAATTAGTTGGTAAAATATTGTATATAAATATATTTAATAGGAATAAAAACACTAATTTTTGATATTTTATAGGTCCATACAGTGAATAAGAACTTTAAATTTGGCATACAAGAGAGGGATGATGTTGTATAAGTTAATCACACACTTTTTTGGGGTTTAACATGTGTGTGTATCCTATAGAATATTTTTTCACTCTCTTGGTAGGGAGGCCTAATTGAGGTCTAGTTGGGAGAGAGAAAGGGTATAAAAGGACATCTTCACTCACTCTAAGAGCATGAAATTAAAAATGGAGTTGTAAATACATAAAGGGTAATATATATGCAATTATATTCTCAAGATATTTTTCAATTTTCCCTACACAAGGAGGTTTGTACTAGTTTAGGTATATAAGTAATAAGGCTTAATTGGGGATAGTTTGAGGCCTAAAAATTAATTTTTATAGGTCTAATATGATGTAAATAGGATATCCATAAAGTTTGGATGAGTTAAAGTAAATTAAACTAAGTTTTGACACTTGTGTGCAAAATAGGCCTAAGGAGATGAAGAGCCCTCTAGACACCTTATATGATAAAGAGGTGATGTGTCAAAGATAAATTTTTAAGTTAGTTGAGAGGTGTCAATACTAGATAAAAGAGGTAAGAAAAACTAATTTGACCATCAATAAGGCTAGTTATCATTCAATGTGTCAATAAGAAAATAAGTTTCAAGAAGATGGTCAAGGTATCAAGCAACCATTTCAACTCCCATGCCACTTGGAGAGTTAGACCATCTTAAGAGGAGATACACATGGATTATAGGACATATTGAGGTAGTTACATAACTCTTATTCTTATTTTAAATCATATGACACTTGTCTACCTTCTATCTCCTACACCCCTATTTTCTTCTCTCTCACATTATCTATATATTGAGTCACTTTTTGCTAAGTTTATATCCCTCCACTTTAGTATGGCGAATCCCTACTTATTTTCAACCTTTCAAAAATAAATAATGATCTGGTTTACCTTTCCCATGAGTTATTTTAATGTGTTTTTTAACTAGTTGATCTTGCTAAGTGATAGATTCTCTTCCTTATCATGGTGTCCTTATTTACATTCATGTTTAGTTTTGAAAGTATTTCACAAATCTCCTAAAATGTTATAATGGATTTTTATTGAGTTTAGTGAGTTGTTTATTCACTATTTTCAAGTCATGACCTTGCATTTAGTCCTCCTAGCTTAAGTTTGCTTCACAAACCTCTATGAGAAATACTAATGTAAGGGCAATTTTGGAGTAGTGTCATATATAGGTTAAGATTTTGTTTAAAGTATCATTATAATTGGTTGGTAGTGGTTAGGTTATAATCGGTACATCACCTTGTTAAGATAGATTTATTATATGTTCTCTCTCTTTTTTCATCCAAATGAGGCAGTAACTTAGGTGATGAGCTTTAATAGATAAAACAAAGGAAATAGCCCTCCAATCTAGAGGTTTACCTCTATTATATGAAATCCATAAGACTAGAGGTAATCCCATGTTACAATTAATTTGGATAGAGATTGAACTACCTCTCCAAGGGTGTAAAATTAAGTGACAACCATTATCATAGGCCCTATAATAAAGGGTGCTACCAAACAGGGTAAAGCAAAAAGTATGTTAGATAAAGGATGTGTGTTGAGTGCATGAAGGATTTGGAGGGATGGAATTATATTAGGGATAAGTATGTGTATCATGATTTAAATAGTGAATGGGACCAACAATCTCATGTTTAGAAAGACTGGGAGCAACTACAAGTTAGATGATTTGAGAATTTAATGTTGTATCAATGACATATTCAATTTGTGACTGGGATCCATCCTATAATTGTGCTAATGTAAAGCATATATTAATTTTCTCATCCATTAGTGCCATATAAAGGTGTTCACCAAAGGATGTTTATTGGTTGTTTTGATTGTGATTTAGATTTGGATTGTATAATATCACCTTAAATAGGTTATCACTAAGGGACTCATATTTTTTATTTTCTATATTTTGATTTGGATTTTGAATTAAATTTGTATTTTGAGCATTTGATAGTGTCTCAAAAATGTTTGTACTATGAGATGTCAATTTTAAATTTAGATTTTAGGACTCATTTTGATTTAGGTCCACTTGTTGCTTCTCAGGATATGCAAATGTTTCTTGATGTTCTTCTAGTAGGAGACATGCTAAGAAGTATACAATTATTTTATTATCATGGAAGGAAGTTAACTAGAAAGAAGTTAATTGTAAGTAAGATTTTTGGTCCCAATCAATAGGTGTAGGATACTGGCTTATAAGATGGAAGTCAAGATTGGTGATGTTGATGAAAGGAGTTGTGGTAGCATAATCCTCATAGAAACTATGAACATATCCTATTTCAATTATGGATGAAATTCCCATAGAAGCCACAAAAATATCACTAACATATTTACATTGACTTTCAAATGGTTTGTAGTTGATGCTATGGAGTCTAGTGTTTACTTTGATATGGGAAGGTTTGATAATTTCTTGTTCATGGATTTTTTTCTCTATAAGTACCTTTATCACTTGGGGTGCATGTTATATGATGATGGGATATTCAATAGGTGATAAGGGTTTGGGTGTTTGGCCAATGGGTGATAGTCTATGTTGGTTGAAGGAGGTTTTGTCCAAGATAGGATCTTAGTCAAAAATGGGATCTTTGTCAAAAATGGGATCTTGATAAAAAAAAAGGGATCTTGATTAAAGATAGATTTTTGGTTGAAGATAGGCTCTTCAATAAATATGGGCTCTTTACCAAAAATGGCTATTAAACCATGGTTGTCAAATTTGGGTTGATCGACTATGGATTGATTGAAAATGGATGTGTCAAAAATGGGATCTTGATAAATAGATGAAAGGTTATAACCTTGACTTGGAAGTGGTGTAGCTTGATTAGGCTTAGGATAGATTCCTTGGCATATCCCCAAGCTATGATTTTTAATATGAATACACTTAGATCTACCTTGATGTACCATTTGTTAATCAAATCTTGGATGTAATGCTTTAGTCTCATATAATGGTTTTGTAGAATAAGCTTTAATTTTATGACAATTACAATATTCATTAGGTATATACCACTTAGGATTTGGGACATTTTTTTCAAAGTATTTGGTGTATGGAAATATAACTAAGTTTGTAGCAATAAATTTTTGAAAGAATACATCATAAGGTTCACCTAAAGGAGTGACTTTTTTTTAATAGGCAAGGTAATGTTATTGATAGGTTGGGAGTTTTTGATCTATTGCATAACTTTGGGGGTGGAGTGATATTAGATGGTGGGGGTGCTATAATTGAATTCCTTTTATTAGTGTGATGTGACTTGTTATATTCAAAGCTATAACTAGTGGAGGAGAGACCTAGTTGATTTTGTAAAATATGTTTACTAGTGGAAGGGTGATGTTGACATGGAATGTTTTGGGATTCCCTAGTAATGAAATGGGATAGAGAGGTAGATTGATCTTGTAAGGGTGGATTTTTTAGATTTGTGTTAAAGGTGAAAGTATTCATATTTGGTGGATTTTTGAAGGTTGTGAATAAATGTGAATTTGATGTATTTTGTTCAAGTTTGGGAATGGGTTGATTGTAGAACCAAATGGTTGATTTTGATGAATGTGGAAAGGTTAGTTTTGAAGGGTGTGTGAGTTGAGAGGCTTATTTGGATGAAATATATTTGGATTTGAATAAATTTGGGTTTTATTTGTGAATGGATTTTGGTTCAAATATAGATCTGAAAGTGATGGTGAAGGTGAATCAAAATTTTGATTTAGATTGATGCTAAGGTTAGAATTAGATAAATTGGTGAATGCATTTTGATTTGTGATTGGTGACTTTTGATTTGTGGGTGGGGTGGAACTTGTAAAATAATTTAAAAAAATTTCTATATCAAATCCAAAAAACTAATTCGATGTTATTCCTAAAGTAAAATTTAAGTGTTGATTTATTGCTAAACATGAATAAGTATTCAAGATTGAAATTGATTGATTGATGTTTAGGTTGAATTGGTTGATTGGTATAATTGAATGACTATTCAAGTTTGGATTTGATTGATTAATGAATGAGAATGAATACATATTCAAACTTAGATTTAAGTTTTTTGGGTGATTGATTTGTGAGTTTGAAATGACAATGAAACTTTTATTTAGATTTGTTAGATGATTGGTTTGATGTTGATTCAAATATGTGTTTGAATCAAAATTGGTTGGATAAAACCCTAGGCTAAGACAAGTTTTATCTTGATTTGGATTTATGACCAAATTTATCAAGGGATTATTCCACATAGCCATGCTTCTTTCAATGGATGACGTTACTAAAGAAAGACTTGACTCAAAAAAGACTTGAAATTAGACACTAGTGAAGACAAAACCAAAGTGACTAAAATTTTGATTTCTAACTAAATGATTTTGAACCTTTAGAGAGAAATTTGTGATTTTTAAGATAACATTAAAACTCAAAATAATTTATTTGTAAAAAATGAATTTACAACACATGGTAAACACAAGGAGATAACAAATAGATTTCTATTCTAAGTAGTCAAGTAAATGCACATAAAAGGTGAAAAATTAGGATGAGGGTTGTGAATAACTTTTGGGACTTATGATGTCACTAACTCATTGATACTCTCAAATACAAAATATTATTTCAAGGCACTATCCATTGAGGATCCTATCATTCTTATGGCCCACTGAGTCTAGTTTTGAGGGTGTGTGGAAGGTAGCTTCTCGATGCTAACCATTAACTAACACACCAAATTTGAATGGAAAAAGAGGTTATCCAAGGCTTAATGTTTAAATAAGATTATCTATAGGGAAAAACCATGAAATAAATATATAAATAGGATGCACACTATTAGGTCTTATTCCAAAGTTCCCAACATAGTTGTAAGAGTTTCAGTGTGTTGATAATCAACAATATCATATTTTGAGGTAGCTATTGAAATCTGGGTATTGGAGCATGAAATCCCTTCACATAATAATATGCTTAAAATACATAACCACTTAGGTAATTTAAATTGTTAGATCTCAATTTATATACCCCACTAATAAATGGGGTTTGGCTTACTATGTGATGGTGAAATTTGTGGTCAATATAGCACCTAAAAAATAAAATAAAAAGATCTCTTTCATATTCTAAGTATCATCACTAATATGATGCCAAGGAAAGAACATATGAATACACTATTTGGGTAACACGAAAAATTATGGAAATGTTATTGATTCCTAAGTATCCTCACCAATGTGATGCCAATAGAATATCATATGCAATTTACATAATTACAAATAGAATGCTAAAATAAAATGTGATATAATTACTAAAAACTTTGAAAACAAGATTGAAAGTATTAGTTAAAGAAATCAATTGATTTTTATTTAGTATTTTTATTCATTATCTTTGGAAAGCATTCTATAAACAAATGGTGTTTACTTAGACTTAGATCAAGGTAACATACAATAGAGAAAATAAAAATAACAAAAATAAAGAAAAGTTCACTTCTCTATGACAAATTCATAGTTACACAGAAAGATAGAAAAAGTGAAATTGTAATAAATCAAATGTAGGAAAAAGATAGAATAATGAAAGCACAAAAAAACTAATTTCATGCTTATAAAATGATTTTTCTACTTTGTATGATGATTTTAAAGTCCAAAAATATGAATTAATTGGTTAAAATGATGAATTTTCAACCTACAAAAATGATTTTACTATGAGAAAAGATAATTTTGTGACATAGAAAGATAAATTCACTGCTAAGGATGATGATTTCTCTACTACAAAAAAATTCACTGTTGAGCTTGCAAACACAAAATTGAAAACATATATGGATAAAAATAATGATTTCATTACATATTTAAAAAATTTAACTATTAATAATGATAATTTTGTTGTTAGACACAACAATTTCACTGATGAAAAGTATATTAGTTTTATTTTTTTCCTAAAGAATTACAAAAAATTGAAAACACTTAAAAAATGACAATGTGAACATAAATCCAATGATGTAAATAAAATAATGAAAAAGATACTAAAAATGGGTTAAAATTTATTTTACTATTACAAGGTATACTTTTGACATTGATGTTTTTAAATTCATTGTTACATAGTAGGCATACACAGTCGAGTATAAAACATTTAAAACTAACCTGTAGCTTACACCATCACTCATAAAGACAAGATTAAATGCATATGTAAATAAAAATAATAAAAACTAAATGAAAAATTCCTTCTAGATGCAAATATGATGGATGAAGGATGAAAAATATGAAGAAAAGTCCCATCAGACATGCCAAAAATGTATGAACTAAATATATAAATGTTAAGAAATCAACTAATAATGAAATCTTAATCTAAGATAAAGCCAACCTAAGATAGAGAAACAAACAAAGAAAATAGAAAAAAAAAACTTATACTTCAAATATGCAATATTTTCCCATTTCAATATAAACTTGATTTTCTCTTCAAAAATGTGATTGCTCACTCTTCCAATACAAAGGAGTAAAAGTAGTGTTTTAGTGAAAACAAAGTGTTTATATTCTTTGATTCACATTGATACACTTGGATTATCTTGTGAAATGAATAGAAATTCATTATTATAAGTTAGGATTCTTGAAAATGAATGTTTTCAAGATTATTTCTAGTTTTTTAGAGGAAGATCCAATGGTGGAGGATTATTTGGATTTAATAAATGATCCAAATAATCAATGGTGGTTAATGAGTACTCACCCATAAGGATTAAGACCATTTAAAATGGCTAAGATAAGTATGGGATTGGTTAGATGAGTAAGCATGAATGCATCAAATTTATTGACAACTCAAGGGATGACTCAAAGGAGGTTGAAAAATTTATGGGTTTGGTTGGGATGAGTCAATATGTGAGGGAGAAAAAGGTGGAAGATGTTGAATGAGGTGTAAAATCCATATTTTATATTTAAAATAAGGATCTAAAGTGTGCATAGTTAACTAATTTGACTTATTCGATTTGTTTGAATTTGGAGGGAAATGTGATGATTATTTTAAGAAGAATTATTAAATAGATTTTAGGTGCATTTAAACACTGAATGTAATTTAAGTGTCTACAATATGTATTTGATATTTATGTAATTAACATATTTATATGTTCTAATAGGGAATATTTTGATTGAATCTATTGGATTTATATTATTATATGTTTTAGCTAAATCTCATATTTATGACACTAAATAAGTAGTGGATGGATTTCACCCACTTAATTAGTGTCATCAATGCAAGATGAGGTGTTATCTAGTTGAGTGGTGTGTATTAACTTGACTGACCTAGAAATCATTAACTATTTGAAACATTTGGCCAAAGTAATGTTTATAGTTAAACATTTTCATTTTATGTATTGATATAGTTCTCATGTTTATGTGATATCATGTGATAATGGATTTCTTTATGATACACATCATGTATTAGATATCTTAAAGCACATAGGTTTTAATTTGTCACTCTAGATTCCCTCACAATCATTATCTACCCATCCATGAAGGGAGGGTCATTTCATTATTGGGAGATAGTGTGGGGGATCAATGGTCTATGGTTGGGGTTGAAAAATACTTAGATGATGCTCTCCCTCCCCATAATAATACTATACTAGAGACCACTTGAGATTATAGATTGATACTTGAGTCATGGAGAATCTTGAGTCATATATACTCATTCTCCATAGATCTTTGTATCATTGTATTATTATTATTTGAGACATTAATTATTTATTGCTAAAACTATATTATTTATTCATTTTACTTCTACAATAATGGATATAATGTTGTATCAACCATGGCTAAAATTATATTATTAATTTAATGAAATAAATGCAATCTTTATTGTTTATTCATTATTATTCTTGATTTGTTATATCATTATATCTTGGTGATTATTATCTAAATTAATTAGCTATAAACCTTGTGGGGATAACTAATATAATAAATTTAGTTAAATTTCACTTAGTTATAATTTTTATAGTGTAATATATTAGATGAATATGTAGAATTAATTTAAAGTAAATTAAAAAAAAATTACTCTATTTGGGTAAAACCTAGTGAGTTTGTTATATTATGGAACTAGAGTTGGGTCTAAAAATCTAGGATTTAATGTGTCTACTAATGCAAACTTATTGACCTATTAATTAGGAAGAATAATAGTGTGCACTAGATGAGGAGGTAAGGTACTTCGAATACCAATCACCCTATTGATCCAAATCAATTTGTCACTAAGGAAGCCATGAAATTAGATCATATCCTCACAACCATGCAAGAGACAAGGGACCAAATCATGGCCCTAGAATAGGAATTTTATGGACATGAAAAGGAGAATTCTTAGGAGTAACTTGAAGAGCATCCTACTGAGCAAGAACATCCTCAAGAGTAGATGCATGATGAAGTGTCATAAGATGTGAGAGCTTAAGTAGCTATAGAGTTGGCATGAGACATGAAAAAGGTAAATCCACCCAAGTTAAATTGAACTATATTGGTAAATAGAGCTGAAAAATTACTGACAAAGATGGAGAAATATCTTGAGATTAAAAATTACTCTGAAGCCATAAAAGTAGTCTAAGGAGCTTATCAGCTTGATGGTGAAGCAATAACTTAGTGGAAAAAAAAGATGCAAGAGAATCACCTCAAGATAATTTGAAGAACAAGGTATTTACTCCTCAAAAAAATATATTTTAGTAGTAAATTCATGCATCTATTGATGATAATCAAGATGAGTCTCAAGCTTTACCCATAGAACTACCAAGTATTCTATTTGATCATCTAATTTCTATTTTGATTGAGAAATGAGATACATAATGTTTCATTTATATTATAATGCTTAGTAAATAATCTATAAAATTTGTATTTATGGCAAATACATGCTTGGTATAGTATGGAAATGAGTCTAAGGTCAAAGTTGATAAGTGTTTAGTCAAAACTAGAGATTAGTTTATCTGAATTCACTATAGTAGTAGATCGATATGTTTCACTATTAGGGTCTTATGATGTGATCCTAGGTGTTAATTGGATTATGGAGTATAAATATAAGGTTTATTGTTACCTGAAAAAGGTTGAGTGTCAAGATGATTTTGGAAATTAGACACAACCTTTGGGTGAGAAAAGGGATTTAAAGCTAAGGCATATTTCTAAAATTCAACTCAAGAAAGCTCAAAGGAAGGGATATTAGGAATTTATTGTTAAGATAAATAATATGGATGAATATAAGGAATCATTCATCGAATATTATCTTTTTTTAAATAACTTTGAATATGTGTTTCCATAAGAATTACTAGGATTTCCACCTAAGCATGCATTTGATTTATTAATTAATATCATACTTGGATCATAACCATAATCTAAGGCACCCTATATAATTTCAACCATATAATTGGTTGAGTTAAAGGCATAACTTAAAGATTTTTTTATTGAAAGGGCTAATTTAACCAAGTGTGTCACCATGGGGTGCATGAGTTATTTTTATCAAGAAGATGGTACTTTTTTCCTATGTATAGATTACAGGTTGGTGAATAAAGTGATGATAAAAATTAGATATCTATTTCCACACATTAATGATATCTTTGTTAAAATGTGAGGGGAAATAGTCTTTTCAAATATTGATCATAGAGTGGGGTAGCATCAATTAAGAATCCATGATGAGGATATTTTGAAAACAACATTTAGAACTTGATATGAAAAATATGAGTTCACAATGTTTCCATTTGGGTTGAAAAATGATCCTTCAACATTTATGAATCTTATAAATAGTGTGTTTAGATATTATCTAGGTCATTTCATTTTGGTCTTTCTAGATGACATCCTCATTTATTCTAAGGATGAGGAAGAACATCTACATCATCTAAAACTAGTTTTTCAATTTTTACAAAAGCACAGGTTATATGATAAGTTATCCAATTGTGTATTTTTCCAAAATAAAGTGAAATATTTAGGACATATTATCTTCATGAATGGTATCTCAATAGATATATCAAAGATATGATCCATAATGGAATGGTCAATTCCAAGGAATGTGCATGAGGTAAGGTTTTTCAAAGAGATATTACAATATTTTTTTAAATTTCTATAAGATAGATAATCTAATTACCTCTCTTTAGTGGAAGAATCAGAGTTTTATCTAGTCAAATAAGTGTGAGATAGCCTTTCAAGAGTTAAAAAGGGGCTTACTTCAACACTAGTGCTAAGAGTTCTTGATCCTAATAGTCAATTCTCAGTGATCATTAATGCATTTAGGGATGGACTTGGATGAATTATTATATAAGATGGCTTTGTTATAACTTATGAGTCTAGAAAAATAAAGGTATATTATGTGTATTATGCCCATCATGACCTAGAACTTCCAATAATTGTTCATGCCTTACAAGTTTAGAGGCATTATTCATTGGAAAAACTATTTGATCTCAAGACTAATAACTTAGGACTCAAGTACATCTTTACCCAATTGAACCTGAATGATCATTAGATATGATGGTTAGAGTTATTATTTGATTATTATTTTGATATTAATTATACCAAAGGAAAGGATAATAGAGTAGCTGATGTTTTAAGTTGTAAAAGGTATATAACAATTTTGTCTACTATCAGGAGTAATTTCTAAGATTAAGTAATCAAAAATTTTCTAGGAGATGAATTATATGACTAGGTCAAGAAATTATTATCTAAGAATTCTCATAATCCTAGGTATAAAGGATTAAAGATAGATAGTGATGGTCTTTTGGGGTATACTTTTAGGATGTATGTGTTTGATAGATAGAATCCAAGGAACATGGTACTAAAGGAAATATATAATGCCCCATATTCAAGACATATAAGAGTAACCAAGCTCATGGATGAGCTAAGACCATGTTATTTCTAGAAAGGAATCAAGAAAGATGAAATGGATTTTGTGTCTCTTTGTTTGGAATGTTAGCATGTTAAAGTTAAACATGTGCATCTAACTAGATTGTTATATCCACATGATATACCAAAATGGAAGTGTCAGGTGATTATCATGGATTTTGTCCAAGGGTTGTCATTATCATGAAACCAACATGATATCATATTTTTTTGTAAATGATAAACTAACCAATATAGTCCACTTCATAGTAGGAAACTTGATAGATGATACACCTATGTGTGTGAATATATTCTTGAAAGAGGTATATTGATTGCATGGTTTTCCAGAGAAGATCATTTAAAATCAAGATCTTAGGATTACTTATAGGTTTTAGTTGACTCTAAATTCAAATTTTGGTATGCAATTGAATTTTAGCACTGCTTATCACCCAAAAATTGATGGCCAAATAAAGCAAGTTAACCAGATTTTAGAAGATCTCCTTTGTATGTATTATATTTATTAACAATACAAGTGGGAATGGTACCTTCCATTAGCTAATTTTGATTACAACTCATACCAATTGGATTTGAGGATGGTGCCATTTGAGGTATTATATGGAAGAAGGTGTAAATCACCAATTAGTTGGGATAGGGTAGAAGACAGGGTAGTCTTTAGACCTGAGATGTTTTTATAAATGGAAGAGCAAGTTAGGATAATTAGGAAGAGGTTAGTTGAGGCCAATGACAGACACAAATGTTATGTTGATCTGAATATCAAGGTAGTTTTATGTAGGTGATAAAGTGTTTCTATGGGTTAATCCTCATAAAAATCTTGATTAAATTTGAGAAGTTAGTGAAAATTTCACTGAGATATGTAGGACCCTTCAATGTTTTGGAAGTTATCAATCCTATAGCATACATGATTGAATTTCTACCAGCTCTAGTTCTTTTGCATAATGTCTTCTATGTGTCTTATCTTAAAAAGTATGTTGTTGATCCTTCACACATGTTGGATTAGCATACTTTGTAGGTTCTAGATTATGGGGTGGTCATGGTATAACCAATCATAATAATTTACACTCATAAACTCAGTTTGTATAATAGAGAAGTGTCATAGTGCAATGTCTTTGAAGATACTGTCACTTGAGAGGACTATGAATAGTTTTATAGGCTATTTCCACATTGTTATGCTTGAAATTCTATTGTAGATTATATTATTTTCTACTGAATAATGTTTTAAATTTAGAACTTGTGTTTGAATAATGTCATCGAGATGATGAACAAATTTAGGGGGGAAGGATGTCACATCCCAATTTCTCTCTAAGCTGAATGACATGTTTGTTCCATAGATTATTATGGTTTTTAGTTGATTAACTATTATTTAATTAAGATTTATTTCATATGATGATTATGAGATAGATATATGTTTTTTAATTTACATGATGGATTTGCCATGAGATAGTTGTACTTTTATATTATGTACATTATGATCATGTTTGATAGTTTATATAGTATTATTTTATAGATTTCATAGTGTTTTGGGATAACTACCTTCATCATTTTGAGGTGGATGTAGGATATATCCATCCCTCAGATTATGATGGAGGGAGAGAATTATTAGAGAGAATGGTGTATATAGAGGTGTTAGAGGATAATAGAGAGAGAAAAAATAGAAACCCATGCACACACCATAATAGAATAACATGTTTTACGATTATTGTTGTGAGTAAGATGTATTATGTTTTATTTTATATTATGTATATCTATGATGATGTTGTTGACTTATGTTTATAATGTTACTATTATATTTTATAATATTTTTATAAACATGTAATAAGATATTAATGAGTTATAAGTTATTTGTTAGGCATTAACAGATGATTTTAGTTAGCATGATAAAACAAAATTAATGTTATTGAATTATGAGTAGTGTTTAGTTAATAAACAAAATAATATAGAAAGTAATAAAGATAAGTGCATTATTTAATGATTATATAGAAATCATTGTGTTTGTTGAATCTTTGTTAAAGTCTATAGTTATTTGTTTAACCTAGGAAGTTAACTTCTAGTTTGAAATTGAATGCATTGATTTTTGGATGACTTGGTAACATTTTCGATGGTATATATATATATATATATATATATATATATATAATATGGTTGTTATGCTATCTAGACTTGTCAATTGTTGATATTACATGGAATTATAATGTTTGTAGACCTTGTATAAATTTGATTGGTATGGGGATTATGGGATGTCAATTTTACAATTGGTAAAGTCATAAAATGATTATTAAACTAATCACTTGAACTTTCAATATGATTAGGGTTTCTAATATGTTCATTGACTTGAGTTAGAAATCATTCTTATCAAAACCACTATGTAAGTTTTAAAGCTTGGTTTATGAGAAAATGGTGGTATACTGTAGCTTAGTTGAGTTCTATTGATTTATTCTTGTCATGCATTATTCTAGTCATTATTTGTCTATTGAGTAAAGGGGATAAATTGGTGGCAAGTAAGGGTATTAAAAAGAATAAAAAAGAAGGGAAGGATGTCTATGAGTGCACAAAATACATGGATGTTTCAAGTATAAGTAGAGAAAAAGATATTTGAGTGAAGAAGGAAAGTCAAATTTAGTTTCCTTAGCATTATAATCATCAATTACATGTTGGTGATGTAATTTAAATACATGTGTGTATAGTTTGATGGATTTTTGGAAAGGAATTGATAAAGGGTTTACTGGGGTTTTTTTTTTTAAATTATAAAAAAAAATAAACGCTAAATGTAGGGCCCTATGGATGGCTTGACCATCCACATAACCCTACATCCAACCTAGAGTAAACCTAGTGGAATGGTTAGAGATATAATATTTCACCATGGTTATATTATCTCTATAAAATATTTATATTAAAACCTTTTTAAATTCATAAAACCCTATGAATTCACTATATGGTTATTTCATTTTAAGGGTATTTTGGGTAGGTATTGGACTCAGTTTTGATTGTCAAACTAGTTACTGATATAAGAATTAATGATTAAACTTAGATAAAATTTAGTATGGGTTATGCAAGATTCAATTGTGTTAAGCCTAACTAGTAATTTGGGTAAAGACATTAGACATTTTTATAAAAAAAATAGTTGTGTATGAAAATACACACACACATATATATGAATGTATATACTCATATTAATGGGTTGATGATTTGTACATACATACATACATACATACATATACATACAAATATATATCTTAAGGTTGGGGATTTTTGAATTGAATCTATATGTATTGGTTTATAACTGATTTATGGCATATGTATAGATATATTCAAAGGTTATGGTTTTTGATTGAATTTTGTTTACATTGGTTTTAAATGGATTTATGAATTAGGTGTATGTGATAAATAATTAGTATTTTTTACTAAATTTTATAGCATGCATACATACATACATACATACATACATACATACATACATACATACATACAAATATACATTTATAAGATTGGGGTTAAATCTAGTTAAGCCATAAACTCATAAAGTCTTAAACTGGGTAATGATGCCAATAATATATATTTAGTTGGGTTGAATTTTAAACAATAGTTGTGTATATAGATTTATGCATAGATTTTTATATATAAAGAGAATATTGATTTGGCTAAGTTTAAGATTATATGTCTGAGTATTTATTTGTATAAATACTTGTATGATGAATTTATAAGTCTGAGATAGAGGATAAATTCATAATTTTATAGGCATATATTGATTGCTTAGTCTTTATATAATTCGAGTTAGACAATATATTATGATAAGGCTAAGTTATATGATTCAATCGGACCTGTTATGTGATATTTGATGGATTGTGTAAATAATAAGGATGATTTTATCAGTTAATGGTTATGTCAATGTATTACATACATTTAGATTGGTTTTTTATCTATGAGTGAGAACCTCACATAGTTTATAATAGGCTTGAGTATGCAATTAAACAATATTTTATTGGAGAGTATTTATGTGGTCAAAGACCAATTATTTTATCTCATAATTCCTAATACTTAGACATAGTCGATTGAGTATTGTGAATTGATTGATTTGTGTATTTTTAAATAATGTAAATTGGTATATCATTGTTTGGTTGTGTTTGATTTTTTAGATATATTTTGTGAATTTTAGTCAAATGAATAAATTGGAAATTATTAGGTTTATTAAAGTATTGGGATAATTTTATTGTATCCTGAGTGTATACCAAGAGTATATGAGATACTCTAAGATCATAGATAGTGGATGTCTACTTAGAGTATAATGTATACATTATCATATTTGTGACTGTATGGAAACTTATGTGAGAGTTTTAAAAATAGTATATATATATATATATATATGATTATTGAAAGTATTATAAATTTTAGAATGAGTATACCATATATATAGATGTACACAATTGTGATATGCTTATAAGCATTATTATTATAATAGGGTGAAATGGGTACTTTGTTATATATTTAATGTTTGGATGAAACATTAAAATAAGGTATTTAATTGTTTAAATACAGATTTTATTAAGTTATTTTATGACTAAATTTTGTTATATATGTGGAATATGAACAAATAAATAAGTTGTGATTGATGTTTTATTTCATAGATGAAATAACATTTCAAGTTACTTTATGATATTGAGTAACTTATAGTCTAGATATAATTCTTACCTAGATGGTATGTTTATATTGAGGACTATTTATAATTCTCTTTATTATTTTATAATAAACTAGATGATACTAGATTCATTGCATTACATTTGATGGATTAAATTTATGTATTTGATATTTTCATACCTAACATATTTATATATGCTAATAGGGAATATTTTGATTGAATCTATTGGTTTTATATTACTATATATTTTAACCAAATCTTGCTTTTCTGACAATAAATAAGTAGTGGATAAATTCCATTGGCTTAATTAATGCCATCAACATAAGATGAGGTATAATATGATCGAGTGGTGTGTATGAAATTGATAGATCCTAGAGATCATTAACTATTTGAAAACTTTGGCTAAAGTAATGTTTATAGTGAAACATTGTCATTTCATGTGTTGATATAGTTTTCATATTTGTGCTATATTATGTTAGAACATATTTATTTATGGTACACATCATGTATTATATATCTTACAACACACAGGTTCTAGTTTTTCACTCTAGATTCCTGCACCATCATTATCTACCCATACATGAAGGGAGGGTCATTTCATTTTTGGGAGATAGTGCAAGGGATCAATGGTTCATGTTTGGTGTGGAAAATCACTTGAATGATGCTCTCCCTCCCTAAAATAATACTACACTTGATATTATAAATTGATAACTTAGTTGTAGAGCTTTATATCATTATATTATTATTATTTGAGACATTAATTATTTATTATTAAAAATATATTAAATATTCATTGTACTTCTATAGTATTGGCTATAATGTTGTATCAACTATGGCTGAAATTGTATTATTACTTTAATGAAATAAATGTAGTCTTAATTATTTATTTACAATTATTTTTTATTTTTTATATCATTATATATTGGTGATCACTAACTATAAACCTTGTGGGGTTAACTAATATAATACATTTAATGAAATATCACTTAATTAGGTTTATCATGGTTAAATATATTTGGTGAATATGTGTAATTAATTTTAAAAAAAATTTAAAAAAATTACTCTATTTAGGTAAAACCTAATGGGGTTGTTATATGATGGTATTAGAGTTGAGGCTAAAAATCTAAAACTTAATATGTTTGCTAACATAAAATTATTCTCCTATTATGTAGGAATAACAAGGGCATGCATAGGGACTTCCAAGTGTGGTCGGTGTAGAGAGGGGTGGAGGTGGTGGAGTTCGACACCGTGATCCCATGGGCAGTGATGGAGTATGTTGCTACAACTGGGGGTTTATGTCAGTTTTGTGGGAATGCCCGATTTAGGGTTCCTATTGAAGGCCACCCCTATGGAGGTGTGGCTATGGAAGACGATGGCTTGGAAAATAGACTCGAGGGAAATCTCCTTGTCTAACATCCTATGCCTCATGATTCTATACAAATACGATGGGATATACATGGACAGGATCATCATAATCCTGAGGTGGCTATTGAATCTGTGGAACATAATCAGGGTGTAGAACATGGATCCTAAAAGTGGGGCATAGAACTGGCTGAACAATGTAGTTCTAGTGTTTGACAAGGGGCATCTGCTAGTGTAAGGATGCCAGGGTTGTGGGTAGTGAAATTTTAGGTTTGAGGGCATGGTGGAGCATGGCCTTTCTCTCAACATGGTTACAACTATTATTATTGTTGGATCTGATGGTGTCTCCATCAAATCAAAGGGACAAAGAAACCAAAGTTATTTTGTGGAATTTTTATGTCCCGATAAATGCTTGTGTGTTGTTATTATTTATTGCAATGGCAACCTGCATTGTTGGCAAGGGCAAAATGCTAAAGATATATATATATATATATATATATATATATATATATATATAACATTCCTTACCCTATACTGTAAGCTATTTGAGGTTTCAGGTCCTTGTAAAACTTGGGTACTTTTATTGGACTATGTTTGTGGTTTCAGGTCCCTGTAAAACCTAATTTTGATACTGCTCTTCAACAGGTCTCAGGATTGCTTTTCCTGGTGGTTGTTAATTCTTTATCTTTCTTGATTTTGTTAAAGGGTTTTAGGGTCCCTTCAAAACCTGATTTTACCATAATCTAAAACATTGGTGTGTGCTAGACCAGGAGGTGAGGTACTTCAAATATCAATCACACTGTTGATCCAAATTAATTCATCACTTAGCAAGCTATGAAGTTAGATCACATCCTTGTAACCATGCAAGATACTAGGGACCACATCATGACCCTAGAATAGTAATTTCATGGATAAAAAGAGGATATTGATTAGGAGGAACTTGAAGATAATCTTGTTGAGAAGGAACATCCTCAAGAGTAGATACATGATGTAGTGCCACAAGATGTGAGAGTTTGAGTAGCTATAGAGTTAGAATGGGACATTAAAAAGGTAAACCCACCCAAGTTTGATAGAACTATATTGGGAGATAGAGTTAAAGCATGGCTAATATAAATGGAGAAATATTTTGAGATTTAAAATTACTCTAAAGTCATAAAAGTAGTCTAAGGAGCTTATCAACTTGTTGGTGAAGCAACAACTTGGTGGGAAAATGAGAAGATAGAGAAAGACCTCTAGACAATTCAAAGAACAAGAGATTTACTCCTCAATAGTAGATTCATGTAGTTGATAATCATTAGGCTAAGTATCAAGATGTGCCCATAGAAATGTCAAATATTTTGTTCGATCATCCAGTTTCTATTTTGATTGGCACATGAGCTACATAATATTTTATTGCTCTTATAATGTTTAGTAAATTGTCTATAAAAGTTGTATTTGTGTCAAATACATGGTTGGTACAATATGGGAATGAGTCTAAGGTCAAATTTAATAAGTGTTTAGTTAAAGTGAAGATTAGTTTATCTAAATTCACTATAGTAGTGTATCTTTATGATACACCAATAGAGTCTTATGATGGATCCTAAGAGTTACTTGGATTATGGAGAATAAAACTAAGGTTTACTGTTACCTGAATAAGGTTGAGTGTCAAGCTGATTTTGTAAATTAGACACAACTTCAAGGTGAAGCTAAGGCATGTTTATATAATTCAAATCAAGAAATCTCAAAGGAAAGGATGTAAAGTATTTATCATTAAGATAATAAGATGGTTGGATCTAAGGAATCATCCATCAATTATTATCCTTTTCTAAGAAACTTTCAAGATGTGTTTCCATAAGAATTATTAGGATTACCACCCAAGAATGAGTTTGATTTCTTTATTGATATCATACCTAGATCATAACCATATTCTCAAGCATCTTATATAATTTAAATCATTTAATTGGTTGAGTTAAAGGCATAACTTTAAGGTTTGTTGTCAAAAGGGCTGATTCAACCAAGTGTATCACCATGGGGTGCACCAATTGTCTTCATCAAGAAGAAGGATGGTAATTTTTTGCCTGTGTATAGATTACATATTTTTGAATAAAGTGATGATCAAGATTATATATCTATTTACACACATTAATGATCTCTTTTATCAAATGTGAGGGGAAACAGTATTTTCAAAGATTGATCGTAGAGTAGGGTATCATCAGTTAAGAATCCATGATGAGGATATTCTAAAAATTACATTTAGAACTTGATATGGACACTATGAGTTCACAATGTTTCCATTTGGGTTAAAAAATGATCCTATAACATTTTTAAACCTTATTAATAGTGTGTTTAGAGATTATCTAGATCATTTTTTTGTCTTTACAGATGCCATCCTCATTTATTCTAAGGGTGAGGAAGAACATCTACAACATTTGGAACTAGTTTTGCAGTGTTTATAAAAGCATAAGTTATATGATAAGCTATCCAAGTGTGTATTTTTACAAAATAAAGTGCAGTATTTGGGACATTTTTTTTTTGAATATTATCTCAATAAATATAACAAAGATATGATCCATAATGGAATGGCTAGTGCTAAGGAATGTGCATGAGGTAAGGAGTTCCATGGGATTAGTGGGATATTACAAGAAGTTCGTTTTAAATTTGTATAAGATATATAATCCAATTACCTCTCTTCAATGGAAGATTAAAATTTTTATCTAGTCAAATAAGTGTGAGATAGCCTTTCAGGAGTTGAAAAAGAGACTTATTTCAGCACTAGTGCTAAGAGTTCCTGATCCTAATGGTCAAGTCTCAGTGATCATTGATGCATTTAGGGATGGAATCCAAGGATTTATTATGAAAGATGGCTTAGTTTTAGCCTATGATTCTATAAAATTGAAGTCATATGGCATGAATTATGATCCTCATGACCTATAACTTGCAATAATTGTTCATGCCTTACAATTTTAGAGGCATTACTTGTTGGGAAAATTATTTAATTTGAAGATTGATAACTTGAGACTCAATTACATCTTCACCCAAATGAACTTGAATTATTATTATATATGATGGTTAGAGTTATTATTAGATTATGATTTTGATGTTAATCATATCAAAAGCAAGGATGATAGAGTATCTAATGTTCTAAGTTATAAAGGTACATAACAATCTTAGATACTATCGGGAGTACTTTTGAGGATCAAGTAAACAAATTGTTTTTAGGAGATGAATTCTATAATTAGATAAAGAAAAATTATTTGAGAATTCTCATATCATAGGTATAAAGGATTCAAGATAGATAGTGATGGTCTTTTGCAGTATAATTATAGGATGTATATACTTGATAGATAGAATATGAGGAATGTGATGCTAATGTAACTACACAATACCCCATATTCAAGACATCCATGAGTAACCAAACTCATGGATGAGCTAATACCAAACTTTCTAGAAAGTAATCAAGAAAGATGCAATGGATTTTGTGTTTCATTTTTTTGGAATGTCAGTGTGTGAAAGCTAAACATGTGCATCTAGTTGAATTTTTATATCCACATGATATACCAGAATGGAAGTGTTAGGTGATTATCATGGAATTTGTACAAGGATTGTTATCATAGAATAAACACAATATGATCTTTGTTTTAGTTGACAAACTAACCAAGGTATCCCACTTTATAGTAAGAAACTTGATAGATGGTGCACCTATGCTTGTGAAGAGTTTCATGAAAGAGGTGTATCATGTTTATAGGTTTTTAGAGAAGATAATTTAAAATCAATATCTTAGGATGACTTCTATATTTTGGTTGAATCTAAATTCATCTTTGGGTATGTAATTGAATATTAGCACTAGTTATCACCCAAAAAATGATGGTCAAACAGAGTGAGTTAACTAGATTTTAAAATATCTCCTTCACATGTATTGTATTGATCAATAATACAAGTGGGAATGGTACCTTCCATTGGTTGAATTTTATTAGAATAACTCATACCAATCAAATTTGAGGACTACTATATTTGAAGCATTATATGGAAGAAGGTGTAAAACACCAATCAGTTGGGATAGGGTAGAAAACAAGGTAGTCTTTAGACCAGAGAAATTTTTAGAAATGGAAGAGCAAGTTAGGATAATCAGGTAGATGTTGGTTGAGGCCAATGATAGATAGAAATCTTATGTTGATTTGAAGAGAATAACAAGGTAGTTTTATGTAGGTGATAAAGTGTTTCTATGGGTTAAGCCTTAGAAAATCTCAATTAAATTTGAGAGTTAGTGAAAATTTCACCAAGATATGTGGGACCCTTTGAGGTTTTAGAAGTGAACAATAATATAGCATATAGGCTTCAATTTATACCATATCTAGCTCTTTTGCATAATGTCTTGCATGTGTCTTATATTAAAAAAGTATCTTATTGATCCTTCACATGTGTTGGATTGACATGTTTTGTAGGTTCTAGATTTTGGGGTGGTCATGGTATAACCAATCAAAATAATTTACACTCACAAACTCAGTTTGCATAATAGGGAAGTGTCATAGTACAAGGTCTAGTGGGACCAATATTTTAAAGATACTACCACTTGGGAGGACTTTGATTAATTTTATAGGTTGTTTCCATATTTGTCTTCTTAAATTTCTTCTAAAGATTATATTATTTTTTGTTGAATAATGCTTTAAATTTGAAACTTGTGTTTGAATAATGTCATTAATATGATAAACAACTTTAGGGAGGAATAATGTCACATCACAATTTCTCTCTAAACTAAATGACATGTTTTTTTCATCAATTATTATGGTTATTAGCTAATTAACTATTATTTAATTAAGCTTTATGTTATATGATGATTATGGGACAAATATATGTTTTTTTAAAATTTACATGATGGATTTGCTATGAGATAGTTATACTTTTATATTATGTACATTATGATCATGTTTGATAATTTATACAATAGTATTTTATGGATTTAATAATGTTTTGGGATAACTACCTTCATTGTTTTGAGGTGGATGCAAGACATATCCATCCATAAAATCATGATGGAGGGAGAGCCTTATTGGAGAGGATGGTGGAGATGGAGGTGTTGGGGGACTAGAGAGAGAGAGAGAGAGAGAGAGAGAGAGAGAGAGAGAGAGAGAGAGAGAGAGAGAGAGAGAGAGAGAGAGAGAGAGAGAGAGAGAGAGAGACTAGAAACCCATGCACACACCATAGTAAAATAACATGTTTTGTGATTATTGTTATGAGTAAGATAGTTGTATTATGTTTTTTTTTGTTATTATGTCTATGGTGATGTTGTTGACTTATGTTTATAAGGTTACTATTATCTTTTATAATAGTTTCATAAACTTGTAATAATATATTAATGAGGTATACGTTCTTTTTTAGGCATTAACAGATGATTTTAGTTAGCATAATAAAATAAAATTAACTTATGAGTAGTGCTTAGGAAATAAAATAAATACTATGCAAAGTAATGAAGATAATTTAATTATTTAATGATTATATAGACATCATTATGTTTTTTAAATCTTTGATAAAGTATTTAGTTATTTGTTTAACTTGGAAGTTAACTTCTAGTTTGAAGTTGAATGCATTGATTTCAAGATGACTTGGTAACATTGTCGATGGTATTTTAAAGTCATATAAATATTACCTCATCATATGGTCACTATGTTATCTAGACTTGTTAGTTGGTGGCATTGCATGGAATTAAGATGTTTTTAAACCTTGTATAAATTTTATTGGCATGGGCACTATGGAAACTCAATGTTAAAATTGGTAAAACACATTACATGTTGGTGATGTACTTTAAATACCTGTGTGTATATTTTTATGGAATTTTGGAAAGGAATTGATAAAGGGTTTAATTTTTTTTTGAAATTATAAAAAAAATTAAGGGATAAATGTAGGGTGTTATAAATGGCTCCACCATCCACAGAACCCTACATCTAACCCAGAGTACACCTAGTGGAATGATTAGAGCTATAGGATTTTGCCATGGTTATATTATCTCTATAAAATATTTGTATTAAAACCTTTTTAAATTCATAAAACCCTATGAATTCACTATATGTTTATTTAATTTTAATGGTATTTTGGGTAAGTATTGGACTTAGTTTTAATTATCAAACCAGTTGGGGATATAATCATTAATGATTAATCTTAAATAAAATTCAGTATGGGTTATGCAATATTTGACTATGTTAAGCCTAACTAGGAATTTTGGTAAAGATGTTAGATGATTTTATAAAAAATTTAGTTGTTTATGAAAATACACACACACATGTGTGTGTATGTATCTACTCAGATTAATAGGCTGATACATACATACATACATACATACATACACACATACATACATATATATATATATATAATAACATTCAAATATATTTATACATATACCATAAATTAGTTATAAACTAATACACATAGATTCCATTCAAAAATCCCCAACCTTGTGATATATATATATATATATATATATATATATATATATATATATATATATATATATATATATATATATATATATATATATATATATATATATATATATATATATAAGGTTGGGGATTTTTGAATGGAATCTATGTGTATTAGTTTATAACTAATTTATGGTATATGTATAAATATATTTGAAGGTTATTATTTTTGAATGAATTCTATTTGCATTGGTTTTAGATGGATTTATAAATTAGGTGTATGGGATATATACTTAGTCTCTATTACTAAATTTTGTTGCATGCATGCAAGCACACATGCACGCACACGCGTACACACACACACACACACACACACACACACACACACACACACACACACACACACACACATGTTTATAACCGATTTATGGTAAATGTATAAATATTCAAAGGATATGGTTTTTGAATGAATTCTATTTGAATTGGTATTAAATAGATTTATGAATTAGGTGTATGTGATATATACTTAATCTTTGTTACTAAATTCTATTGCATACATACATACATATATATAGGGGTTAAATATGGTTAAGCCAAAAATTTATCGTCTTGAACTGGGTAATGATGCTAATAATAGATATTTAGTTGGGTCAAATTTTAAACAATAGTCTGTGTATATAGATTTATGCATAGATTTATATATAAACTGAATATTGATTTGGTTGAGTTTAAGATTGTATGTCAGAGTATTTATTTGTATAAATACTTGTATGATGAATTTATAAATCTGAAATAAAGGATAAATTCACAATTTTATAGGCATTTATTGATTGCTTAGTCTTTATAAAATTTGAGTTGGATAGTATATTATGATAAGGCTAAGTTATGTGTTTCAATTAAACCTATTACATGATATTTAATGGACTGTGTAAATAATAAGGCTAATTTTATTAGTTAATGGTTGTGTCTATGTATAACATACATTCATATTGGTTTTTGATTTATGAGTGAGAACCTCACACAATTTATAATAGGCTTGAGTATGTGATTAAACAATATTTTGTATGAGAGTATTTATGTCGTCAAGGACCAATTATTTTATCTCAGAATTCCTAATACTTAGACATAATCGGCTGAGTATTGTGAATTGATTGATTTATGTATTTTGAAATAATGGAAATTGGTATATCATTTTTTTGTTGTGTTTGACTTGTTAGGTATATTTTGTGCATTTTAGTCAAACAAATAAATTTATAATTATCTAGTTTATTAAGGTATGAAGACAATTTTATTGTAGCCTAAATGTATACCGATAGTATATGAGATACTCTAAGATCATAAACAATGAATGTCTATTTAGAGTATAATTTATACATTATCATATTTATCAATGTATAAAAACTTATGTGAGAGTTTTAAAAATAGTATATATATATAGACACACACACACACACATTGTATAAAATATATGATTATTGATAGTGTTATAAATTTGAGAATGATTATTATATATATATATATATATAACTGTGATATGGTTATAAATATTATTATTATAACAGGGTGAAATGGGTACTTTTTTATATATTTAATGTTTAGATGAAGCATTAAAATAAGGTATTTAATTGTTTAAATACAAATATTTTTAACTTATTTTATTATTGGTTTTTCTTATATATGTGGAATATGAAGAAATAAATAAGTTGTGATTGATGTGTTATTCTGTGGATGAAATAACATTTCAAGTTACTTTGTGATATTGAGTAACTTATAGTCTAGATATAATTCTTACCCTGATGGTATGTTTATATTGAGGACTGTTTATAATTCTCTTTATTATTTTCTAATAAACTAGATGATACTAGATTCATTGCATTACATTTAATGGACTAAATATATATATATTTGATATTTCCATACTTAACATATTTATATATGCTAATAGGGAATTTTTTGATTGATTATATTGGTTTTATATTACTATATATTTTAACCAAATCTTGCTTTTATGACACTAAATAAGTAGTTGATAGATTCTATTGGCTTAATTAATGTCATCAATGCAAGATGATGTGTAATCCAATTGAGTGGTGTGTATGAAATCAATTGATCTTAGAGATCATTAAATATTTAAAAACTTTGGCCAAAGTAATTTTTATAGTTAAACATTGTCATTTCATGTGTTGATATAGTTTTCATGTTTTGTGTTACATCATGCTAGAATGGATTTATTTATGATACACATCATGTATTAGATATCTTATAACACATGAGTTCTAGTTTGTCACTCTAGATTCTCATACCATCATTATTTACCCATCCATGAAAGGAGGGTTATTTCCTTATTGGGAGATAATGCAGGGGATCAATGGTTCATGGTTGGTGTGGAAAAGCACTAGTATGATGCTCTTCCTCCCCATAATAGCACTACACTAGAGACTACACTTTATATTAAAAGTTGATACTTTAGTTATAGAGTTTTATATTATTATTATTATTATTTGATAAATTAATTATTTATTTTTTAAAATGTGTTATTTATTCATTGTACTTCTACAATAGTGGTGATAATGTTGTATCAACCATGGCTGAAATTGTATTATTACTTTAATAAAATAAATGCAGTCTTTATTGTTTATTCAACATTGTTCTTGATTTTTTATATCATTATATATTGGTGATAATTACTTATAAACCTTGTGGGGTTAACTAATATAATACATTTAATTAAATATCACTTAGTTGGGTTTCTCGTGGTGAAATTTTTTAGATGAATGTGTAATTAATTTCAAAAAAAAAATCTATTCTAGTAAAATTTAGTGGGGTTTTAATAGTGTAATTAAATTTATAATATAATTACACACACACACACACACACACACACACACACACACACACACACACACACACACACACACACACACACACACACACACACACACACACACACACACACACACACACACATCTATGTATATATATTTTCATACACAGCCAAATTTGTTATAAAAACATTTAATGTCTTTACCCAAATTCCTAGTTAAGTTTAACGCAGTCAAATCCCATATAACCCATACATAATTTTATCTAATTTTATCTATGTTTAATCATTAATGACTATATCTCCAACTAGTTTGACAATTAAAAATGAGTTCAATTCCCTACCCAGAAATACCCTTTAAATTAAATAACGAATAGTGAATTCATAGGGTTTTATGAATTTAAAAAAATTAATATAGAGCTTTTATGGAGCTAATATAACCATGAAAAAATCCTACATCTCTAACCATTGTTACATTATTTGATGAAATAGTTGGCTTTATCATGTTATCATTTTTTACAATCAATAAAGTTTCCCAAATTACATTTAGGTAAGTTAGGATATTGAAATTATTAGACTAAATAATTGACTGGGCATCTTAGTTTGACAAAATAGTTAGGATTTAATTTATTATACTATTATAAAATAACATGCATGGGGGATTTCCTCTAGTAGTTTGGTTTTCAAATAGTTTATAGGATTAATCCAATCTATGTAAAGGTTTCTAAAATCCTGAAGTTGAAAATTTGGCTAAGTAAAATCATCACAAGTCATGGTTGGGATGATTCCCACTTTGTCATGGACCTTATGTAAGTTTCCAAGGGTTAATTTTTAATTTTTTTAAAGTAATTTATTATGAAAATAAGGATATAGGATTATGTTCAAAAAATTATCCATTAGTGGGGAGGATTGGGGGATGTTGATTAGGAAATCCCATTGAATTTGTTGTGGTATATTATACATTTTCATTATTTGAGCTTGTATTTAAATGAATTGATTTACACCAGTTGTTTACATGTTGGTTATTTGGTCCAATACTTTCATTATAATTTTAATGAAATCAATTTGGGTTTTTTGAATATTATTATAGTCTTAACCAAGAGATACATTAGTGGTAGTACCTACCATAGTTATATCCAAATTTGAAGCTATGAAAATTGATGAGATGGGGAAAATAGTGGATTTACTATCCCCCACAATTGGTAAAAGGTTTGTTCTAGTAATAGTTATAATAAGATTAGGAATCACAAGGGATTAAATTTATTCATGGGTCTCTTCCATGGGATTTAGATTTTTCACTAGATGTTGTTGCATTTAAAGAGTGGTTATAACATATTATACATGTTATATCTAAAATTTACTATTAACAAGGGGTAGAAGTTGATTTTGATTATGTTTATAACTATTATTTATCTTATTTATAGGAGGATGAGTATTTTTTTGAGTATTGGTGATAACTATTTTACAATATTGATTATTATTTATTGAGTGAATGAAACCTCTTGTGTGGCTTTCATATGGGTATCATTAGTGTATTACATTATAAGAAAAATAGAATGAAATATAGGTTTTATATAGGAGAATATATTTATAAATAAAGGTATGATTGAAAAATAAATTATACTTATAAGGTAGGAAATAAAAAATATGAAGATAGTGATAATCAGAAGAATGGAGAAGGGAGAGGTATTCCTAAGTGTCCCCTCTCCTCAACTAAAATCCTAAATTTGGGATTTGTCCTAGTTGAGCATGGTTTAGATGGAATAAATTACTAGAGGAGGATAGGTTTGAATCCAAACTCCTATATCATATAGAATTGTTTTGTTTTTGTGATAAATGGTTTTCACTCATGGCATTCTATATTGTCTCACTCTATTTCATGGTGTTGACTAGTATATATCAATATATTACATTTCTTCATGGATTTTTTTTTTACCATTACTAATCTTTATATAGATGTCATCAAATTTATGTTAATGGTCTAAGTATTTATTATGGTAGTATCAAATAGGTTTATAGTCATGTTATGTATGATGGTAATTAATTTTTGGAGGACACAATTTTATCTAATGGCATTGGCTATTGGTTATTTCTATTGCCATTAATCTAGGGTTTGGCCCTAGGATTTGATTACTTAAATTTAAATTTTAGTTTCACATGATAGGTTCTACCTAACCAACATGATTGTTTTGAGATATTTTAGTTTGTCTTTCACTTGCTTGGCTATGCCTAGCCAATAAGGGGGTTGTGAGGATTGCCATTTTTTTTTGAGCTAGTGTTTTCCTCTGGAAAGGAGTATGACCCATGATTATCAACTGGATACTTTACTACGTAACATTTATTATTATTTTTTATTAATAATAAATCATGTTGAATAATTAAAATAGTAAAAATATGGATATAACCTAATAAATGATGAGGTAATACTCACATTAGGTTGATGATAATGTAATTGGTGAATAACATGTGATGAAACATAAACATAAGGTAATATTACAATAATAAAGGATGACATGATAACCAAATCAATGGTGTCATAACATTCATTATAGGTTCACTATAATTAATTTAATCCTAATATATCCCCTAATATAAGGATCCTTTAAAATATGAAAAAGTAAAAGTCCATTCTAGATTCAACATAAACACAACACACCATTCCACAAAGAATGTTCAGGTTATGGACAAGGGTGTATGTAAATTATTTTGTAAAGAATATAAATGTGAAGCTAAAAACATAACATGTAACAATATATAAGTTTAAATACCTAACTAGACCTAAAGTGTCATTAGGTATTGTATCAAGAGATAATTTTAAAAATATTGAAGTGCCACTAAGAATTAGTAATAGTGAGAGGCAATCAAGGCATATTTAGAAATTAAACAAAGATATATAACCAATATATAGTTTATGAATAATATTAAATGTTCTTATAGGTATAACAAAGAGATATGAATAATAATTATGTAAAATACAATAATTAACTAACAATAATATGATAACCTAAACATGAACAACATGATATAATAAATATAATAACACCGACCAAATAAATAAATGAATATTATAGAGTTAGGGATAGTTACATTAAGTTAAATTATCATTTCATTAATATCACATTTGTTTATATATCTTTATGATATGTTGTTTTATGTGAAGTAAATGTGTATAAAACAAGTCATATGTATACCAAATTGGGTGACTCCAAATACTTAGTATACCTTATTAGTTCAACTCATATCCTTGATATATTCAAAATGTTGAAATAAATTTCCTTATTTGGTGTAATTTACTTGGACATAATTCCTATTATTCTTCCTAATGTGATATTTTAGACACAATAAGAGTGAATTTTGTATAGAATATTTTATAAAAAAAAATAGAAACCCTATAAATATATCTAAACCCTAAACTTTGAAACTTGATATTATCCAATATCATTAGCTTGACTAAACTTGCATAAAGAAATATCTATAAAATAGTACCTTAATAGCTCAATTTTTGTATATAAATAATTATGCATAAAAAATTGATGATGTTAGAAAAAATGATGGTTCTTGCAAGACATAATCATTTTATAAGATGATATAAGATGTGTAAAAATGTAAAATAGATATATAAGGGGAAATTCAAACATAGGAGGACAATATAGTTTATGCCATATGATTTAAATGTGTCATTTTTTGTGTCAAACACACCCCATTCTTTGAAGAAGTGGGGGACCCATCTTAAAATTCTCATTTCAAAGTTCTCATATTTTTGGTTCCTTTTTTATTAGCATCTTTATGTGAAAATCCTCATACTTTTGTTTTTCCCTATTTTGACAAGTGTCTAACATTCTTGTAAAGATAATTTATTATCTAATAAAGACCCTATGGTATTTTGGATTTAAGCATAGTTGATTCCTTATTGAATCCTAAGAAGAAAAAAATTCTTTTATACATAGAATATGTTTTATTACACTAACTATTTTTCATATATGTAGATTTGTATTAGGGTTCATAGAGTTTTGTTCTCTCAAAGTCCTACTTGGAATATCATAAAGATTCATTATTAGGTAAGAAATAATTTAACTTTATTTCATGGATTCATTTTAAATTAGACTTTTTCATGAATTTCCAAAGGAGGAATAACCTAATAAAAAAATGTTGTGTCCCAATTATCAGAGATGTCAATATCTCAGACTTTTCAAAGATGTGGGATCCTAGAAGAGCCTACCTAACTTGGTTACCCTACTATAATTATTATTTATATCTCCTAGACTTGTAAAAGTTTTTAGGACTTGGGAGAACCTAACCAAATGAAACATTTCCATGTGGCCTAGATGTCAAAGATGTCAGATCTTGACCAATTAGGTTTCCCCATTGTTAGATGTGTCAGTCTCTCAAACTTATCAAAGATGTTACAGCCTAAGAGAGCCTAACTAAATTAAATAACACTATTTGGCCCATTTTTTATATATGTTAGTCTCATAGACCTAATAGAGATGTAAAATCCTAGGACACAATGACTACTAAACCACCCCACATGACACTTCTATAAAAATTGGAAGAAAAGGGTGTGAGACACCCTAAGGTTATTATAAGGAGGTATATTTAGACTCAAAATATAATCATATGGAACCACACATCACCTCACTCATCCAAATGGAAATACCTAATCTCAAACATGTAAATGTGAAGCACTGGGCTAGACCTATGTGGTATCTATTATAGGCAGGGCCAATTGGTAATGGACATGTGGCATGAACTAAAATCCATATGGGATGCCAAAGGTAAATATATCAATGTTCCTACCACACTCATAACATTAAGTAAATATTAAATTGAGCCCTAATTAGACAATTTAAAACATCCTTTTGTAGTCTCTACATTTAGCAAGTAACATTTATTTTAAATATCTAAGTTAATTCCAAATTAGGAAATAAATGAAAGGATTAAGACACCAACTCAAATTTTAATTTATGTTGGGTGACCTGATAAGCTCCTTCAATGCATGAGATATTTTAGGATTCTCATAAGTTCCCAATGGAAAAATATTTTATCATTATTCCTCCCATGTTTTTATAATATGTCTCCTTGATTTAAGGTCATGTGCCCCCATGCTATCCTTGCTTATAATTCATTATCACAAAGATATATCCCTTTTACACCATGGATACCTCATATTATAACCCTAAGGATGAACCTAAATATAGATACACCACCTTCCCAAATAACATAATATGTTTCGAGCATTACAATGAGATATTCGAAGTGATTAAAATGGCACCCAAGTTAGTCTCTTGTGAAGATAAAGAAAATTCCAAGTTCCTAGATGCCCTTAGGGAATACACAAAGTGAAAGTTATATAGAGCTAAAACAAATAAAAAATTATTCCCATATGTATACCTATTAAACAAATTACTTCTCACTTCTAAGTAAGTACAAGACAATGCTCACATTATTGTTCATCTCTCAAGCTCCTCGCATATGATCATAGATATTTTAGGAATGTGTTTAAGGATTATTACAACATCTTAGAATACATGTTATCATATGCCATCACCATAGTTTATTAATAGACCAACATACATCAAATATATCATGTTTTGAAGGAATACATAGGAAATGTAGATGCCAAATGGGTTAACAAGGTATACATTGACTCTTACACTATCTACACTTTCAAGGAAAGGATTCATGTGAGGATGGTCCTACTGGATCGACTATTTAGGGCAACCAAATGTGTGTATTATTGACCAAATTTGACTTTAGGTCAAAAATTGACTTTTAAGTGTTTTAAGGGTCTACTATAGATGTCACAAGGTGTTTTATAAGCTAATTAATGTCAATTCATGTTATACTAGTCTTGGCCCCTAGTCATTTTAATCTTTTTAGTCATTTTGGGTCATTTTGAGGTCAAAAAGGTGAATTTATTGACTTTTAATAATTTATTTAGAAGTGTGAGGGTCCTAAAATATGATGTCATGTCCCATGTGTCCTAAAAGGTATTAAGTAAAACAAGCTAAAAATTGATAGGTTCCTTAGAAAAAGGGTAGTTTTATTAAGAAAAAAAGAAGTTTGGCACTTGTATGACTCCTTAGGAAGTGTGTCACATGGTAAAATCTCATGGAACATCCCTTCATCTTCCCCACACTCATCCCAATATTGATTTGGAAGTGTAATTTTTGGCCCAAAACTATTCTGCTCCATCCTTGCTTTCCTAGACATGTGAAAGTGACCTTCAATTTTTTGCTCAATACAAATAAATCAAGAGGTTTCAAGTCAAATGATTTTTTTGGGTTGTATAAACTCAAATACAATTGTTTCTATATAAGGATTTTGAATAATGGTGTCCTATGCTTCATGAACCATCCTCATGAAGTTGACTATACTTTTCTGCTTTATAATCTATGCACCATGTAAGTTTTGATCTTGTTTGGGAATGTCCATACAACTCAGCTGTTGATATTGGTTCCAAAGGATGTTTAATCTACACTATAATGTTTTCCATTCCTAGGTTCATGTTCTAAGGTGTTTTGATAGGCAAAACATCTTGGGTTTGTAGACTGGTCTTATGTGGGATGGTAGGCCTATTTTTACCATTTCTAGGTGTATTTTCATGTTTTCAATGTGATCTTGTCATTTCCTCATTTCAACATTCATTATCCAATAAATATTAATATTTAATATCATATTCAATAAAAAAAAAACATGTGCCATTAATGTGCATCTATATGAGATTTTTAAGATGATTTTATGTTAGAACATGAGTTTTAATGATATTTTAAATTTATTTGATGTGTGAATAATGAATTTGAATGTTTTAATATGGATAACCAACCCATTTAAGTCTAATTTCCATTTTAATTATCCAAAATTTCACTTTGTTTCTTGCACACTAGAATTTGCACCTATAAGAAACCTTGACAGAGAGTAAGGTAATCATTTTAAAGAATTAGAATTGATGATCAAACCATTTTTGAGGTCCCAACATGAGGATAAATCATGAATTTATATTTTTAAGGGATTAAATTGTCAAAAAAAATTAAAACCACCTCCAATGGTAAATGACTGAGTTTTGAGACCAAACACCTAAAAAGGAAAAATAGAGGTCCAGGGGTTTTTGGAGATAGAATAAAACATGGTTTAAAAGACTTTCAATAACATAAAACATAGTTTAAAAGACTTTTAATGCCTCATAATTACCTGATCTTGTATTCCATACATAGGTATATCACTTTTCAAGAGATATAATATAGATGACAAGGGGAAAGTGGTTGTTAAGAGGTCTAAAGTTGCTTACAAACCACTAGATCTAGATAGTAATGTCTTGAGGTTTTAAGGGTATTAGGTGACCTTAAAACTTCAAAGTGTTATAATTCCATGGTTTTAAATGCCTTATTGAATAAAAATCACACTAAATAACATAAATATCTTTAATATATGGATGATATACTATTTTTTTAACTCCCATGCACCTACAGTCTGTACAACAACCTTAGCATTCACCTATAGCTACAAGTAGACAATGACCTAAATATGACTCCATAGTTATGTTTAAAGATATTAAAAGGGCATAAAATAATGAGAAAGTGATTTTTGATCTCAATAATCAAATAAGGGCCTCTATTACCATGATTAAATATCATCTATAGCTCATATGTACCTACAACCAAATGTAAGGATAGAGAAAGGTAGAGAACAAAGAAGAGTGTTTTGGTGAGGTCTACCCTATTAAAGGTGAGTAGGATAGACCCAATAAAACACAAAACTAATATATGGAAACATTAATAAGTTTATATATTTCCCAATGCATAATTCATGCATTAAATACCTACAGGGGTCCTTCCTAAGTAAGAACATAGTCAATTGAATGGTGGAATGATAGTGAGTAAGGGGTGGTACTTTTGAAGTTATAAATGCATGTAAAATCACATGATAAAATGATTGGGATAAAATTAAATGATATAATTAGGACATTTTACCAATGTAATCAACTATAGATATGTCAAATGTACCTACAAGTAGGGTCTAAAAATCAAGAAATATAGTCACAATTGCAAGTCCAATCTTGACTAAGGGTGGGCATAAGGGAGTATGATTGGTGTTGTAAATAATTAATATGGAGGAGATAAACATAAATAAATTATAATTATACTAAGGTAATCAATGGGTGTTTGTATACCATATTCTCAAGGCCAAACTAGTAAACAACACATGCAGGTCCCTTTTTAAGACAAAAACATAGTTAGGCAAAATTCAAAAACAATCCTAATCAATAAAAATAGGAGTATGTGGGAAAGTCAAGTGATAAATAAACTTGATACATAATCATCATGAAATTAATGATCTATACAGGCTTTTTATAGTGGATATATAACATGAAGAAGGTACTTTCAAGACAAAAACATAGTCCTCCTAAAGAACCCTACACAGTCTACTTTCAAGAAGTCTGTTTTGGAATTGGAGGCTTTTGGAGGGTATAAAATTAATACCAAGAGATAAATATTTGTGTTTATAACCTAAATTAATTTATTAGGCTCATAAAATATTCAATTTTTTCTAGGAATATAGGGGAGTACCCTCTATTTTGTCTTAGACAGAGGGCACTCCCTTGAGGATAAAACTGGTAGTTTTGGAAAAAGATAGTAAATGGATTACCTTGGAGATATTTGAAACTTGAGGAGATGTATGTGTAGTTTTAATACATCCATAAAAACATGATAAAACAAAAACATAAAGGTGAAACTCAATAGGGTGTTGCATGCTCTTAAACTTACAGACAGGCTCATGAGGCATGGTTCTGCCTAAATGCCAAACAAGGGGTCAGTTTCAATTCTAGCCCTAGGTGAGATTTAAAATTGATTGTGAAATTATTGTGGGATCATATTATATGTTTTTTGAGCTATTTAAATTCCAATAAACTCAATTGGATGATCTAAACCATAAGAGTGCATGTAAGCCTACCAGGCAAAGATCATGCCTAGTGTCCTAAGATGAGGTATTTCACACTTTTGGCCTTAGAAAAAAAATTGAACCTATTGAAACATATGTATGGGATGAATAAAAAAGTGTTCAAGATTTTAGAGTGTAAATAAAACCAAAGGATGCCATTCTTGGACCTTAAACCAATTCAAACATGCAAGAATGGAAGAAACAAGCTCGAGTGGGTAATTTTGAATGCTAAAATCCACATGAAATGCCGAAGGGAAATATATACATGTGATTACCACACTAATAAAACTAAATAAATGGGAAAATGAGACATAATTAGACCATCCTTTTGTAGTCTCCAAATATAGCAAGTAACATGTATTTTAAATATCTAAGTTAATTCCAAATAAGGAAATAAAAAAAAGGATTGAGACAAAAACTCAAATTTGAATTTATGTTGGGTGATATTTCAAGATCCTTAAATGCATGAAATATTTTAAGATCCTCATAAGTGACCAATGGAGAAATATTTTATTAGTATTGCTCCCATGTTCCTATAATTTACCTCCTTGATTTCAGGTCATGTGCCCTTATGTTATCCTTACTTATAATTCATTATTGCAAAGATATATACCTTTTACACAATTGATACCTCATATTATAACCCTAAGGATGAACTTTAATATAGATAAACTACCTCCCCAAATAACTTAACATGTTTCAATTATTACAAAAAGATATTCAAAGTGATTAAAATGGCACTCAAGTTAGTCTCTAGTGAAGATAAAGACAGTGCCAAGTTCTTAGATGCCCTTAGGGCATATGATAAGTTTATGTTACATATAAATAAAACCAATACAAAACTTTTCCCATATTTATACCTATTCAATAAAATATTTCTCACTTCCAAGTAAGTATAAGACAATGCTCACATTATTGTTCATTTTATAGGCTCCTGGCACAAAATCATAGATATTTTGGGGAGTGTGTTCAAGGCCTATTACAACATATTATAATACATAATATCCTATGAAATGACTATAGTTTATTCATAGACCAACATTTATCAAACATATCATGTTTTAAAGGACTAAGTCGGAAATATAGATGCCAAATGGGTTAACAAGGTAAACATTAACTCTTACACTATCCACACTTTCAAGGAATGGATTCATGTGAATATCATCCTAATGGATCAAATATTTAAATAAAATGAATTTGTGTACATAAATATATTATGGGTTACCTTACTACATATAATCCCCAAAGGCAATCAACTCCCAAAACTTGGAGGCATGATCAACTTCAACCTTGTCAAGGCAATATCAAATGTTCGAGGTAGAGGTGATTTCTATATGATGAATTAATTTATTGATGCATTAAGTCAAACCATCATGTTTAATTCCTATAAATTTCCACCATAGGTTACTAGAGGTGTAGTGGTCCATGTAATTTTTTTATAAACTATATGGCCACCATTACTAGAATCGCATCTAGGAGATTTGTGATTCCTTCTATTTAGTGGTCTATATGGCCATCAATGAGGTGACCATGACTTGGCATCCAAATAAATAAGGTATTATCATGAATCTATTAGTGATTAATAGTAATATATGGATGACACCATCATACAAGTGGTTGGTACCCTGAAATCTCCCCTTTGTTTGCCTTAAAAAAATTTAGACTAGTTGATAAAGTAAGAGATTGCCTATCAACTATTTGAAATAACCTTTTGTCACTCTACTAGAAATTAGTATAAGGCTTGCCCAAAATTACCCATAATCATTAGTAATAATGTATATATTATTTTCCCCCATTTTAAAATATGGTGGTAAGCAAGGATTCTTATGCCTTGGGTAGGGCAGAACATATAGAATGGGATCCTCATGACATCATCAGGGCCCATGTGGAGAATTATAAATATTGATTCAACATAAATTATGGCCATGAACTTAATGGTGATATTTAAGTCCACTTAAACCCAACATATGATAAGGAGGTGATTACCTACCTCAAGGATATAAATAAAAATAAAGGAAAGTAAGGTTAGCCTAGGCCATCTACCCAAAGTGGCCCTACCTCCTCTACATCAACTAAGGATAGGGAGAAAACTTAGGCAACTCCTTAAATTTCAAGAAAGATATTACAAGGTGTCCCAGTCCCTTCTCCTCCATGATTTTCTCCTCTTTTGTTCTTTAATACACCTCCACCACCTCCTATGGTTTAGGTTTCCTAACCAACAACTATGTATGCACTATAGTTTGATATCATCAATAGTTCAAAAGTAAGCCCAAAGTGTTACTATAATATATCAACCATGGATATACCTTCCCCTAATTACACATTCTCTTAATAACCTAGGGGATCACCCCTTGGTTTCCCATTCCCATAATAGCCTACTTAGGTGGTGTCTCTCCTCTTTCCTACTTCACCCCTCCATAGTTCACCTATGTGACTCTAGCTTTGAATATTCATTGTATCCTAACATCCTAATTTCCATCTTCCTAATCCATTTCACCGATATGGATATTGACATCACCTTTATTGGTTCTTCCATAAGTTTGACCACCTATACGTGCTCACTTTCTAACAAGTCTAGTTGCATCCCAAAAAATAAGTGTACCTATGTGAAAAGTCAATTGGTCATAACCACATCATTAGTGCCTATAGTCACTCAAAAATTTCCTCAATGAGACCCTATTACCTATACCACTACATCTACTTCCACCAAAATAGTGTAAGTTGATCTAGGAAAGAGGCCCAGGAAGAAGCAAATGGTAAATATTATTCTTCAACCCCTATTACTACTTGTATCACTCATAGGAATCCATTTTATATTATCTTGGGTGACAATGGATTTTTATTTAAACAACCAAATTCCCCATTTATGTTGAATACCTCTTTCTATGGCATCATTGCCCCTTAGGTCAATTTGACCTATAACCAATGGTAGGCCCAGATGTTCCAATCGGCTTATCCTTTCATATTACCTACTTGCACACCATATTCCCCATAATTAATTTATTCATCATTCATTACCTCTAATTAATCCATTATTCCTCTACTTAGGCCTCGATATGTCACCTCGATCTTTACCACCCCACCAATACCCCCTTATATGATAGGACTAGTCATGGTATAGTATGCACATGATATGATCATTTAGGGAGATCCATAATTATAGTGGGATTTTTATAGGACCTCAAGGTACATAAGGAGGATATTCAAATTGAAATTCATTCATGAAGGAGACCCTATAGTCTAGATGACTTAGTAGGCCCTCTTTTCCTTACCAAAGTGAGAACATCTATAGGATAAGAGAGAGTGGCTGAGGATATAGTATAAATGCTATAGGCCACACATGATATGTGTAATAGGCTCATGGAATACATGCAAGAGTAGGTCAAGGTGCTTAAGGCACAGGTCAAGAACACCTTCCCTCTGTAATTAATTTGATGGGTTAAAGAGCCCTTATACAACTCTTCTCATTTATAAGTGAGTTGGTTAAAGCACTGACAAAAAATAGGGAACATGTATAGAGGGTGCATGTGTATTTATAAATAATTTATCTCATAGATATAAAGTGTAGAAATATCACCATGGTTATCCACAAGGGCATGTTTCTAGAGTTAAAATTCATGCCTACCTTAGACTTAATGTTCTAACAGGTCTATTCTTGGATTATGAGGGATTCAATTAAATAATGGCTAGCCTTGGCATAAAAAATCTATGGGACCTTTGGAAGAGATCAAGGAAAAGATGTTAACCTACTTCAAATAAGTCAACATCACTATGTTATTCCATCTAGATGGCACCCTACTAGATAGATAAGAGTTTGAATTTCACTTGGGTCATTTTGACTAGGTCATAAAGAGAAAAGTGGAAAATAAAAAAAAATATAGAGCCAATTCTATTCTATAACTCTCAATTCAATATAATACAAGTATTAGTGAGGTATCAGAAGTAAAAGTGTCCTTGGAAGTTTTATTCCTACTACATAAATGAAGAATGACCCAATAAAAGGTGATATTTTGGAAGACATATATGAACCTAGCCAATCTATATTGGGACTTGAACTTGGTTTAATCCATGTTTTCAATTGAGGAGGCACGACCCAAACATATGGGAGATGGGTCTTCTCCAACTCATCCAAGTATCAACTAAGTCAGCCCCCTAGGGCATCTTTCAAGAAAGTGGGGAATCTTTTATTTGTTTTAAATCTTGATAGCTGTAATAATCTTGATTTTCCATCATGACCAAGGATTGGAATCTCATGATACTTAGTGGTGATCACCATCCTTATATATATTTTAAACTACCTTATCTTTGAATGGTTAGCAATTTGTGTAAATAAACTCTGCTAAAACTCTAATAGAACACTTTAATTTATTTTAACATTATTCTTTGCTCATGGAATATGGTACATTATTTATAATTTCTAAGTGGATGTCTATGTAAGAGAAGTAATTATGTGTTCAAGTTATAGATATGAATATGGTAGTTATATTGTGCATTTACTAGTCTAACCCCTTGTATGTTCTTTTCAATCTTTTGTCAATAATTTATGATTTATGTACTTTTAGTTGTAAAATGTTTTAAAATATTTGTGTTAATTATTTTAAATATTTTGAGTGTTTACATTTTTTGAGGACCCACAAGTAAAATATTCATATTGGTTTCCATTTAGAATCTTTCCCACTGAGTGGTTAAAGTTTGTGTAAACATTAAACTAGGCACACAGTGGCATAACTATTACTTGTCATATTTTAGTTCTCAAGCACTAACATTATCTGAATTAGAAACACCCATTTCTACCTTATCTTTCTCTCCTTTTTATGTTTATTTTGGTATTAAAATACTCTCCCCTATTTTAAAAATAAATAAATATTTGCTTATAACCATTAATGAGTAAGTGTTTTTTCAACTGGTAATAAATTATAAGTGTAACCATGCATACATTAATCCTCTAGTGGTAATAACTAATGGTCTCTGAGTAGAACAAGGTTAAACAACTTGGTCCTTGGACTAAACTAGAATCAGTCCTAAAATCAATGAGGAGATATATTTATCCTATGCATTATCTCCCACTTTCATCCTTTGAAATGCTCAATCTAATGAGTTCCTTTAGATGTAAGGATCTTGGGCACAAAAATAATTGGTGCTAGGAGGGATAATATTTGTTTTATTCAGTCTTACTACACTTCCTTTACACTTTCCTCATTATTGTGTGATTCAAACACACATTAAAATAGCTAAATCTAGAAGGAAAAACATGAAAAATAAGTTTTAATTCACTGATCTACCCTTAAACCTTTTGAAGTCTACTAACTATATCACCAAATCTATATCTCATTGAGGTATATTGATCATTTCACCCTTAAAATGCCATTAGATAGTCTGATTTGATGGAACTAGACCTAGGACCATAGTTTTTCCCACTATCTCATCTTCCTAGTCTTTCTAAAATAGACCACCTTTAATGGTTGCCTTAGTGGCCTAGTTAGTTGGGTTAGCTATCAATGTTCTTGGAGTTGTCCATGACCTGCCCTAGAACCTAGAAAGGTACCTATTTTCACTTTGGGTTGTACCATTTAGGAGGTGTTTTAGGTATCCTCAATTAACATAATGGAAACACTCTTAGGCTATGGGTGGCCAAAAAATTGGAGTGAATCCTGAGAGAGGGATATTTCCCTTCATGCTACACCTAGGACTAACACTACACATACTCTATTACAAGGAAAAGGGAGAGAGAACCATGAAAATAAAAAGGGGTGATGCACCAAATGTATTGATCTTTTCCACTCATTTGAAAGTTCATAATTAACCATGAGACTAAACTATAGTCATTAAATATCTTGATATTTTACATAAGTATGTTTCAGAGAGGTTAAGACTTCCAAGCAAGACTAAGAGGCATAGTTATCTTTCCACTTCTAATCAATTCAATAAATTTATGTAACACTAACTATAACCTATAAAATATACATGAACTATAAAAAGGCAAGGAAAATGAGACAAAAATTCAAGGAGAACACAAATCATCACTTGATTATATCAATCATCCATGAATTTGCACTAAACATAAAAGTAAAATGAAAAAATTAGTCTTCATTGATTCAATGTCATGTAAAAGGAGCAAGGTTTCTACATACTCATGTTGAGGATCCTTTATAGGACATTCAAGGATAAATATATATAAGAATGGAGAGAGAGGGAGAAGGTGAACATGTGGGAATATCATGGATGTTACCCCAGTCCTCTTTTTAGTTGTAAAATAGAAGTATTTTACTACCAAACATGCAAATAAGATGTTGTCATATTGTTTCTCAATGTACTGGGCAAGGTGTTGATGTAGTTATCCTTGATGGATGGCATATAAGGTCATTATATATTATTTTATTCCTCTTGAAACTAATATATTCTATTGTATTTACAAGTCCACTTATTGAAGGGTAGTTATAAGTTACCTCCTTGACACATGGAATTCTTAACCTCCTTGGCAACTTCTTACACCATTTTTGGATCTTCAATGCATCTCTCACCTTGGTGAAAGTTAAATTTAATAATAGACATATTATCATACTAATATTTATTATTATAACCTAAAAATTCATGTCCCAACATGTTTGATCCAAAGAAGTGTATTCAAGGCACATCTATCTCCTCATCTAAGACCTATTCCTTGCTTGAAGATTGCTAAAATAACTTGTTAACTTCATCTATATCGTATATAAGATCATAAAATATTTGTATAGGCTTAAAAAAACATAATAAAATAATATTCAAAACTTACAAGAAAGTGGTTTGAAGAGGGTTGTAAGTGTTCATGTAATAGGATCTCTATTTAGGCTTAAAAATTATATTGAAAATTTATCTATGTTTCATGACCTCCACACTAATATTGTAGGTGTTATAATCCTTCTAGGAATATCTAAGAATGTTTTCCACATGAGTAAATCTTGATTAGTTGATTGAGATCTAAATGCTTCTTTGAAGGTGTTAGCCAATTTTAGCTACCATTGGTGAATCTCATCAAAAACTTGAATTTTACATGAGGTATCCCTTTCCAAGGAGTCTAAATGAGTGTCTTATACAAGTTTAGCATTGTTTAAGGTATTTTTGACAAGTTTAAGGTAATGGCCTATTTTGGTATTGTGTTAGTCTATTCATGTCATGACCTAGTCAAGCTATTTCAAAAGGTGTTAAAGGTTTAGAGGATCTTATTGAGTCATCCAACACATGTCATGATCATATCAAAACCCCTTAGTCCATAAAATTATCATAAATGTGTCAATAATCCTCTATAATGTTATAAGCCTTTTTGAGGTATTTCTTGATAATTTTATAGTATTCAAAAGGGAGTATCATAAATAATCAAAAGTAAATAGTTGGAGAATGCTTTTGGCACATTTCATACATTTTTACAGGCATGAGAAACTTCATTAATGTTATTTAAAAAGGGTCCCCAAGTATATTATGATATTTTTCATAGTAAAATAGAGCTTTTATAAAGGGTGATTTTAGGTTTTTAGAGTGATTTTCCTCTATAGACACATCTATGGATTAATCTATATCCTTCAGACTCAAACTAGGCATTTGTATGAGCTACAGGTCTTAAAAAATCAAAAAACCTTCTTTTCACTCCTATCAACTTCCTTGGCAACTTCATTATGGTTAGTGGTTTTCACTTGGTGTGAATTAGAGAGAGAGAGTTATATGTAATTATATTATTCATTGATATGATTAATAATTCCCCTAAAATCCATGTCCATATTTCTCAGATTAATGGCTCCTCCTTTATGAATAATTGTTAAGAACTTTAGGCATTCATAATTCACTCTTTATTCACACAAGGTCACTTTTGAACATTCCAAGGGAAATTGTGATCTCATAGATGGAAATTAATGATTATATGTGATTATTAAATATTCCATTATCTCTCTCACACACCATTTCTATCACCTAGTTGTCATGTGTGATTAGTAGAGAAAGAGAAGCCTCTATTTATGGCTAGTTACAAGCAAAAAAAGAGGTCGTAAGATGGGTTTTAATTATTTTAGGGTGTCTTCCCATCCAAATTGATATTAAAAAAACTTAAATTATTAACTTAATATTATTATAAACCTTATAACACCACTTCAAACACCAATTAGGTTGAGACAATCAAGAGATGATAGATTTGTAGCAGGTTTCAAACTATGGTGAGTTACATGTAAGAACATGACCCGTTTAAGTTCATTATGACATAGGATAGTTTTTTTTAATGAGTTTTAAACTCCAATTAGCATCCTCTCAGTTATTATAATTCCATTTATATTTATTCTTAACCTAATATCACCTCTAAAATAGACCTCTTGGCTAGTTTAATGAACAAGCCTTTAAACAAGAAGATGTAGTCATGAATACAGGGTCTTCAAACATGAGATAAAAATTATATCTAAATAGACACTAATAAATATTAAAAATATAATTATTATGGAGGGTTTATAATTATTATCAAGTTTAATACTCTTTAGGTCCCTCAATAAACACCCTACAGGTAGTTTGAGGTTAGTTGCAATCCTAGATAACCATTTATAGATATGCCCATAAGATTGGGATAAATAAAACAAGGTTGTCCATGGAGAAACCTATAAAGTGTCTTGATGTATTTGGAAACATTATATATAGGGTCATAATGACTCAAATAATATAAAAGTGATAGATATCAAGCAATGGAGAGTGTATTGGTCTAAATAGCCACTTACAAGCCTTCGTAGGACTAGATGAGGGAAAATAAATACTTATGGTAGATGGATGTGATAAGAAGGATTATATAGGATCAAGGAAGAACATGAGTAAAATTTAAATACTACCAGGTGGATAATAGACCTATAAGTAAGGTTCAATTCCAAAGTGACAACAAATAGGCCTAAAAGAGGACCTACAAACCTGCACGTGCTAAAATGGAGAAGTATGGAGGCTTGTCTTGATATTGAGATAAATAAGGGGTTAAATATAATAATGAGAACATAATAAAAGTTATTATAACTTTATTGAAGAGGATAATAACTAGGAATAAGTTATTATTGATTCCAAGTAGGTGAGAGGCCTAGATAGAGACCTATGGGTTTGAGCACTAATATGGGGATGCTATCCAAGTTTTGAAGTGAATGAAAGTGAAGAATACTTTGGTAATTTTAAGGGATACTAATGTTAATCTCCTTTAATATTAAACTCATAGGTATTTAGAGAAAATGACTAAAATAGGCCAATAGGGTCACCTACACTAGGTTGATCATAAACCTTAGGCATGTGCTAATCTGAGTTGTAATAAAGATGGAGCAAAATGAGGAGAGGAGTGTCACTTTAAAACCTCATGTGAGATTTTTAAGAACAATATGGGGTGTCCAAATATAATAAAAATATTTTTTGCACATTTTCATGCAAAATGACCTTTCTTAAGCTCACAAGATACATGCTTGCTAGCTTGAGAATCCATTTTATCATGTGTGATATCACATGAGCAGGTGCATGGGGGGAAAAGGAGTTTTGGGATGTTTAAGGGGTATGTTTACTTTAAACCCATGTTTTTAGGAGATAAATCTAAGACTTCATCTCTTTGAACAATCCTTAAGACCAAAACAACCTCTTAAACCCTTGTTAAACCTTGAATGTGACTCGATGGAAGAGTTTAGATCTTAAATGGACTCAAATTAAATGTTTTGACCTTGTAATGACATATTTTACCTCTATATGTCTCATGGTCATAAAAATAATAAAAATATTGACATGTGTAAAGGACATGGGTTAAAAAATTAGCTTAAAAGTTAAAGTGTAAGCCTCATTATGAATATACAAAGTAGTGGTAAGTATTCAAATCAGGTAGAAAGGATTTTTAAGCCTAGGTAGAGTTTTACATCCCTATATACAAATTTATAGACCTCATAATATGGTACATGAGCTATTAAAGTCACTAATTTGGGATAAAAAGGTGATTGTACTACTATGTTGCCCAAGAAACCTAACTACAAAGCCATGGATTATTACAAATAGCTTAATATCCCATATAACATCACTAAAAACATTTTTTTATGCTCTTTAGTGCCTCATTATATCATGAACAAGTCTAACCATGTGACTATATGTAGGCTTGAGCATGATGTCTTAGTATATCATTAAAAAACCGTAGGAGAGAAGTGTAGTGAGATTGATGGGTTTCAATACACCTAAGAAGGCATGATGATAACTTCAATATCAATATATAATACTCCTAAATAGATTAAATTTTTTGATACAAGGGCATAGTGTAGCTCAAGGCAAGCTTGGCGATCAACAATGTCATTTGTCTCTTCTAAACAAGAATAAGGGCAGTTTCAAAGAAACCTCTCCTACGCCAACCAAAAGAAGATCATTTGAAGTATACACATGTTGATAAAGGATTCCATAACTTCCCAATTGTAAAATTTTTGTTGGTAATGTACTCCTTCATTAGGGGGCACTTGGCATAAGTCTCTCCAATGCTCTCTTTCTTACTCTATCTCATTCTCTTCTATATATATAACCTTGTTTCAATTTGTAAGGGATCCTCCACCTAAATATGGTGAATAATTTCTCATTTGTATGCCTTTTATCAATAATACTACTAGTTTTACCTCCTTTTATGATTGTGCATAGTGTGTATGCATGGATAGTTGATCTTGTCAAGTTATTTTCTAAGTCCTCGTTGACATGTTGTCTTATTCTAACACTTTTATGTAGTTTTAAATCTTCTCTTATAGGTCATGTGAAGTTTTTGAGTTAATTTTAAGGGTTAAGTGTGAGTATATATTCATTACTATCATTTTATAACTATTGTTTAGTCTTCTAGGCCTAAACATATATCACAACCTCCACATTAAAATGTTGATGTAAGAGATTTGAATTAGGAGTAGTGTATACTTAGATTAATGTCATGGTATATATGTGCACATGAAGTTTTTTGGTAGTGATAAATTAGTTTGGAGTATCACCTCCCTAGTTCTATTTCATTCATGTTATCTCTCTCCCTTTTCCCTTAAAATCTAGTAATGTAGTGTTTTGAATTTAATTTTTACATCAAGGGGAGATAGACCTATAATATAGATGTTTATTCCATTTAAAGTTCACCCATAACTTAGGAGTGATCTCATTGTATATATAAATTGAGAGGGCTTGAATATACACTATCAAGGTTAAAAATCTAAGCTATAACAATTCTAGCACACCTAGTGGGACAAGAGACTTCATCTATTAAAGAGTGATTGGTGTGATTTCCAATGCATAAGCCTTTAGAGGAAAAAAAATAAGCACTAATGGAATATATGATAATAATCAACTAGTTTTAGTAGACAAATATTATTTATAATTAAGTGATCTATTTTATTGATCTTTCTCATGAGGTTCCATGGCTGAATTTGCAGTATAATTTTGTTTTACCTAGGTTGGTGAGCCCTATCAATAGCATATTGGTATTTTTCAATAGCCTAATGAACCATTTTAGTTATATGTTTATTTTTAATAAACCTATAATGACCCTAAATACCCTCTATATGCCCCTAATTATTAATGTGATCAACCTTGCTATCAAGAGATTTATCCTCCTTCTTTTCCTCAACAATCTTACCAAGCTTGTCAACCTTTATATCAGTTCCTTCAAGATTGAAATTAGTAGGAGTTAAGAGATAAGGAGTGTATAACAATGAAAATATAAGTTAAGAAATAAAAAAATTATCAACTGATCATGAAGATGTATAAGAATGAAATAGTGATGAGAAATATAGATGTAAATGTAGAATTTGGTTGATTCATCCCTATTCATCTCATTCAAAATCTAAGGGACTCATTATAATTTTAAAGGAGTGAGTGGGAAGCCTTTGAGATGGAAAATAATCATGTCCTAACTAATGAAAGGCTAGAAATTAAATATTTGAACAAATGTATGGAGGATAGATCACATGTCAGTAGTTAGAAAGGTGATGGATATTGATCAAGGTGATATTCATATAAAATATGCCTTCTCATGTCAATGTAAAGAGTTTGAAAATGATATGTGGTAGGAGTATTTGGAGATTTGCAATGAGTTTTAATCTCTTCAAGGGCCTACACTTCTTGTTGGGTGGATTGAAGATGTTTTCAAAGCTGATATCTTCTTTGAAGAGTAATGTGGGAGTTGTCAAGAAGATATTCAAGATAAAAATCATAATTTTATGGAACCTCTTAAAGATAAGGTTGATGTTTCCCATATGATTCAAGATATGATCATGTTTGAGATGAATTCATGCATGAATGAGAAACGTGAGGTTTTAGACCTCATAGAGGGGTTTGAACAACTTGAAGAAGCTCCAAAACATAATTAACCTCTTAAATGACCATAGATAATCAAGAGTAGCCTATTGATGAGATATATATAGTATTGTTTGTGTGAATTATCTAAGATTGGGATAGGTAGATTATTTTATTGACTCACATAGTCAATCCACATATAAGGGAATGTAATAAGAAGGTATGTTTTCTAGTCAAGGAGACCATGATTATGATAATATTTTAGAATTTAGATGGAAGCTCTTAATCCATCAGCAATGCTTGATTAGAATTATTTTAATATATGATAATCTAATTTCATGGGAGCATAGTGATCTCAAAAGCTTTCCATTTGATCCTAGATGAGGAAGATATGTTGAAGTTAGTTGTGTATAGTATATTGCTTATGCTTTATTTTCCCTAAGTGATTTGTAGCACATGTGTGTCTTAATTTGGTGTGTTTTCTTCTTATTTTGTTTTTTTGATGAGGTATTTAGTTGTTTTAGTTGCTTCACGACATTTGTAGTCAAGTTTCAAGGTCAATTTAGGTCTAAGTTTGAGTGAGATATGACTTCATGCCTAATGGATGGACTAGGCAACCAATTTAATGAGAATATTAGGCATGCACTCCTAGGAGATCACCAAAGATGTTAGCCAATTTTGGCTACCATAAGTGAGTCTCATTAAAATATTGAATTTTACACTAGTTTTCCCTTTCCAAGGGGTCTAAATGAATGTCTTATATAATTTTAGCTTTTCTTAAAGTATTAATGACAAGTTTAAGGTAATGGCATATTTTGGTCTTGTGTTAGTCTATTCATGTCATGACCTAGTCAAGATATTTCAAAATGTGTTAAAGGTTTATAGGACATTATTGAGTCATCCAACACATGTAATGATCATCTCAAAACCCCCTATTCTATACAATTATCATAAAGGTGTCAATATTCCTTTATAATGTTATAAGCATTTTTTGAGGTGTTTCTCAATCATTTTATAATGTTCAAAAGGGAGTATCACAATTAATAATAGGTAAATAGTTTGAAAATTCTATTGGCATGTTTTATACATCCATATAAGCATGAGAAAATTCATTGATGTTATTCTATCAGGGTCTCCAAGTAGAATATTATAGTTTTCATGGAAAAAGAGAGGTTTTCTAAAGGGTGGTTATAGGTTTTTAGAGTGAAATTCCTCTCTAAGAACCTACATGGACTCCTCCATATCCCTCAAACTTAAACCAGGCAACTAGATGAGATACAAGTCCTAAAAAATTAGAAAACCATCTTTCCTCTCCTATCGACTTCCTTAGTAGCTTCATGATGGCCAATAATTTTCACTTGGTGTCTAGAGGAGAGAGAGAGAGTTATATGTTATTATCTTAGTGATTTATATGGGTCCCCATTCCATTAAAATCCATGGACATAGTTATCAAATTAATGGATCTTCCTTTATGAATAATCATTAAGAAGTTTAGGTAGTCATAATGTACTCTTCATTCACATAGGGTAAATTTTAAACATTCTTAAGGAAATTGTCAACTCCTTGATGTAAATTAATGATTGTATGTGATTATAAAGCATTAAATTATCTCTCACACCATTTAAAACTCCTAGTTAGCACATGTGAATAACATAGAAAAAGAATCCTCTATTTATGGTTAGTTTTAAGCAAAAGAAAAAGGTTGTAAGCTAGGTTTTGATTATTTTAAGGTGTATTCCAAACTAAATTGATATTATAAAAACATAAATTATTCCCTAAATACTATTATAAACCTTCACACACCACCTTAAACACCAAGTAGGTTGAGATAGTGAAGAGATGCTATATTTTTAGTAGGTTTCAAACCATGGTGAGTTGTAGGTAGGAACATGACCTATTTTAGGTCATTATGAATTAGGATAGGTTTTTTAATGAGTTTATGAACTTAGAGTATAATCATATACATTATTATCATTCCATTTATATTTATTATTAACCTACTATAACCTCTAAAATAGCCATCTTGGCTTGTTCAATGAGCAATCCTTCAAACAAAAAGATGTAGTCATGAATACAAGATCTTAAAACATTAGGAAATAATGGTATCTAAATAGACACTAAAATAGTAAAAATATAATAATGAGTGAGGTTTGAGAATTATTATCAAGTTAAATACTCTTCAAGACCCTCGATGAACACCTTAGAGGTAGTTTGAGGCTAATTACAATCCTAGATAACCACTTATAGATATGTGTATAAGATTGGGATAAATAAAACAAGGTTATCCATGGACAAACCTTGAAAGGGTCTTTAGATAGTTTTCCAAAGTATATATAGGGTCATAATGAGTCAGATAATGTAAAATATGATAGATATTAATCAATGGAGTGTCTTGGCCTAAATAGCCACCTACATGCCTATTAAAGCCTAGATGAGGGAAAAGAAATGCTTATGGTAGATGAATGTGATAAGAATGATTGTATAGGATAAATAAATAACATGATTAAAATTTTAATACATAAAAATATCATCAAGGTAGAAATAGGCCTACAATGAAGTTCCAATACTAAAGTGACAACAACTAGGCCTAAAAGAGGATCTATAGACCTATCTGTTCTAAATAATGGATAAGTGTGCAAGTTTGTATAAATATTGAGATCAAGAAGTGGTGAAATATAATAGTGAGAACATAATAAAAGTGATTATACCTTTATTTAAGAGGATGATAACTAAGAATAAGGCATTCTTGAGTCTAAATAAGTGAGAGTCCTAGACAGAGTCCTACAAGTTTGAACATTATTATGTGGATTCTATGCAAATTTTAATGTGAATGAAGGTGAAAATTCATTTGGGACTTGTAAGGGACACTAAAATCCATCTCCATTAATATTTAACTCAAAGGTATTAAGATAAAATGACCAAAATAGGCAAATAGGGTCACCTGCACCAAGTTGATCATAAACCCTAGTCATGGGCTAATCTGAGTTGTAGTAAAGATAAAGGATAATGAGGAGAAGAGTTTCACATACACACATCATGTGAGGTTTCACATACCCATAAGGGGTGTATAAATCCAATAACTATCTCTTTTACACATTTTCATGCAAATTGACCTTTCTCAAGATCCCAAGATCTATCCCAAGAATCTATTTTATCATGTGTGATCTCACACGAGTAGGTGAATGTGGGGAAAGGAGTTTTGGAATGTTAAGGGGTGTGTTTAATTTTAACACATGGTGTTATCATACAAATATAAATCCTCATCTCTATGAATAATCATTAAGATAAAAAGAGCCTCTTAAACCTTTGTTAAATGCTGGATGTGACCCAATGTAAGATTTTGGCCCTCATATCCCCTAAAATTAAATGTTTTGACCTTGAAATGACCTATTTTACCTATTTAGGTCACATAGGCATCCAAATAAGGAAATTGGTGGCATGTGTGAAGGACATGGTATATGAAATTAGCCTAAAAATCAAGTTCCAAGCCTAATTGTATGTATATAGTGTAGTGGTAAGTATTCAAATAAATTAGAAAGGATTTCTAAGCATGGGAAGAGGTTTTATATCCCTCCATGAACCTTTATAAACCTCTTAATATAATACATGATCTATTCAAGTCACTAATTTGGGCCAAAAAGGTGACTATACTTCTATGCTACCTAAGAAGCCTAACTACAAACCTATGGATTATTATGGAGAGATTTATAGCCCTTGAAACATCTATAAGAACATTGGTTGATCCTCTTTATAGTATTTCTATATCACAAACAATTCCAACTAGATGACTATATCCATGCTTGAGCATGATATCTTAGTATATCATTGAAAAACCTTAGGAGAGAAGTGTAGTGATATTGATGGGTTTAAAAACACCTAATAAGGAAAGATTATAACTATAATATTAGTATAGAAGACTCCTAAACAAATTCAAGCTGTCAAGACAAGGGTAGAGGGCAGCTTGAGGTGAGCTTGGTGATCAAGAATTCCATTTGTCTCTTCTAAATAAGAACAAGGGTAGTTTTAAAGAAGCCTCTCCTATGAAAACCAAAATAAGATAAATTAAAGTATACACATGTTAATAAGGGACTCCATAACTACCCACTATTAGACATTCTTGTTGGTAACCTACTCCTTCATGAGGGGACACTTGGCATAAGTCTCTTTAATGCTCTATTTCTCACTCTCTCTCTTAGTATTTTCTATATATTCAACCTTGTTCAACTTTGTAATGGATCATCCACCTGAATATGGAAAATCCCTACTCATTTTTATTCCTTTGATCAATAAGAATACTAGTTTCACCTCCTTATATGAATGTACTTAGTGTTTACGTATGGTTAGTTAATCTTGTTAAGTGATTTACTTAGTATTTCTTGACATGTTGTCTTATTATAACACCTATATGCAGTTTGAAAGCTTATATTTAAGGTCATGTGAAGTTTTGAAGTTAATTTTAAGGATTTAGTTTGAGTATCTATTAATTAGTGTCATTTTATACCTTTTGTTTAGTCCTCCTAGCCTAAACATCTATCACAACCTCCATATTAAAATATTGATGTAAGAGATTTAGATTGGGAATATTATATGTTTAGATAAGTCTCATGGTCTACATGTGAACATAAATTTGGTTTTTATTTATCAATCAATTTGGTTTATCACCTCCTTAGGTTTATTTCATGTTATCTCTCTCCCTTTTCCCTTACAAACTAGTAGTGGAGTGTTGTGAGCCTAATTGATACATCAAGGGGAGATAACCCTATAATATAGAGGTTTAGTAAAATTAAAGGTCATACATAACTTAGGATTAATATAATTATATATATCAAGTTATATGGATTGAATACACCTTCTCAATGGTGAAAATTTGAGCTACAACATAAGGTTCTTAAATAACATGCCTAGTAAACTACTTATCTATAAGCCATTTAAAACTAATTGCATCCTATGAAATTGAATTTATTATGCCTTGGAGAGTAATTAAATAATGTTATAAATTTTATTAATGGGTTTTTGAATATTTTCCTACCCCAAACACCCTTAAAAGAGTCTACAACCTTACTTTTCCTGTGCAAACAAGAATACAATCCTCCTTTAGGCTTGTTAATTACATTAAAAACCTATAATATCATGAAATATAGTTAAAGTTATTATGTAATTTCATGGGACCTATACCTATGCCTATAAATTCTCTCCAAATGGTTAAGGAGATCCAACCACTCAAACACCATGCAAATAGTCAAATATATGAAGTTTTTATGCCATTTTCCTTTAGATTTCACTCCACATATGCCAAGATTATGGCTCTAACAGATGAATAAACTTATGTAGATTTAATATAGGTTTTTTTTAAATACCATTAATTTTTATTATAACCACTTATAATACTATTTACAATCATTGAGCTCTTTCTATTGTGAATTAGTAGATTTTTAGGTCTACACTCTTAATGATCATTCATAGAGTATAAGACTTTAATTTATCAAAAAAATCCATGGAGTTAGAGAGAATATACCTTATAATCATCTCATAGTTTTCTTCATCTCATTCATCATATCCTTTAACTTATCACATGATAAAATCTACCTTCTAGGGCTTACGGTCTTGGATTGTGCATTCGAGAGGATTGTTTGAGCAAAAAAATGAACTCTAAGTGCCCTATTTTTGGTTGGAAACCATATATTGGTTTTAAATAGGTTTCATGAGGTATTTAAATTATTAATCAAATATTTTTACCCTAAAAAACTTATTATAGCTTGAATTAGCCCATATCAAGGGTTTGTAGGTAGTTTTAGCAGTTTGAACCTAATGGTTTCTTTTTTATGTTTCCATATGTTAATCACCTATTAAATCACTCTTGAGAAATTATAAAAGGTTTATAAAACTCAAAAATAATCTCCAACCTCAATTTAAACACAAAAAATGCATATTATTTCCATATTTTGGGTACAGTCATGTAGGTATGTCTTTCAAGTTCAAAACCCATTTCAAATATGCTCTTTAAATTAACCCTTCTACTTCTTATGACATTGAGAGATATTGGAGTTAATTTTGAGTTGTTTATTATTATTTTTGGAATTAATATCCATATAAAATAACATATGACTTGTATTCAAAAAACCCACACTTGGGTTATCTTTAAAAACCTATTTTTTAAGCATACATAGTCCTTTTACCAGCCATACTCTTTGTCATTTTTTGATGTTTTATATTTTTTTCACTCATATAATAACCTTATTGTAAATTTAAATAATTTTAATCACACTCATTATGCATCTCAAAATCTCAATTTTGACAAAAAATACATATTCTTTATAGGTTTCTATGTGTAGACCTATAGGTGTGCATTCCATTCCTAAATCCCATTACAAACCTGCTCTTTGAACTAAATTCTTTGAATATAATGATTTTTAATGGTATTAAGGACAATTTATATTTTATTTTTCCTATTTTAGGACTTTTATAGATTAGAAACTATAAAAAAATACCAAGAACTCTTCAAATTTAAATTTGCAAACTTACACAACCCACATCATACATGAAATAGATATATTATTAACGTTTTTGAATATGAATGAAATTAAAAAAGTTGTAGAGACTTTTTTTGAGTTTTATAATCAAGAGAGACACCTATTTAATGCATCATTAATTTTACTTTAGTTTCAAATCTGACACTTGCTTTTTTCATCAATAGCTTTAAGTCTACCATCTGTAACTTCCTATCAAGTAGGTCCTAGAAGGTTTTCCTAGTTTTGAAATGATATATTATATGTTTTATATTAATTATAAAAAAAAAACAATCCAATTATTGGTTTCTCAAAAATTGAAATCAAAGGGTAATGTTGTTCTTTACTTGTTTACAATCCTAATAAATTTTCTCTTTTAAGACCTTAGATGTAACCAGTCACCAAATGACTTGGATCACCTATCTAAATAATTATCTATTATAATATAATTATTATATACCTCTCTATGAATTGTATATCCCAAAAACCTAGGCAAATATATTTAGTCTTCACTTTATAGTCATTTTTCAATGACCACCTAAAGGCAGGCTTGAACACAATCTAATATCATGCATACTAAAGTGTTCTCTTTGAAATTCTAACCCTGATGATTCTTTTATGGGGTCTAATATAGTTTTATAAGGTGTATTACAATGTTAAAAACTTATTTCAATAACCATTTATGCTCAATAACACTTCACACTCTCAATAAAATTTCTTGTACTTATAAACCCCTTAAAAACGTAATATTCTTTGCCATTTATATGTCTAATCTTTAGTTACTTGCATATATTTTAGCGTTGAAATTATTATTATTTATTTATAAATTTCTTTAAAACCTTCATATGCACTCATGAAACTCAAACATGTTACTAAGAGAATAAAATTGAATTGGGTTTTTGCAAGGGTTTTAGAGTAGTTAATTTCTTAGTGATTGTTAATAAAGCACATACCCTTAATCTCAAAACTTATACCATGAATTTTAATGGATAGGGATGGTAATCATATGATAATTTAATTTTTCTTGTCACTCCTTATCCTCGATCAACCAATGCTTAGTAAATTGATCCTTCTTGGCTTACAAGTAACCTGATGGAAGACTTGAAAGGTTTTATACCATTTTTGTACCTAAAACCTATTAATATGCATGGTTTTCACTTTGGAATATATAGGATGACTTGGAGATGATTATAATATATTTATCATATTGAAAAACCTTTTAGAAAGACCTATCTAGACTCTTCTTCAATAAACTTGCATATTTTTCTAAAATACCTTATTGGAGCTATGAATAAGGTGGTCATGGAGTTATTATTGGATTGTAAAATGGAAATGAAATGTAGAATAAGAATTTTCACTTTATTTTCCCTACAATTTATTCATTATGCTTTGTTTGGACTTTATAATAATGAGCAAGGCAATTTCAATTGTGATTTAATGTTGGAAAAGGAATACTGTCACACCTTGGTCAAGATGTAGAATAAAGATACATATAATATGATCTTCACAAATGTTAAATAGCTAAAAATACCCTTTTAAACCTATACACATGATATTTGACCTTCAAAATAGTGTCTCCCAAAGTGATCATATTACATCACTTTAACAAGCAAAAGAAGGTAAAATAATAGAAACCTTAAAATCTCTAAAAATACCTTAAAATTTCCGAAGTCTTGAGGTTATAATGTTTCCATCCCCATTATATTGGATCTTAGGTCCACCTATCCATCTTGTATCATCTTTATTTCTTGAGAGATCACCACCACATTTATTTCACCATGGTTCCAAGTATACCTTAAATTATTCAAAATAATCTCAAACTTTGATAAGTTACCTTAAATTTTCTAAAAGACTAAAAATACATCCTTTAGATCTCTTTCCAAAAATGAAAATGATACACTAGGTTAAGTTATGGATTATATGGGTTCAATTCTGGCCTAGGAGGCCAAATTGTCAACATTTTTGGTGACTCATATGGGTTAGTTAGCCTACTAAACATTTAGACCAATAGCCTTATTAGTGCATTTGGATATGGAGTCCCTCATCACTCAACACCAAATATGGTTTAGACTTGAAAATTGACTGTAAGGCTTAAGAACAAGTTGAAATAACTAGAGATACCTTCCCAAACACACAACAACATGACACCACACATGTGCCATAAGGCAATTATGGGAAAGAGAAAAACAAATTAGTAAAAAACATGTGCTATAAGCACTTAAAGAAATAAATAACTAATCTACTATGTATAAGGATAAAAATACCTCTATTACACCCAGGTCAAAACATAAGCCTCTTAGGTCTTATCCATGCAGTTGGTAGAATGAAGGACAAACTACTACTTAGACATTTTCCTTATTGGATTATCTCCTTTTCTATGTACCAATATCCTTATTTTGTTTTCAAAAGGATAAACTAAAGCAAACATGTCCCCTATATAGACAAACTTCTCTTATGGTTCAACACTCACCTCATGTTTCTCTTCAACATTAAGAAATCTCTCTAATGTGATCACATTATGTGTTATGATCTTGACAGGAAGATTTCACTAATGCCTCAAGGTTTTGGTGTAATGGTTTTTTACATTAGGTATCATATCCTCCACCTATGTTTAAGTCATAGAGTGGGTGGCTACGCTAACATGGTAGTGTTCACCCAAGGCTTGTACATATGGGGGATCCTGGTGTATAAGTGCAAATCTAGCATAGAGTCTGGGCTTTAGAAGCATGGTGGGATGTTATGATCCTGATGGGTAGATTTCACTAATGCCTTGAGGTTTTGGTGTAATGGTTTGTTACATTATGATTCATAGGAAAAAATTTAACTTCATCCTAAAATGGTTCACTAAAACATTATTCTTGGCCTTTTATGACATCTTGAGAAACTTCATTTTGCTTGCCAACTAATGAAATTTGTTCAAGATCTTCAAGGATCTCTAAAAAATACTCTCTAGCTTTATCATGGTATTTTTGAGATATGCTTTGATCAATCTCCTCTTTATAAAGCTCTCCAATGTTGAAAATAGCCTTATCAATGTCTCTACTAAGAGGTGTAGGCCTACCAAAAAACTTAATATATTGAATGAGCTCAAGGTATTTATGCCATAAGTCATCAAAACCTTCTTGATCCTCACTGTCAACTTATTGAAGTATACTAAGAGTCACTAAATCCTCTTTTGAGTCTTTATTTATCCCATGCTTAGGACTATCATCTTATGAAACTATGACTACAATCTCACTATCTTTTGCCACGTCATCTTGAACCCTTTCATAGCTATCTTGAGTAGTGTCATGGATTGAGATGATAATATCTTCATCATAAATTCTAAGGACACCTTAAAATTATTCATCATATCCTTCTTGAGGCTCATTTATATCTATCATTTGATCTTTATCCTTTAGGATTGTAACATTACCTTATTCTATGCTAAATATAATATCATTTGACCAACATAACTCTTGATCATGCTCCTAATTATATTATTGATTAGAGAGAATTGGCCTCTCTCCATCAAGATGTTTTTTTCCTCTTGTTTCAAGTTTTATTAATCCATTTAAATGGCACAAATAATTGAAATTTTATAACCCAAGTACTTGGTCCAAAAATGATGTCATGTGGTCATGTCTTCATCATCCTCTCTTAAAAAATTATCCTCTTCACCTGGATGTTTTTCTTTTTCCTTTCATATAATAGGTCCTCCTTCAAAAAAGGGATATTGTGGGAGGGAAAGAGGTTCCACTTGGTGGGATATGAATATATGGCATTATGTTCTATTCTTGAATGATATTTGGGATTGAATAGGAATTAAAAAGAATTTGAGACTTGAAAGTATTAGTTTCATTTAAAATTTATTTGAAAGGAAGGAAATAAAATTGTGTTAGGTGTGTTTTATTCTTCTCTTTCCACTCAGTAATCAACCTTCCACATTTTGATATGCATTGATATTTATGAACAAATACAACTTGAGGGATGGGTGGAGGTATCAATAAAATTTGAACATTTCTTGGTTTGGATTATACAACCTTATCCCTCTCTTGATTTTGGATTGGCATAGGAAGAATAGATGAGAAACTTATAAATTTACTTGATTGATGATCTTGAGGGACTTGAGGAATAATGGGGAGTTTTTTCACAATCATAGGTTATTTCATAAGATTGGGAGTCCTAAAACTTGGAATATTAAATAAAGTAGACTCTCTTGAAGGTTCAAGGAATTATTATTTTTTAAAACTTGGGTTTTTGGATTCAATTCTTTGTGTTTTTTTATGGGTAACTATTGCATTTTATATCTTATAGATTCATTGTGTCTCTTCAATGATTATACCTCTTTATGATGTAAATATCCCTGATATAAAATCTCTTCTTTATTCCTATTATACTCTCCTTCCCTATCATTATCCATACATTTTCTCTCAAAGTCAAGTCTTATCTCTTGTAGTATTTTTTTTAGGCTACTTGGAAAGAACATGACTTTTCTAAGGTTTATTTGAAACATGAATAGGGGTGGGAAGGAGGTAAGTGTCATGAGAAAACTGATATCTTTTTGGTTTATGGCTACTTGAGGTGTTTCCATAATATTCTCAACTTGATATGGAGGATATGAATGTACAAAAGATGCATTTTCACAAATTAGAGGATTGAAATACATACCAATTGATGTTATTTAGGCACTTGGACATTTAAAATATTTTTATTTAAATTGGAGTCAGAATTGATGCTTGTAAAAATGCCTCTAAAGGCTGATATGATAAAGAACAACACCGAAATTCTTCAAAAAATGAAGTACTTTTAATTATAGTCCCACCAGGTATGCCAAAAACTGTTGTCACTTTGAGTTTCACCCTTTAAGAAGGTGTTTTAGGTCTCCTCACCCAATTAAGACAATGTAAAAAATACTAAGATTTGGTTGGCCTAAAAATTGGAGTGAATATTCATATAGGGTTGGTTCCATTGATTCTACACCTAAAACTAACCCTACACCTTCTCAACTGCAAGGAAAAGGAAGATAGAGAAAAATAAAAGAAAAAAGGGGTAATACATAGAATTTTTTTATCTTTTCCACTCATTTTAAAGTGAAAAATGAACCATTAAATTGAAATATAGTAACATAACTCTTTATTTTTTATTATTACATAAGTATTGTGTAGAAGGTTAAGGTTTCTAAGTAAGATTAGGAGGGATATTTATCTTTCCACTTCTAATAAATGCAATAAATTGATGTAACACTAAATAAAACCTATAAAAGAGACTCCAAATACATAAAGACAATAAAAATGAGACAATTCAAGGATAACATGAATCATTACTTGATTATATTAATCATCCATGAATTAGCACTAAATACAGAAGTAGAAGGCAAAGTTTAGTCTTCATTGATTCAATGGCATGTAAAAGGAGCAGGGCTTCACCATATTCTTGTGGATGATCATTTAAAATCCATTAAAGGCTAAATACATAGAAAAATGGAGAGAGAGGGAGAGGTGGATGTGTGAGAAGCTCATGAATGCTACCCAATCCTCTTTTTAGTTATAAAGAAGAAGTATTTTGCCAATAATCATGTAAAGAATGTGTTATCATATTAATTTTCAATGTACTAGGCCAAGTTTTGATGTAGTTTTCCTTGATGTATGGAATATAAGGTCATAATATCTTATTTTATGCCTCTTTAAATTGATTTATTCTCTTGGAGTTACAAGTCCACTTCTTGAAGGGAAGTTACAAGTTTCCTCCTTGATACATGACATTCTTGACCTCCTTAGAAAATATATGCCATTATTGGATCTTCAATGCATCTCTCACCTTGGTGAAAGTGAAACTTAATATTATACATATTATCTTATTGATCTATATCATTAGAACCTAAAAATTCATGTTCCAACTTGTTTTATCCAAAGAAGTGTAGTGAAGGCAAGCCTATATCCTCATCTAAGATGTAGTCCTTATTTGAATATTAATACAAAAAAAAAATTCAAATTCATGTATATCCTACATAATATCATATAATATATATATAGGATTAAAATATAATCTTAAAATAAGCTTCACAACTTACTAACAAGTGGTTTGGAGAGGATTGCAAGTGTTAATGCAATAAGAGCTCTATGTAGGCTTAAGAATTATATTAAAACTTTATCTATGTTTCATGAACTCCAAGATTATATTTAAAGTTTTATAATCATTATAATAATATATAATAATTTTTTCCACATGATACAAGCTTGATAAGTTGATTGATACATATATGCTTCTTTGAAGGTTCTTAGATACCATGCCTAGTGAATTGCCTATGTATGAGCCATCCAAAAATGCCTATAGCATTTAAAATTGACTTGGTTATTCCTTGGAGATTAATTAAATAATATAATAAATGTTTTTAATTGTTTTTTAAAGATTTTCATACCCCAAATTCACTTAAAAGAGTCTATAACCTTACTTTTCCTATGCAAACATGAAGATAGTCCTCATTTAGGCTTGTTACTTGCATTAAAAACCTATAAATCATCCTAAAATATCATTTAAAGTATTATTTAAGGTAATTTTAATTATAAATATGACTATAAGGTCTCCCCAAATGGTTAAGTATGTTAAACCACTCAAACACCATGTAAACAATCACATATATGTAGTTTTTAAGCCATTTTCCTAGAGATTTCCCTCCACATGTGCTAAGATTATGGATCTAATAGGTTCTTAAAATATTTTAATATGTAATATATGTGTTTTAAATATAATTAATGTTCATTATAACCACTTATAATACCATTCACAGTCATTGATCTCTTTCTAGGGTTAATTAGTATTGTTTAGGTCTCTACACTCTTTATGTTCATTAATAGAGTATAAGACTTTGATTTATCAAAAAATGCCATGTATTTGTAGAGAATATAAATTATAATAATACCATAGTGTAAATTTTTATAATTAATCTTCTCCTCCAACTTCTCACGTGAGAAAATTTGCCTTTTTGGTCTTATAGGCTTGGACTGTGCATTTGAGAGGATTGTTTGAGCAAATAATAATTCCAATTTCCTATTTTTTGTTAGAAACACTTTATTTAGGTTTAAAAAAATGTTTCATGAATTATTTAAATTATTATTACAATATTTTTACCCCAAATAACTTCTTATAACTTGAATTAGCCCATGTCAAGGGTTTGTATGCAATTTTAGCATTTTGACCCTAATGTTTCTTTTTTATGTTTCCCTTTCTTTATCGCATATGAAATAACTATTGGGATATTATCAAAGTTTTATAACACTCAAAATTAATATCTAACCTCAATTTTAAGACAAAAATTCATATTCTTTCCATATTTTGGGAACAATCATGTAGGTATGCCTTTTAAGTTCAAGACCTATTTTAAATATGTTCTTTGAATTGACCCTTCTGCTTCTTATGAATTTGATTGATATTGTTGTTAATATGGAGTTAATTTTTATTTTTTTAATAATTTATCTCCATTTAAAACAAAATATTAATTTTAGTTAAGAAACCTACACTCAAACCATCTTGGAAAACCTATTTTTTAAAGCATACACAGTCTTTCTACCACCTATACACTTTGTCCCTTTTTGATGTTTTCTATTATTTCACACATATTAAAACCTTATTAAAAATTTAAATAATGTTATTCACTCTTAATATGTATCTAAAAATATCAATTTTGACACAAAAATAAATATTATTTATAGGCTTCTATGTGTAGGCCTAGAGGTGTGCATTCCATTCCTAAAGCCCATTACAAACATGTTCCTTGAACTAAATTATCTAAATGTCATGATTTTTAATGATATTAAGGATAATTTATATTTAATTTATCCTCTTTGAGTAATTTTACAGATGATAAACTATAAAAATACAAACAACCCTTCAAATTTGAACGTGTAGACTTACACAACCCACTATAATGCATGTAATAGCTATCTTCTTACCATTTTTTACTATGAATGATCTTGGAGAAGTTTGAGAGAATTTTAAAGGGTTTTATCATCAATATTAAACCTATATAATGTATTATTAATGTTACTTTTGTTTCAAATATTTCACTTATTTTTTTCACTCTTGAGACTTTGTTCAAGAACACTAGATCAATAACATTAAGTCTGCCATTTGTAATTTCTTATTAAGGATGATCCTAGAAGGTTTGAAAAGTTTTTTAATGATATTTTATATGTTTTAGATTAATTATAAAAACAATAAACCAATCCCTTTATTATTTTCTCAAGAATTGAACTCAAAGGGTAATGTTGTTCTTTATTCTCTATAGACCTAGTAGACCTTCTCCTTCAAGACCCTAGCTCAAACCAGTCATCAAATGACTTGGATAAAATATTTAATTGATTAAATATTCTAAATAAATTATGATATAACTATCTATGAATTTTATATCCCAAAAACATAGTAAAATATAGGTAGTCTACAATTTCTAGGTTTGTTTTAATGACCACCTAAAGTTAGCCTTGAACTCAGTCCAATATCACTCATACAAAAGTGATCTATTTGAAATTTTGACCTTGATATTTTTTAAGGTGGTTTTATATATTTTTATAATTTGTATTAAAATGTGAAAAAATAATTTCAATCACCATTTATTCTTAGGAACACTTCACACTCTCAATGAAATTGATTGTACCTATAAACCTAAGAAAACACAATAGTATTTGCCATTTATAGGTATGATATTTAGTTACTTGCATATATTTCGGTATTTAAAATATTATTAGGTATATTAAAAATTTATTCCATCCCTTATTATACACTCATAAAACTTAGACATGTTAAGATAATAAAAATAAGGAGTTGTGGTATTGTAAGGGTTTTAGAATAATTAACTTCTTAGTGATTTTTCATAAAGCACAAACCTTAATATCAAAAAAATTTCTATGAATTTGAAGGGAATATTGGTGGTCAATATCCACTAATGTAATTTGGCCTAACACTCTCTCTCCTTTATGAACCAATGCTAGCAAGTTTAGCCTTCTTGGCTTGCAACTAATCCAATCAAATACTTGAAAGGTTTTCTCATATTTTATACTTGAAAATTATTTCTTTACATGGTTTGATCTTGGGTAAGATATATGAGTCCTTAGATAGGATTATAAGATAATTATCATCTTGAAAAACCTTTAGAGATACCTATACAAACCTTTCTTCTTCAAGAAACTTGTATATTTTACTAAAATACCCTGTTAGAGCTATGAATTAGGTGGTCATAGAGTTCATATTAGGTTGTATAGTGGTGATGTAACATACAAGAATCATTTTAAACTTATTTTCCCTACCATTTATTCATTATGATTTTTTTTGTATGTTATAATGTTGAGCAAGATAGTTTCAAATGTGATTTAATGTTAGAAAATAAATATTGTCACACCTTGACCAAGATGTATGGGTAAGATACATATAATATGATATTAATAAATGTCAAATAGCTCAAAATACCCTTTTAAACCTCTAGAAATTATATTTGACCTTCACATTTGGTGTCTCCCAAGGTGATGACATTACATAACTTCCATAAGAAAAATAAGGTCAAACAATAAAAACCTTAAAATATCTAAAAGTACATTAAAATTAACAAATTCTTGAAGTTGTAATGTTTCCATCCTCATTAGCTTGGCTCTTAAGTCCACTTATATATCTTGTAGCATCCAAATATATTGATATATCACCACCTTGTTGCTCTCACCATGGTTTTAGGTATACCTTAACTTTTGAAAAACAACCTTAAAGTTTGCTAAGTTACCTAAAGGCTTAAAAATACTTCTTTTAAATCTTATTCTAAAAAGGAAAATGATGTACTAGGTCAAGTTTTGGATTATAGGGGTTGACCTTTAGCCTAGGAGGATAAATTGTCAATAGTACCTTCCTTGTTTAGCACTTGGTGTATGTTAGACTATTGAATAAAATGTAAATTCATATAATAACACCTTGAGACTCCTTAATTTTGAACATTAAGACTAGCTTATAGGTTATTCCCACCCAATCTAATGGATTTAACCTATGACTAGTTCCTTAATCTCCTTAAGAACTCCATTTTAGGGTGGGAGTAGTTTATAAACACCTTTATAGATTAGTTAGGGAAGTTATTAACCCTAATGTCTTCTATAAAAAAAATTCATGTATCAAGAGGGAACTAAACAAATCTATTATGAATTTCAATGCTAGTTTCCAAAAAAGGTATAGTCAAGTCACTGTGCTTTATCAACCTAATGTGCAAGTATCTATTGAAATGTAAAAGAACTAATTGGACCCATAGACAACCATGTTTCTAAGGTGAGACCCCTAATTATATACCTACCCCTATCTTATGCAAAGGATATAAATTTTGACATATAATTAAACCCTAAAGGTTAAATTATGGCTCCCATTCCAAATATTTTGCCAAACATATCAACCTTGAACCTCATTCCTAATGCAAATCATAGATTACCTCTATCTTAGGCACTACCTATAACTGACCATATTCCACTGAGGCATGATGTGCCAAACTAGAAACTAAGTTTTCTTAACCCAATAAATATTGAGGTAAGTTCCCACATGAAACACTAAATAATGTTGTAATCTATGAAAAATGTTCAAATCATACCCCAGGAGTCCACTAAAAATGAGTTCTATGATATGACTTCTTAGGCCTCCAAAAATAAATAGGGATCACTGGTGGTGAAATCTCTAGTATTAACTTCACCTATCAAAGGAAAAAAAGATCCTATAACCACCCTAATAGCTACATAGATCCTTTACCATATAAGTTTCCTAAGATCAACATCTATGATATAGCTCTCCTAAAATGGTGTTGAGTGCACAACATAGTTGAAAATGGGGCACTAGATTGTATAAATCTATGTAACAAATTCAACATCTTTTAAAGATAAATTGAAGATTAAGAAGTGGTCCCAAACTATCCTAAAGCCTCTAACACTACTAGGCCCAAAAATACTATGATGATATTAGAGACTATGGAATTCCCTAGCTAAGAATAAAATGGGCTTCAGGAGAGTACCAATTAGGCAAATGTATTTTATTAGTTCTAAATGAGAAATTATGTGCATAGGAATAGGGCACCTTAGCATCCCCTCACCACCTCAACCCCTCCTAATAATAGTACAACCCCACTAGATCATAATGTTAAAAATGACCCACCATCTTCAAGGCCCATTGAGTCAAAGCCTCCTATAGAGACCCAACCAACTCAAATCAAGGTAGGTTAAAATATAGTAGAGGACATGAAGAAGATTTAAGCAAATATCACTCCTCATGAATTTTGATCAAATCACTAAGAAACATGATTTTATACTAAAATCACTGATTAAAAGGCTACTTAAGCCAGCCTAAATAAAGAAAAATATTGCTCAAACTAATGTGTTTATTCACAATAGTAAAACTGAGGTTTCTTCCTTTATTTTAACTATTATACTATTAAATAAAACTTTGCATAATTTCTTAGTAGGCTCTAGAGCTTCATCCAATATGATGCCTATAAACATATGTGAAAAACTAGGTTTATTCCCTACCAATTTAGATAAAATTACAGTCTAACTCAAAAATTCCAAGGTTAAGGTAGTTGAAGAGATTATAAATGTACATATATAATTGGAGTCAGAACTTAGGATCCAATGCTTCATGGACATTCAAGTTGTGGAGATTCTTAAAGCCTATAAGATGTTCCTCAGTTGGGATTGGTCAAAATACTTGAATGAATATATGGATATGAAATTATCCCATATGTGGTTGCCTTGGAGAGTCATAGATAATAAGATAAGAGTGGTTAAAGAACCCCATATGAATTATATGTTAACTGAGTATAACATAGTCAACAAGAAAGTGAACCTAATATCCTATAAACTAGGGATTTACATTATGAGCATGAGACCTTATAAATATAAAGCTAATAATGAACCTAAATTACTAGGATTGTGGCCCCTATATGTTGATGTGGTCCATTCTAAACAAGGCAATATAATAGTTATTCTACTAATAAACCCAAGGAAAGAGATACATATCTTCTTATAAGTTCTAGTTACCTTATACTAATAACCTAATAGAGTATGAATAATTAATCCTTAGGCTACAATTTGCATTGAATCAAAAGGATAAAGAGGTAAGAGTGTTTACTGACTTTGATATGGTTGTAAACCAAATTAAGATAATATTTTAGTGTAAATTTTCATACCTCATGAAATAAAAACATAGGGCATGGGACCTAATAGAAATATTTGATGCATTTAGTGTCATTCTTATCCCTAGGGAATAAAATTTGGTTGTTGAACCATTAGCATACTCATATGTGAGCTTAAATCCCCTAAATGATAATAAGATGAAATAATTCACTATTGAATTGGTCCCTTTCTGATTTTTTCCTAATAACATCACAAATTTATAGGTCTTTGAGGATGGCCAAAAAATCATCTAATTCCTTAATAGTGTTGGGGAATTTAAATTCCAAATAATAAATGAAGAGGAAACACATAATTTTGAGGCTAAAGTTGACAAGGATGGAATACTCAATATTCAAGGAAATAAAATATTAAAAATACTTTGATAAATTCAACACTACACCCCTAATTACAAAACCCAAATTTATAGATTAGAAGTGTCAAACCATTAACCTAAGTTCCTTGGAAAGACCCCAAACTATCAACATAGGTCTTGACTAGATAGACAAAGAGACAAGGAAAATTTGAAAGTTTTTTCCGAGTTATAAAGACATAATTTATTAGGATTATCATGACCTCAAAGTCTCTGACTTGAGGGTGATCACTCATACCATCCCCCTTAAGCCAGACCAAAGAACATTCTAGTAGAAATAAATATATGTGAATCTGATCCCTAAACCTTTGATACATAAACCTAATCCTTGAACATTTGATACATAAATAAGTTCACAAGCTCTTATCTATTGGAATAATATTCTTGGTTCATCATTCAACTAGGGTGGTAAAATTAGTGCATGTATTTGATAAAAATGGTGAGATTAGGTTGTGCATAGACTTATAAAACCTAAACAGAGCTTCAGATAAGGAAAATTACCTAGTTTCATCACTTGATGAAGTGATCTAAATGGTTAATGGATCCTCTATGATGTTCTTTTTGGAAGAATTATCAAGGTATAATTAGGTTTTAGTGAATTTTGATGACTAAACCAAAACTAGATTTACCACGAAGTGGGGCACCTTTGCCTATAAATGAATTCCATTTGGATTAATCAATGTTGGAGTGAACTTTCAAAGAGAAATGGATTTTGAATTTTAAGGTCTAATTGGTAAATGAATAGTAAACTACATGGATGATCTAACTATGTTATCTAAATGTACATCAAATAATATCTACCATTTTTGGAAGGTCTTTGAAAGGTGAAAAAGGTATGGTGTTTCCTTAAACCCTAAAAAGTTTGTGTTTAGTGTCATTTAGGTAAGATTCTCAATCATATCATCATAAAGTAAGGTATTAATATTGATCCATAAAGAGTTAATGTAATTTATAAATCACCTCAAACTAATAGAAAAAATGATTTGAAATCCATCTTTGACAAAATCAAATTTTCCCACACGTTCATTTCTATATTTAATTAAATTGTAAATATCCTTAATGCTAAGTTGAATAGGATGATAATATGGAGTGGCATGTTGAGTCAAATAAATCATTTTATGACATAAATTATGCCATCATGCAATTACTAGTGTTGATCAGTCTAGACTATGCTAAGGATTTTTATATTTATCCTTTTGCTTCCAAACACACCATTGTTGTTTATCTCACACAAAGATTATATGGATAAAAACACCATATTGCTTTTATGAGAACCAATATAAATGATGCATATCTGAGGTAATCCACTTTACAAAAACACACATATGCATTGTTCAAATTTTTTAAAAAAATGGGTACTAAATTTTTAGGAATAATAAGGTGCATACAATCCTGCCAAACTTGGCTATTAAACAAATGTTAGGTTAGAATGAGCTAAGTGAGTGTAAAACAAAATAGATGACCAAGATGTCATAGTATGACTTGGAAATAAAACATAACAAGTTGGTTATAGGAAAATATATTATCTATAAAATAATTGAGAATGATCTAAGGATCATTGTGCACTAGTTGGATCGGGAGCTAGTACTAAAGCATGATTGGTATACCCTAATTATCCATTACCTACTCTATGGGAATCCATCTCTTTAACTAAATTAAAAACATGTGAGATCCCTTAGGATAAAAAAAACATAATGCATTTTGAATAAAGGAGTTATCTTTAGGAAAAATTATGAAGGTGTCTATCTTAGATGGTTGTCAAAAGTTGAAACTAGGGAAGTAATGGTGAACTTATATGAGAAAATAGGAACTGGTCACCCTAAAATAGATGCAATGACACATAACATATTATAGGTGGGTTATTATTGGCTAAACATATTCAAATACATCCATGCATTAGTGTCTTATATTTACTAAAATATAAACCCATCTTATAATGTCATTGTAGTTGGTTATAGTAACAACACTATTTTCTCAATTAGGATTATATTTTGTGGGGATGGTTAAACCTAACTCCTGAGTAAGCCATAATTTTATTCGTATGGATATAAATTATTTTAAAATATGGACTGAGGTAGTGTTAGAAAATAAGAGCATTGATAATGAAGTAATCAAGTTATTAGAAAATAATGTGACCACTTAGTTTGTGACCCATATCACATTAGTCTATGATAATGGTCATGTAATCCAATTGGTGGAGTTTACCAAATGGGAGTATGACAATGGGATCACTTTTTAAGGTTATTATCTAATTACTACCCATAATGGAATAGATTGGTAGAATCAATTAACAAAAACCTAATTGATGTCATTAATAAGTCTATAAAAAGTAAGCCCCAAGAGTGACACTCATTAAAATTCACTCTATGGGTTAACCACACTAGCATAAGCATGCAATCAAAAGCTCACCATTTCTACTAGTCTATGATTTATAGTTAGCTATGTTAGTCACACTCAAGCTACCTACTTATAAGTGTATATTTAACATTACATGAAACATAATGATGATGTTAATTATAAGATCTTAGACATTATCTAGTTAGAAAACCCTTGACATGAAGCCTTAATAAACTTCAACAAGCATCCAAACACTATCAAGTGATTATTTGACAAGAAATATAATGTAAAATCCTTTAGTATTTCATATTTGTTGTTATTATGGGATAAATCCCAATAAAATTTGGGTTAACATTCCAAGTGTGATCCACTTTCAATCATCCCATATGAAATAGATGAGTTACTCATGTATAATGATTTCCAACTCAAAGACCTCAAAGGTAATGACCTCCCACTATTTTTGAATGGATAGTTCCTAAAGCATTACTTCTTAGATATCCCTTCTAATTAATTTCAAAATAATGAATTCAAAGATGTCAATGTATATATTATATTATGCTTAGGTTAGTTTGCTTCTTTCATGTGTTTGCTTTTGTTATTATGTTTATGTTCTTTGTTTTGTGTGTTTATCTACCCTATGTTTGTTTTTCAAACCTTGAAGCAATTTATTTAACCCTAGGTCCCCCATCCCAAAAGGAAATACTTGTGACCCATGATTCATAAATGGGGACCAAGCTCAAAGAGGGTAATGACTACTCTAATGGATGACCAAATAGTGACAAATGGTACCAGGATTGGGAAATAAAAGGTGAACCCCCAATATTTAATGTAATGATAAGCAAGGAAATCCTCTAAGAGGTAACAAGATAATTAAAAATAAAGTAATTCAACATTAATCAAGTTAATTGAGAAAATTTATACTCTAACCAAAGTCATCCAAATCAATAAAAATTAGAAAAAAAGAACAAGGGTATTATAAATTATTAAGTGAAAGGTCATCTTTATATTGGAATCCTAGTGAATTTACCATATACCTTGGCTATATTGGTATCCAAACCTTATGGATAAAACATTAAATATAATATAAAATGAACTCTAAGTGTTAAAAAATTATACATGTTAATATTTTTCCTTAGAAAGGGTGATTTCAATAACATCCATCACAAATTTTCCGGTTTGGTTGGCAATGGAACAAGGATTTAAGTGAGACAAAAACCAACTTTGTTGGTGATATAGACACTTAACTACTAGTAGAGAAATATTCAAGCCTTATTAACTCAACCAAAAGTTTGTAAAATGCATACCTCTTTAGAAACCTTTTCATGTCCTAGATGTACTTGATCTTAGTGAATCAATCCATCCCATCACTAATGTACAAAATGATATTATAAGGAATTAGAGCCTATTATGTTACTTATTGGAATAAACTTGAGCACTTTTCATAATAAAAGTGTATCAATCAAATTTCATCTTGTTTATCTATATGTTCAATATTGGATGATCACAATCTAGGATATAAATGATAGGGTAGCATTTTACCCACAGATTTGTCATTTGTTATGGCTAATGCATCCCTTTATTTAAAAAAGTGGGGGACCCATCATAAAATTATCATTTTGAATCTCTTAGATTTTAGTCCCTTTTTTATTAGAGTATTTCTATGAAAATCCTCAAAATTCTATTTTACCCCAATTTGTCAAGCATCTAACATGATTATAATGATAATTTGGTCTCTGTTAAAGATCCCTATGGCCTTTTGTGTTTAAACACAATCGAGTCCTTGTTGCATCCTAAAAAGAATAAATTAATTTTATACTTAGAATATTTTTTATTATGCTAGCTATTTTTTAGAGATTGGACATGCATTAAGGTTCCTAGAGTATCAATCTCCCAGAGTCCTACTTTGCATTTCATAAAGCTTCTTTGGTAGGTAGGTAAGCATTTGAATTGATTACATGGCATCCATTTAACTTAGTCTTTTTTCATGAATTTTCATTGGAGGAATGACCTAATGAGAAAGTGTCATGTGTCTTTGTTGTCATAGATGTTAGTCTTTTGGACCTATCAGAGATGCCAGAGCCTAGGAAATATTGATCAATCAAGTTTCCCTACTACCAAAAATGCCATTCTTTTAGACTTGTCAGAGATGTCAGGGCTTAGGAGATCTTGGCTAAATGAAAGAGTGTCATGTATCCCAATTATTAGAGATGTCCAAGCCTGACCAATCAGGTTGCCTCATTATTAGATATTTTAGTATCATAGACCTATTAGATATGTCAAGACCTAAGAGATCCTGACTGAATGAAAGAATACCAAGTGGCCTAGTTATCAAACATATCAATCTCCCAAACCTAAAATATAAGTTAGATCCCTAGAGAACTTGACCTACAAGACCCCACCACATATCTCTTCCATAAAAATTGAAAAAAATACTCTAGATGATCAAAGGTAATTAGCGGGATGTTTATTAGGATTCAAAAGATAATCATAGGGTGCCATATTTCACTTAACTCCTCCAGCTGACAATTATTACTTTTGAACATATAAAGGTGAAGTACCGAGCCTCACCTAGGTTTTATCCATTACAAGCAAGACTAATTGGTGATGGACATGTGTAATGAACTAAAAGCTATCTAGGATACTAAATGGGACATATAGGTATGTGCTTTCCATACTCCTCACATTAACTAAATGGAAAACTGGGCTCTAATTGGACAATTCAAAATATCCTTTCATAGTCTCCAAATCTAGTAGGTGGCATGTATTCAAAATATATGAGTTAATTATATATAAATAAATAAATGAAAGGATAAAACCACCAAATCATATTTGAATTTATACCAAGTGGGCCACAAATTACTATAAATACATGAGATATTTGAGTATCCTTATAAGTTCTTAATAGCAAACTATTTTACCGTTATTGCTCCCATCTTCCTAAAATATACCTCCTCCATTTTAGATCATTATTATGCCCACACATTTTCCTTGATTAGAATTCATTTTCATATAGATCTATCCATTTTATATCATAGCTAATTCACCCTCTATCCCAAAGCTTAACTTGAATATAGAGACACCATCTTACCATACAACTTTACTCACTTTTAACATTTCAAAGTGACTAAAATGGTACCCAAGTTAGTCTCAAGTGATGATGAGCATGGGGATAATTTTATAGATTCACTCAAGGCATATAATAAGTGTAGGCTACATAAAGTTTAATCCAATCTAAAATTATTCCCCTATGTAAACCTCTTCAACAAAATTTTGCTAATTTCTAAGTATCTATAAGATGATGCTCATAATGTTGTATATTTTATGAGATCCCAATACAAGATCACATATATTTTGGGGAGTGAATTCAAGGCCTATTAAAAACTCCTAGATACACACTCTCCTTTGATGCAACCACAAATTACACATAGACTAACACATATAAAATATATTATGTCTTGAAGGACTAGAAGAAAATCCAAATGTTAAATAAGTTAACAAGGTAAACATCAACTCTTACACTATCTATACTTTAAAGGAGGGATATATGTGGGGATGATCTTATTGGATCAAATTTTTGGGGTGACTAAATATGTTCATGTCAATCTATTATGGGATCCCCTATTTCATATAGTCCTCAAAGGTGATTGGGTCCTCGACCATGGAGGTGTGATCAAATTAAACCTTGCCAAGTTAGTATCAGATGCTCAAGAAAAATTTAATTTATATATGATGAGATAATTGGTCAATGAATTTTATGGCACCATCATGTTTAATCCATCTTCCTTTCCACCATGGGTTCCCAAAATTATAGTGGTCTATTTAGTTTTTTTATAAACTATATGGCCAGCATTACCAAAATCATATCTAGGATATTTATGAGTCCTTGTAACCAATGATCTATATGGCCATCAACAAGGTATCTATGACTTGGATCTATAAATAAATAAGGATTTATCTTAGATCCATTAGTAATAAATGGTATTAAATGTATGAAACCATCATCCAAATAGATAGTACCCTCAAATATCCCCTTCACTTACCTTACCAAGTTATAGATTGGTTGGAAGAGTAATAAATTGCCTATAAATTGGTTGAAGGAATATTTAGCCAATACATAAATAATCAACATATGGATTTACCATTCTTACCCATAACCATCAAACATCATGTATACAATATTATAACCCTATTGTAAAATATTGTAATAAATACTCATTCATATGCCTTGGATAGGGTAAAACACAAATAATGAGACCCTCACAACATCATAACAGCCCACGTGGAGAAGTATCAATCCTAACTAAACATCAATTATGGACATGATCCCAAAGAGGATGATGAAGTCCACCTCAACCAAATAAATAACAAGGAGGTGATTGCCTGACTTAAGGTTAGAAAGAAGAAAATAAATTAGGTTCAACCTAAGAAATCTACCCAAAGTGGTCCTACCTCCTCTACATTAGCTAAGGCTAGGGAATAAATTCAAGTGACTCATCCTCAAGTTTTAAGTAGGATATTATATGGGGTCCCATCCCCTTTTCCTCCCTATCCCTTTTCTCCACCTCTCATGGTTTAGGTTTTCAAACCAAAGGTTATATAGGCATTGTGTTTCAATATCAACATTGATCCAAAGGTGATTCCAAAGCATGAATATGATATGGTGGCCATGGAGATCCTTCCCATAATTACATAGTCTCTCAGCAATTTAGTGGATCACCCCTAGTTTTCCATTCCCATAATGGTCCACTCAAGTGGTACCTCCCTTCTTTCCCATTTAACCCCCTCCATAGTTCACCTAGATTCCTCTAGATTTATCTATGTATAATATCCTAGTAACCTAATTAATCTCTATTCAATCCTTTACACTGATGAGGATATCAATGAAACCCCCACTATTTATTCTATAGGTTTGGCCACCTATAATTATTCATTATTCAACAATTCTAGTTGCATCCAGAATAATAAGTGCACCTATGTGCATAGTTTAATTGGCCTTAGCCATGTCAATGATGTCTATAGTCACTCAAAAAAAAATCCTTAGTTGGCCCTTAATACCTATTCCACTACAACTCCTTCCATTACAATAGTGTAAGTTCATCTAGTTAAGAGGTCCAAGAAGAATCAAAAGGTAACTCCTCTCAACCCCTTGCTACTCCTTATATCACTACCAAGCTTCCATTTTCTATTATCTTAGGTGCCCAGGGATTTTGTTTTAACTAGATAATTTCATCCTTTGAGATAAATGCCTCTCCCCCTGGTGTAATTTCCCTGTAAGTCAATTTGACCCAAGGTTAGTGGTAAGCCTATATATTCCCATGGGATTCTCCTTTCATCATGCATCCTTATGACCCCATGCTTCCCCTTGATCCATTTATTTCTTCATTAATTCCCTCTAATTCATCCATTACTACTCTACCCATGCCTCTACCTATCACTTCCATCTCTACCACTCCACCAACACCTTCTACACTAGGGGTAGACATGATTTCACAGGTACTCAAGATGATCATGTAGGGAGATATAGAAGTGTAGTTGGAGTTTGATAGGACCTTAAATAACATGATGAGGTTACTCACACATAAATTAGTTTAAGGAGTAAACCCTATATTCTAGTAGACTCATCAAGACCTCTTCTCCCTCACCAAAGTGAGAACATCTATAAGAGAAGAGATGGAAGATAAATATCTAGTCTCTATGCTCTGAGCCATCTATGACATTTGAGAATCTCATGAAAGAGATGTAGGAGAAGGTATAGGTGCTTAAGGCATAGGTGAAGAGTAATTTCCCCATGTAATTGATTGTATGGTTTAATTAATACATCATACAACTCTTTTCAGCACTTAGTGAGGTGGTTAAAGTACTAACCAAAAGAAATGTGTTGCTTGCAGAACACACCCTAATTATTAAATGAATTAAGGATACTCATTTTTTTTGAAATTTTACTCTACTCTCACATATGCTCATGGTTTATTGGTCTCAGCATTATAAATTTTCTTAGTGGTCTATCTTTATTTGTGTGTCAAATTAGAACTCAAAACCACCATTGTTAGAAAGGCCAAGTCCATGTGAGTTAACTTAGTATTTTTTACTTAGCATAAAAATGGAGTTAGGGCCTCTCAATTTTCCTTTAAAATCTTTCTCTTATAGATCTCCCAACTTATCCCCAAAGGAGTTCTCACCATGCCATCAAGAGATCAACATGCCTTTAGGTAACCATATTATCATTGGGTAATGGCTATGATATAAGTCAACCACATTATATTTGTTGATTAAATACTAGGTTGATGGGTGACTGCTATGCCATCAAATGATTGTATTACCATTTGTCAACATAAACTTTCTAAATGTTGTATGCCTTATTTTATCTCCATTATTCTATAACTTTTCAAAAACTAACTTTTTTTACCTCATGTAGGTGGTGAACAATAGAAGTGTGATGGTAGAGGAGCATAATTTTCATTAAGATCCATCAGACAACTACATTGTAGCCATCAGGTGACCACATAGTAGTAATGGTAAGTAGTAAAAGTGAAATGGTAGAGGATAAAACTTTACATTGTATCCATTTAATGACCACATTACCTATCATTGAGCATTAATGAAGGTGGTTGACCATTATTAGAAGGTAGATGGTGCATTAAAGGTGGTTATTGGTGGATAAAGATCTATATAAAAGATCATTTTATCATTAGAGTGGTTGGTTTTTCTTTTCTAAAAGAGACTAGAAAGCCAATAACACTTATTTTTCTACATTTTGTTTTTTTTCCTTTCTCTTATTTTGATCTAGGAGATGCTATTGAGGTTCATACTTGAATTATCATTATAATATTACTATGTTATAAAGTAAACATATTATTTAATGTATGAACTCTAAATTTTATATGGTATATGCTTGCATGTGTAATACAATGGTGGTGTACTCTTTCTCTTCTGAATCCTTGATCCCTAGACTCTAGCACTAATTCCCATCATGGTTGTGTGAATGTTGGACTAAAACAAGGTTGGTTTTGTGTCCATTGTTTCTAAGTTATAAGTGGATGTATATGAAAGAGGAGTGATTATTTTATCATGTTATAGAGAAGAATATGTAGTTAGATTGTACATTTTATAATCTAACCCCATATATGTTCTTTTTAATCTTTTATGAAAAATGTATGTTTCATGTACTTTCAGTTATAAAGTGTTTCAAAATATTTGTGTGTCAATTGATACAAATATTTTGAATTTTTAGACTCTATGTAAAACCTATAAGTAAAATATTCATATTGGTGTCCCTTTAGAATATTTTCCACTGAGTGGCTAAAATTTGAGAAAACACTGCACCAAGCACACAATGGTATAACTATGACTTGGAATGCTTTAGTTCTTAGGAAATACCATTATTTAAATTAGAAACACCTATTTTATACCTTAAACTCCTTTTTGTGTTTATTTTATAAGTAAAACACTCTCCCCTATTTTATAAATCAATAAAGCTTGGCTTAGTACCTATGATGAGTAAGGGTTTCTTCAATTGGTAATGAATTATAAGTGTAACCATACATACATTGAGATTTTGATGCCAATAATTATTTATCTCTTAGTAGAATAATGTTAAAATACTTGACCCTTAGACAAAACCAACATTAGTCCTAAAATTTATTAGGGGATGTCTTTATCCCATGTGTTGTCTCTCGCTTTCCTCTTTTAAAATAGTCAATCTCATGAGTGCCTTTGGATGCAAGGATATTAGGTGTAACAACAATAGTATGAATAATATTACATGGAAACATATCGCAAAATGTGCCATGAGTTGGACCACTATGATCCCATTTTAATCCTTACTATTCTACAAATAAAGTGCTAGTAAATGAAAATAACGTGTATACATATTACATAGATAAAATGTATGACATGTATATGAAGTTTATAAGTTTTATTCACTTATAATTGGTAAAATATATTATAAAAATATTTATAAACTCATATAAATTAGGAAGGGTTTAATATCTAAATATAAACATCTTTTGCATCAAGGAAATCTTTGTTTGACCTTGCCCCAATCCAAATTTGAAGTTGAGGGTGAATTATCAAGATAAACATTATTTATTAAAAATATGGGCTTAATATGAGTTGAGTGAAAATATAGATCATAATGGGTTTCTTGATTAATCCTCATAGTCTAGATAGTTTATCTACTTATGAATACAAATTCATATATTATTCCCCAATTGCACTAGAGTTAGCCATATAATTATACTTGTAACTCATTTCATATTTTTGAAATTTTTTGAATTGTATTTAATTTCAATAAAAACATAGTCCTCACCCCCATATGAATATATACACACTACATAGAGGCATTGAAACTCTCTCACACATTTTCACAAAAAAATTGGATTTTATTACAAAATTAATTTAGTCAAAGTGTATATACCTATAAACTAAGGATTATTTATAGAAGGTGTACACATGCAAAATTTCATAAATAATATATGATTTATGTTGAAACTTTATATTTTTGTTTCAATTCCATATAACTTGAGAAAAATTCATAAATAAATTTATATCCATATTGGTCAATATTTCATTATAATATCAATGTTTATTATAGATTATATGGTATTAGAGTAGGGCTTCCTTCTATCTTGAAATGGGGTTTTAAATTTTTATAATTGTTTTGGGTATAGTTTCTCAAATTTTTAATAATTTAAAATAAAGTGAAGATTTTTTTTTTTTGCATAGACAATCCTTGGTAAAATATTAGAAGAGGGAAAGGATAAAATCACTTTAAAATTGAGAATAAATAGATGAGAGATATACTAAAACACTTAGATATGGAAAATACATATTGTCAAATAAAATTAATAATCCATTGATATTTATTCATGTGCATCATGAAGGAGGTTCAATAGGAGTTTCATGCAAATGAATAGATGTTGAAATTAAGTTAAAAAAATACAAAAAAGAGAGAGACCAACCTATAAAAATGATGAACACCATGACTAAGTTAAGCATATTAATCAATATATCACACTATTTTTATTCCAAATAATTATTTAATGAGTCATTCAATAATTTCGAGAAACATACTAAGGGATTTTCCTCTGAGAAATTATTTAAGATGTTTTATGAGGAAAATGTATTTTAAATAATAGACATCGAATGAAAATTCTCTATAAATTTAGGAAACACCTTAATATATATGTTAATGATACTTTGGTATAAAATAATAAGTTAGAGAGTTCCACAAGTTAGTTGAAATATAAAAAAATAATCAAATCAATATTTTGTGAAATATAGCAAGGAATTAATTCCTCTAAATAATTAATATCTTTATAATTAAGGGGAAGGTGTAGGTGATATTTGTGATTATGTATCACCTCGGTCTTTTACACTTGGAAAACTCAGACCTTAGTTTTTCCTCTTACTTATACACATGAATTAATTACATAAGCCTTAAATCTACTTTATCTTATTCCCTTTTGGCATATATTTTAGTCTGACCAATTTTATATTGATGACATAGATATCCTATCTTACCAAGAATGCTTGAAATGTACTTATCTTGCACCTCTACAAGTTTTGAGCCTATATCTACTCTCTTACTCCCTAGATACTAATGTCCAAGATAAACAATAACATCAACATTAGTGTCCTTCCCTAACACAAGTGTTTAATTCCCTATAGTCATCTAATTTGCAAATGAAACTTATTCTAATGGTAGGCCTTAGTGAATTAATGTGATTTATCTCTTGATAGGATTGGTATAAATACAATATCAACTATCATTCATTACCCACACTGCAATTAGACCAAAGAGACCAAGGCACTTATCAAAATCACTCTATCAAGCATTTAATTGATAAAATCTTCCCTATTTACACACTAGTCATAGGTATAACACATATACAAGTATGAAGTACTAAAGGATTAGTCATATATTCTTATTTTCCAGGTTACAAGCTAGGTAATTATTTTTATTACTTTACACACATTACATTATTCACAAACAAGATAACACATAGGGGAGAAGTACATGTTATAAGGCTCTCTTCTAGATTATTAGATATGTAGGAAGTACTATTTTATACTGAGGTTATTACATGTCAACTAAAAACCATGTTCTTCCTAACCCATTTCTACTCAAGGTCACATTGAAGATGTAAATCTAGGGTTTGCCATTTCACAAAGAGAGACAATCCATGACCTAGATTTGAATTCACTAAAACAAAGGTGAAACAAAACCTAGAAGCATCTAGGTGGTCTCATTATATTTTATTAGATATTATATATAGTACACTAGCATAAAATCCAAACAGTAGAATCAACATAATTATCCAAGGCTAACACAATTATCTAGAGAGCTAGAGGCACTAGATCTAAAATATTATGATTATTCCAAAATTATCTTCTCACTTATTTTCACCCTATTCTAGATCCACATATACATTAGCATCAAAGCTAGCTAAGTACATATCTTCTTTGTCATTTTATATATCTATCATAGTTATATTTTCCATTAATAGATTATCTTGTTAAATAATTTTAGTGTATGTTACATTTGAGATTAGCATTTAATTGGCTTACTGTAGATCTGATATTCACCCATGTGCCCTATCATTTCTATATTCTTAACCCTATATACCCAAGTTATCTAAATTAGGGTTAAACATTTGGTGAACTTGACCTTTGAACATCAAACACTATGTTAGCTAATGTTTTATTATTTCTTTTCCTATTGTTGATCCTTGATTGCTATATAAATGTGTTAACCATGGATGCATCCATCACCCATTTTGTATTCCAATTTTTGATAGTTGAAATGGTTTGATACATTAATTATCTTGCAATAAAAATTAATCAAATTTGTGTACATAATGAGAGAGTGTTAAAAAAGTGACAAAATTTGATATCTATTCATAATTCCTCTTTCAATGCTATAAATCTAGTATCTAGAGGCCAATGTGTATGCTCTTGACCATTTTATCTACCTAATCCTTATTTGAGTGATAGTTACCATCCAACACCCATTATTCTTGGATGGATTATATTAGATTTTGTAGTCCATGTTGTCACTAATTAAAGAGGTAAAGTTGTTCAACCTACTCTACCACCTGTTAATATTCAATAGGTGCCTCCTTAGCCTAAACTTGTGATATAATCTAAGGGAAATGACCTTGGTGACCAATTGAGCAATACACATGATAAAATTTCAATACTTGGGATCCTAAAATAATTTAATATTTACAAGGATATCCTATGTGAGACAATACATGAAACTCAAGTTCTTAATGATATTGAGCCTACTTATTTTGCATATGTCATGAAAGATTTGAAGAACAATGCCAAAATTATTACCTTTAATCTAACTGACTTACCATCCAAATATATTATTGATCAAGAGTTACCTTTGTTCATATAATTAACAATACAAAAGAAAGGCATCAAAAGGGTGCTCATTGATAATGGATTAGGCCTAGACATTTGTAGTATTAAAATTTTTACCACAATGGGCATTAGCACCAATCCCCTTCAAAAGTCAATTAGGCATATTAAAGGGTTTGATAATTCACATAATCTTCTAATTTTTCAAATTACATTGGATGTGACATTGGGACCAAAAACTAATTCAACTACTTTTTAGGTAATGTCACAATCATTACATTATAATGTACTTTTAGGTAGACTTTAGACGCATTCAATGGAAACTATCCCATCTACACTTAATATATGTGTAAAATTAGTACATGATGGGACTTTACTAATAATTATTTCTAGTGATGAACATTTCAAATTTTCAAAATGATATAATATGAAACTGAGGGAATTCCTATAGTGGTACCACCTAAATGATACATTCCTCTTGATCATATACAAACTTATGAAATAGGTGAGTCAAGTACAATGGATCCTTATTCCTAAGATGAAAATAAGGTACCACATATTGAGGTACACATAAATGCACATCAAGACCAGAAACCATTACCAAAGGATCTATAAAAACCATAAGAACCTCCTTAATTTTAACTTCCTTTATTAGTCAATACTGAGAAAAAATATGGGCATATTTCTAATTACTATGATAGTGATGATGATACCACTCATGATATGACAAATTATAAAATATGCACACTAAAATTTGATCCACTATATCAGCTTTCACATATTTTTTTAAACCCAAAGGTCTTGGTACATATAAGATCAATCCACTTCTAGAAGATATGACACTAAGTGCATATAAGGGGAACACAATCATAGTAGATGAGCATGTAAATTTTTGTTACTAAATTCATCCCTCTTGGTTAAAAACATTGAGCCAAAATTACAAAGGTTAAATGCAAATATACCATGTGGAAAATGTGGACTCTTATCTAGATGATTCATAATTGACCAAAAGGTAAAATCTTTCCTATATTTAGAATGAGAACATATTTCAAAATGACCAAAGAGTGAATATATAACTATTAATACTAATATTGATGGGGTTTATTACTACCATATCTAGTTTGATAAGAATAAGTGGGATACAACTTGTGATACTACATTCCTTGGATAATTGAGACATAATACAAATGAACTCATATAATCTCCACTAATGCCAAAATCCTATATATACATTAGATTACCTATTTATTTTGGTACACATGTGATAACCACAACCCTATGGATACTATAAAATGACACCCATTTAAAATTAAAGCTTGGACAAGATTGGATAATTTAATGGTAAGCCAAGTGGGATAATACAAATATATGTGTTACCTTTCTTGATATAGACACAAAAATCTATATACCACATGGTGGATATTGTTATCTACCCACACCATTAGCTTTAAATAATCCATTGGATAAACATACTGATGAAGAGTCAATCCATCATTATAAATAACACTTGAAAAGTTTGAAAAATGGTCCCACATCTTTTGATGATAAATACTTCCTTGATTAGAACTCTTAAATCAACAAGATTACCAAAAATAACAAAAAAATCAAAACATTCTAAAATACAAAAAAAATTTTAACACCTACATGTTCTATTTCTTCCTTGGCATCTATGTGTTAGCTCCATGTTGAGGGATAACATATCATTTACTCCCACATATACATCTATAGGAATACACAAATACATGATTCTATATAGTTATGGGTGTTGGGTTTTCCCTCTACTCACATCACCAAGATGTTTGATGAATCCATATTCTATGATATTGATACACACACTCTACATTATCATGATCTAGATATTATATACTTAAACATTCATTATTCATGCTTATATTTTACATAGTATTTTATATCTTATGCACTTGATGATTTTTGCTAACACATTCAATTCAGGGGTCACTATGAGATGTTTATGTTGGTTTCTTACATTTTCCTTTATACACTTCTTTGAGTGGTTTGCCTTGCTATTATCTAGCTTATTTGATTATTTAAATATCATTCGTTGAATGTGGTACATGTGCCTATGTTTGGCTTCTTGGACATTTGAATATGTCATTACTTGTTTATGGACATTTAAATATGTCATTCCTTTCTTTTTAGACACTTGAATAAGTCATTTCCATGTAATTTTTATGTAATTGAGCATGCCCCTTATTTGTGGTCTCTTTGGACCATTGACTTTTGACATGCTTTTGAGTGCTCTTGTGTGTGTGCTTCTTTGTTTGTTGACTTGGTACTAATACTATCTAGATGTTGCCATGTTTTTTATCATGTATATTTGGCCTACATGTGATCACATTGGCTCTATGTACTTCAATGATAAATTTACCCAGACATGTTCCTTCTATATGCTACATAGTTACATTCACAAATTTACATTTGTCTTACCATTTTGAGATGAGGTAACTACCAAGTACTATTTTTAACTTACCTAAAAGGGGGGAATATTAGTGGGGGCATGTCATATGGACATGGATTCCACACATTGGAAATTTTTGTATTTAGTGGAGGTATGCTTTGGACACATGTTATCCACACTCATTTAATATTTGGCACTTATATCAATTTGAAAATTTAGTGGGGGGATGTAATTTGGATATGGATTTTATACATCCAAATTTTATAAATTATAGTGGGGGTATGATTTGGAAGAATGTTATCCACAATCATTTAATATATGGTACTTATATCAATTTTCAAATTCATTAGGGGCATGTTGTATGGACATGGCTTCCACACATTCATAATTTTTAGATTCAGTAGGGGGCATACTTTGAAAACATGTTCTATACACCTATTTAGTATTCAACATATCTAGTTTATAGTGGGGGTATGTTTTGGAAACATGTCATCCACATTGGTACTTATAAATTTTTTTATATTTCTCTATATATAGTGGAGGAATTCAATGGAATCATGTTCTCTACACTTACACTATTATCCATATTGGCTAAAACACACAATTATATGATTTAAATTCATAGTTATAGAAGAATTATATAAATTGGTACTATTATTATACATAGTTTCAACATGAGACATATCAAAGGTGCATAAACTATGCAACGTATGCCTAATATTGTAAAATCTAAATCAATTTTAGATTCCAAAACCATTGTATGTACTGATACCCCATAGACTTTTATGAATTTTATCGAACCAATCTACTACAGTAGTTGGTTCACCTTTTGGTACGGTTAAGGTGATAAAATCACTCAATCTTGCCTAGTTTTTAGGTTGGATCTAATTGTATTAGTCAACCACATCGGGTTATAGGTATCATTAAGTTACATGATTCAGCTAATCCCAATTGCTAGGTGACAACTCACTAATACTTGAAAGTTGGGGGTATGTGTCTTTCAATCTCTTTCTCTTTCCCTCCATCTCCTTGGATATATGCACTTTTAGATATTTATCTATATTTATCCTAATCTTAATTTTAGATCCTTATAATAATACATCTTTTGTAAAATAACTTATTAATAGGCAAGGTAGTTACATCGACACATAAATGTACTCCTAAACCTTATTATTTCAATTTCAATATATTTCAATTATTTTTAACCCATATTATATGCATTGATTTTACAATGTAATATGATTTTGGTTGTAGGTCAGTCACCATCAAAGCACTCAAATTTAACTCAGGTAAATATAAGTTATGCATACACACCTAGGTACTTATTCCTTTCCTTTAAATTAAAAAAATTATTACTAGATTAATGGTGGAAACGTAGATGATATTTTGTGAATATATATCACATTAATCTCTTACACTTAGAAAACTTAGACCTCAGATATTCTCATTAGTTAAACACATGCCTTGTTTCCACAATCCTTGTATCTACTCTATATTATACCCTTTATTCTATATATTAATATAAATAGTCTTATATTTATGACACATACATTATATCTTTCCCATAATAATTAAGATGTACTTATCTTACACTTTTTCATGTTTAAATCTTGTACCTGCTCTCCTACTCCTTGGACACTAATATTCAGGACAAACAATAACATCAACATTATTATACCACCCCAACACAAGTGTCTACTACCCTAAAGTCATCCAATTTTTAAATTAAACATATTCCAATGGTTGACCTAAGTGAATTAATGTGAATTGTTCCTTGATAAGATTGGTATAAATATAATATCAACCCTCATTTACTCCTCACCTAGAAATCAAATAAATGATACCAAGGCATTTATAAAAATTAGTTTATCAAGAAATCAATTGATCAAATCTTCCTTATTTACACACTAGTCATAGGTACAACACATCTATAGGTTTAAATTATTAAAAGAGTAGTCATAAGGTATTTTTGGCCAAGTTACAAACTAGGTCACTATTGTACTTTATTTACACACATTGCATGATTTACACATAATTAAAGATGTAGGGGATAACTACATGAGTATAATGCCCTCTTCTAGAGTATTGAATATGTAGGAATCACCATTTGACATTGGGGTTATTACATGTCAGATCGACACTGTATGCCCACTAACCCATTTTTTCCCAAGGTCACATTGAAGATGAAAAGCTAGGGTTTTCCATCTAAGAAGGAGTGATAATCCATGAACTAGATTCAAAAGCACTAGAGTGAAGATGAATTAAAACCTAAAAGCATACAAGTAGTCAGATCCTATTTCATTAGATATTACATATATTATAAAAGTGTCAAACCTAGACATTAGGTTTAATGTAACCATCTAGGGTTGATGTAACTATATAAAGAGACAAAGGCACTAGATCCATATTCTAATGATTATTCTAGAACTATCTTCATGCCTGATTTTAATTTATTCTAGATCCACATCTAGCATAATTTTACTTAATTACACCACCTCAAAAAGAATAAATTATAACCTCCAAAGGATAAAATTTAAACTCCATTAAGTGGGAGGTAATGCATCACTCTATTGCTATAGAAATGAATGAAAGCTAATGAGAGAGAGAGAGAGGAGAGAGAGAGAGAGAGAGAGAGAGAGAGAGAGAGAGAGAGAGAGAGAGAGAGAGAGAGAGAGAGAGAGAGAGAGAGAGAGAGAGAGAGAGAGAGATGCATAAAATAATAATGAAAATAGTATCCAAAGATATTTAAAAACACAATGGAAAGAGATAAAAAAACATAATGGAGAGAATATATAGCATTAAAACTACATAGAAATTGAGATATAAAATATACAATCATTCTAATAAGGTTTGAAAGAGACAAGTGTTACATTATTTTATTTAATTTTAGAAATGTGGGCCATGTAACACATTAATATTGGTGCTTATATACATATTAATTTTATGGAATAAGTAACCATTATGTGACCATGTGTTGGAAGAAGTGACCTGATTCTAATCAAACCAAGTACTTTAATAATAATGTAAGATGTAAGTTTTTAAGAATAATTTTCAAATAAAAATAAAGATAAAATAAATAATATGATGTGAAAATACATGGGAAATAATTATTACACTCATTACACATGATTGGGAATTGACATTACTTTTTTTACATTTCAACCATAACTTTACCCAAATAATTATAAGGGGCAACCCAGAAAGTAAGAGACATCTAAATCAAGAAAAAATAAGTTATTTAAGAAATTAAAAGATAATTAGTAAATTAAGAATAAATGTTATCATAGGAGAAAAATATAAATGGGGATTATCCCATATAGGGTTCCTCATTTCCATTACAAGTGGGTAATGATAAAAATTCATTTTTTAATTATTGGATAGAATATTCTCAAATATGAGATAAAAATTTCCATTCATACATACATCACCTAAGAAACACATCTAAAATTGTTTTCATAATTGTTGATGGTGAAAATTGTTACGTCAATGAATCAATGTTTAATTGATTGTAAAGTTCAATATGAAATTAAACCATTTTAATCATCAATGTCGAACAAACAAGCAATTATCCTAAGATAATTATAAACTAATTTAATAATTTTGGAATAAATTATTAAAAAAATTGAATTATTCATCATTATATTATAGAAATTAGACACTTCAATAATAAAATTGGAACCATATTAAAAAGATATAATCTAACCTATCCAATAGAGTAATACCTATGAAATAAAGTAATCACTTGAAGGAAATATCTTTGATCCATATAATTTTTTTATCAATCTCTTTTTCTTATCAATTTATTAATACAAGACTAAAAAAATTAAAATAAAGGAATTAAAATAATCCAAAATATAAATAAATGAAATCCAAAAAAATAAATAAAGACTAAAACTATCATATTCAATTAACACCAACAACTAACACCAACAACTAATAAAAATTCTGAGGAATGGAGGGGGAAAATACTGAATGATGAAACACATACACCAATGAACTGGGTTAATTGCAAAGCAGAGGCATCTTCTTAATTTGATTCTTGGATGTGCAGGGAGGTTATGAACCTCAAAAGGAAAGTGAAAACAATGGAAGATACCCTGAAAGAGGTATGGAACAAAATCAACAATATGGATAATCAGATAGGAGAGATCCCAGCCAAGCTCAAAGCCTATGAGAAAAACCTCTGGGAACTAATTAAGGACAATAGAATGAAAATGGAGGAAGCTACGTCCAATATTTGTGCTACTGCTGTCAATATTGGTAAAAGAGCCAGTGAGGAGACTAAAGCTTTGGAGGGACCCAACAAAAGAATGAGACAAAGTACAAGAAAGAAGGTAACACAAAAAGGAGCAATGCTGGTGGAAACCACTACCCAGGATATTGTTTTGAAAGAAAAAGAAACAATGAAAATGATATTGGAACTGGATGAATAATCTGCTTCCTCTTGCTGGTAAAGAATCTAGTCTAGTTCTTTTTTTTCTTGTTGTCTTCCTATGTCTAAGGTGGTGCCAGATCTCTATTTTTTTGGGTTGTGACCGGTTGTCTTTCCGGTGGTTTCAGGTCCATTTAAGACCTATTTTTTCTACTTCCCTATAGTAGTTTTTAGACTTTGTCTGTGTTTTGGTTGCTCTATCTTTTTTCCTTGTACTAGGGTTTCGGGGCCCCTTCAAAACCTGCTTTTACCATAATCTAAAACACTAAAACTAAAAAAATAAACTATTTCTAACACTGAGTAACAAACTTATATGAAATTAAACTAAAGAAAATAAAACAATGAATAAATGAATAATAAACTAATTAGTAACCTTCAAATACTAACTAAATACAAAAGACAATGAGTAATGGTAAATGAACAAGCTAATAAATAACCAAACACCTAATAAGTAATAAAAGTAAAAAAAAAAAAAGAATAGATAAATGCATAAATAAGAAAACAACCTAAGCAAAAATAAATAAGATCTATTCTATATTTAAAATATAGAAACAAAAACTAGCTTAGTTATAAAATTAACTTATCTAATTAAGAAATAGAAAACTACCTAAGAATAAAAATAAATGAAGAAATATTAGAAATATAAACTAGAATAACTCTAAATAGAAATAAAATTCAAGAACAAAAAATTACCTAATAATAACAAATAAGATAAAATAATCTAACCAAAATAAATAAATTGTGTGATACTTGGGACAAGAATAAACTTTAAGTAAATAAAGATGATTTTATGAGGAAACTAAAATGATTCTAATTACAAAATAATATTCAAGTGAAAATTGAGTACAATCAAAAGATCAAAAATTTGTCACAAAATGTGAGGTATTCATTTAATTTGGGTTAATTAAATAAATTTCTTGGCATATGACTGCATATTTTCAATCATCAAATGATATTAATACTTGATAATCTTCAGATAATTAGTTATGAATAAATTAAATAACCTGGATATACCTATGTTACTCAAGCAAATTACTTCACCATTAGAGAATGTACTATTTTACCTATTTTAAATTGATAATTTTATTTTAGATATGATTTCATAGATAAATAGGGAAAGATGGAAAATTTTCAAACTTAGAAGAGGTCTTGATACCTCTATGTTTCTCTATTTCTTTTATGTGTCTTCAATCTCTTTATAAAGTAATTACTCCTTAATATGGTTATGAATCAAGTTAAAACTAAATTTTTGTTAGTTGTAGTTAAATTAATTAACTTTTTAAATTCAATTAATTACTTTATAAGTTTAAAGTTATAATTTAACTTTATAGTATAACTTTTAATAAAGTCTAAGAGATTAAATAATAAAGTTGCTCAAATTATAATTTCTAAGGGGTGGGGTCCCTTAACTTATTTGACATCAACTTAAATAATAATCTATCTATGTATACACTAAATAATCAATAAATGCTAACATTTAAAATAGCTTAAAAACTAACTACACTAATATTCCATAACCAATATTTATACATCAATGATCAAAATTAAGTATAAAAAACTGTAAAATACTAATTTCCTATCTAGGTAAAGAATGTTTATTGTTTTTTTCAAAATAAAACATACACTACCAAAAATATATATCCACAAAATCCAAAATTTAAAGTATCACAGTAGTAATGTACTAATGTATTAACGTATTTAAATATAAAATACATTAAATAAGAACATAGTCACTCAGAATCATTACCAAAAACCATAAATTAATAAATTTCCCTTATTTATTTGATACATAGTATACTCAATTGAATAAATTGAGACTCAATACGATTTATGCCCCAATGGCTATCATCAAACTCCAACTTGATTTTCTTGAGCACATGAGTCACCAAGGGATGATTTGTAGGGATGCTAGATTGTTTTCTATTAGAATAGGTAAGTTTATTAGGATAAGGTGAAGAAGGCCTAATAGTCAATACCAAGGAAAGATTTTTATCAACAAACTTAGGAATTAATTTAGGTATATGTTTAAGTTTAGTAGGGAAAAGATCATAATGATATACCAAAAAAAATGAATGCAAAGGAATACTATCAGGTAAATTTTAAAAAATGGGTTTAAATACATCAAAGTGAACTAAAACACGAGTTCTATGATTTAAAGATAAAATAAATGTGTTATCACCCTATATCCATGAAAATTTCTACCATGAGAAATACCCTATGAATGAGTACCCTCACTCTATTTGTCACTATTTATTCCCAATACATTCCTCCTTAAATCATGGTAATCCAAGGTCCACCCTGACATGATATTTAAATAAATTGATAATAAGCACTAAAAATTTACTTGCATAGTCAAATATCAAAATCAACATCTATATATCCATACATATTTATTCACAATAAACTAAGTATTTACCGAAACATCTAAAAATTACCTTTATTTAAATCTTCAAATGAAATAATAGAATGTATATTTTGATGTCCAAGTGATTATTATATTCTAAAACATTAATATTGAATTTGTATAACGCTTATCCTAAACTATGCCTCAATTAATTTATCATAGAACATAATATGAAGATATTAATTACAATAAATAAAACCCTAAGCATTGAAAAAATGTCAAGAAACTTATATTGCATAAACTCTACATGTAACTTTAACAACTGAATGCATCAAACATCACTTGAGTTTGAAATCATAACTCCTACACAGATCATATGAGTCATAATGAAATGAGAAAGCCCTTATATCACTATATGAATTCATGAGAATAAATTGTGAGTAAAACTCAAGTCATGGAATTTACACTTGGAAATTTTTTTCTACTCAAAACCAAAATCTTCCATAAAATTTTACCAATTTAACCATTTCTAAAGACCACTAAATACAAAAAAAAAATGAATTTTGCATCAATAAACTCTTCTAATATTAATTGTATTAAATAGCTATATTTTGAATCTTCAATGAATGCAATTTTCTCTCTTATGATTTTAAAAATAGTTAACCCTTTAGTCTATAAAACTTATATAAAAAGCCCAAGAATATCTTTTCCCAAATGATAACATTTTGAGCTCAAACGTATACAAGTTGCAAGTTTAGAAAAATGCATGCAAAATAATGAATACCCAATTGAATTGAAATAAACCCAACCACATATTTATTCTAATGACTTCATAATCATTTATAACTAATAACCATATGCTTCATATTCTTAGTGCATGAAAATACCAATCTCTAGGTTTATTAAACCAACAGAGAGTCCTTATATCAAATGGAAATTAAAATGCATGTAACATGCCATATTTATTTATAAAAAAATGAATGTAATAATTAACGTCATGTAATAACTAAAAATCTATCTCAAAACCCATTTTGCATACTCCTCAAATTCTATTGAATTATATCAAAACAAACTAAGAAAAAGATTCAAAAAAATATCTATTTTGAGCATGACAAATTTTGAATAGGCTTGAATTTGACATGTAACAAAATGATGATATTTAGTCATTTTTAATACACCAAAAGTTTTAAAATAAAAACATTTATCATTCAGTCATTTAATATTTTCAAAAATATAATATGTGAGTTTGAAAACACATATGTGAACCACAATAAAAAAAAATGCATCGATAAGGCTTGCAGGACCATATCAAATATTTTAAAAGTAACCACATGCAACTATAGATTATACTTTTCTTCCTTATAATCTCCATGCACATGAAAAGTTGATTAAATAATAAAACAAAAAATATTAAATCAATCTAAATATAAACTATAGAAACAAACTTTATAGCCTTTATATCTTTCTCAAATGATATAAAAAATATCATTTATCCTTGTTATTTTCCTCAAAAATATATTTTCATAAACATGAAAATGTTCATTTCATAAGAGTTCGACATGGATGAAAACAAAGAAAAAAAACACATTCCTTCAAAATAAGATAAGATTCATAGGTTAATAAGATTGTAATCCTTTGAAAAAAACCAAAAACATATTGTAATTAATGATTTCACCAAGTAACAAGTTTCTTGCAGAGTTACAATTTCACCAAAAAGCTTCCTAAATAACACAAAACAATGAAAATAAAGCATTTTATTTTGAGGTGATTGTCATAACTTATTATTGAATGCACTTTATCAACATGCCAATATTTTATTTGATAATATATATTTTGTAAAATAAGTCAAGGCTTTACCAAACTAGCTACAAGCTACCAAACATTTAGTAGACTATTTATAACTATTCTAACTTTACAACCAAAACCAAAAATTGAGGCAATGACTAAAAATTACTCATTTCCAATCAATACTACCAACAAATACAATCTTACCTACTTTTATTTATGTTTTCATTTAATGCAATAATATATATTTGCATAAATTAAATCTCAAGGTCAAGGACCATTATTTAGAGTAATATCCACATTAAACACCAAGATTAAATTAATCAAGACCCCTTGACTTATGCAACAAGAACTATTTTTCATAAAATTATATCCATGTAATCAAAACCATCAAAATTATAAAATATGCACATAATATACTATAAATGGATATAAACTTGATAAACCAATGCTTATAATTCATTCTAAGGCCCCATGTCTTAAAAATATATTTTGATAATTGAAACCAAAGAGATCAAGATGAATGCAATAACCACCATGATTCATTGTCAATGAAACATGTTACCTTGGATATGCATGGAATGTTTTTGATAGTGCTAAGAACATGGGATATATTCATGAATATTAAATCATTTGTATGCAACACATTCTAGCTAGAGAAGTAGAATGATAAAAAATATGCAATACTCTTACTTCCTCGTATATTAATATGTTTAAAAAAAACCTTGTGATTGATGAATGAATGCAAATGTAATTGGATCACACACCAAATTATCAATAGATTATATTACAATCTGTAATAAAGAATATTTTTGAAATGAATCCATTACAATTGTATGTGATAAATATCTTATTTTTTTGACATTAATCCAATGCTATTGGTTATCAAAATTTAGGGAAATTATCAAATTGAATATTTTCTTAATGATGATAATTCAAAAGTGATCACATACTAAACTTCAAAGAGTTACAAAAATGTTTATATTATGAGTGCAACATATAATTAAATTATTTAGTTTATGCTATGTCATATCTTATGTTAGCATTATGGGTAATAAATAATTTCAAAGTGGCAATATCTCATATTCACATACATTAAAAAAATGATCATTTAAATTAATGCAAATAATTTAGCCCCCACCAGTGGATATAAACATTATGAAAAAAAGTCATCATATGGAAACATAAATCATGTCAATACTTTTAGATAAATAGAGGGATATTGAAATTAGGCATAACACTAGTGACCTTACTATTTAGTTTCACTTTGTGAAATTGCATTGCAAATATAATTAAAAATTTCAATATATTTAGAAATGAGATCTTGGTAAATTATTCCCTAAGTATCTATCCACAAACCCTTTTAATAATTAATATATCAAGGGATGAATTATTTGGATAGTGTGGCATGAAGAATAGGAAAAATTATAATAGATAAATTCAGGATAGATGAACAACCAATGCATAGCTTAGATTACAAATTCTAAGAAAATAAATTAATGTTTATAACTTAGAATATTCAGTACTTGTTATCAAAAAATATTTGTCTAGAGATGATGTTTTAACCTTTTAAAACTTAGATGTATGTAAATACTATGGTTTTAAAGAGCTGAGTATAGTAAATTAGGGTGGAAATATGCAATAAATATAGCCACTAATTTGTTACAAAAGTAACCTAATTTGACCTTTCTAAAAATAACAATAAATAATGTAAATAAGAACGTAGCTAGAAAATTACTGAGATGAGTGATGTAGAGGCTAAAGATTGAGGTGAATAGTAGTGTGAGTGTCAAAAATAGGATATAGGTATCAAAAACACTTTTGAATAGTATTACCCTAATTAGATAGTAGTGCCATATGGCAATTGTGTCCTTATTTTGGTGGTAGTGTCTTCTGTGTAGAACTATTTGTGAGCTTTTAGGTGTACCTATGTCAAGGTCTATCAAGCTTGTTCCTATGTGCATACATTATATAACCTTTTAGATGGAATTTTTTGATTGATTGTATGACAAAACCCTAATCCTCATGTTTTTTCAGCATCTTGTTGATATAATTAGTAAAGTGTGTTGTTAGTGGGGTAGAATAGGGATTGATAACCTTAATTGTGCACAAATTATTCTGAGTTCATATGTGTAATTTGCATCTCTTTTACATCTAGTATTTAGAGGGATAAAAGTCATGCATTTATACTATTATAGTGTTTGTATGGGTTTTTAAATGAGGTCTAGGCCAACCCTAGGTGGTCTTATATTTGAAAAGATATATATTGTTGGAAAAAAGAAGGAAAGGATAGTAGCACAAAAATTGGGACACTAACACCATGTGGTGCTATTGTCCCTATTATGGTGCTAGTCTTTAGCTAGAATACCCTTAGGCATGAAGGTTTAGGATGTCAAAATGAGGGTTTGGGATTACTTTAGGGATGTTTAGGGATGCTTATGGCCTACATGAAGGTTGGATAAGTGTGAAAATAGGCCCTAAGATAGGTCTAGGGATAAGCTAAAGATAGGTGGTCTCAAATAGCACTATTAACACTCAAGTGTCATTTTTAGGTGATTAAATTTCACCCCCTTTATTTTATAAATGAAAAAAATAAAAATGACTAAGATAAAGGAAAAAAAGTGTACCTAGACTTACCAAAGAGGTAAAGCCCAATAATCTAGATTTGAGTATGTGAAGCATGCTCCATTGCATGTAATGTAATTGAAACATGAAAATATTAGTCCTTAAGAGAAATAAAAAGTAAATTAAAAAAAGTATTAAATAATTAAAATAGATTAAATAGATAAAACTAAGTAAAGGGATAAGAGAGAAGAAAGGAATGAATACACCTCACTGGGTACACAAACTAAAGCATAAACCTAGTGATAACCTATGTGTGTGTATGTAGTGATAAATTGGTGACTATATTGGAATAAGATGATGAATTTATCAATCCCCATGTGTGGGTGGCTCAAAAAATCAATCTAGTTCTTACTCTATCATTGGCCACCCATACTTGGTGGATTATGACCTAGAATAGTTTAAATTGGAATGATGGTGTGTCCAACCATTTTATGTAGGTGGATCAGTAACTCAAGTAGAATATGAATCCATCATTACCTACCCATGTGTATTAGATGCATCTAAAACTAAAACTATGTGATGTAATTGTAAATGTTTAACTAGAAATGTCTAACTCGAGATGTCAGCTCTATAGCCATTTAGGTATATTAGGAAGCTCTGGGATATTTGAGGATGCCAAAAATTACAAATGGGTTAAGGCATAAATATGGTGTGTAAAATAAAACATGGTATATAATGTATATAATGACATGGAGTTTGTTAGTCCATCTAATCAACTAGTGTAAGTGAGCTTACAAAAACAATGTGTCATGGCCATGCCCCCAAATCTAATATCTAAGTATATGGATTCTAGACTGAGTTATAATAATCTATATTTGAGTATATAAAATATAAATGGGAATGGCCATGCTATGCATCATGCCCAAAATATGAGAAAGCTGGTATGAATCTGAGTTAAATTAAGACAAAACTAGTAAATATGTAACTAAATTTGTGTAAACCTAGAGTGTACCTATTTTACTTTTTTGGCCAATCTATATTTTTCTAAAACTAAGGCTATTGGATAATATTTCGATACCTTAAATAATAGAACCATATGGCATCAGTGTCCCAATTTGGGTGTTAATGTTTGACTATTATGATTTATATGTAACTATAATTGATCTCTATGTCATTATTTCCCATTGTGTTTACCTGAGTCTAATTTATATAATCTGAGCCTATGTGATAAAAATTATACTCTAGATGCATTATGATAGCCTGATCTTTATGATAGACCTCTATGAACTCCCCCTCTTTTGAGGTTAGTTTTTGAATATGTGCAATAACTATCCTCAAAATAAAAAGCTCTGTAAAATGTGTGTTAGCTAGAGAATATACGATATTTGCATAATAATCCAATATAATGTGCATACATAACATCAAAATGTGAGATAATTTGAGCATAAGTTTATAATGTGCAATTTATTTTATATCTAGAATTCACAAAGCTATCAATATAGATATAAAAATGTTTATAAACAAAAAATTTAAGTAATAACTTATTAGCTACATAAGGGGATGGGGACATGATGTCCATCACAACATTGAAGTAGGAAGGGGAGATGCCTGAGGTGCCTCATGGAATCTAAAATTGGAATGTGTGACAATAAAAAGATAAGTGGCATGGACATGATGCATATAATAAATCATACATACAACACAAAAGAGGAACACAAAGTAGGCCAATGGGCCACAATACAAAAGACATAGGCACATGTCACTAAATATGAGAAATCAAGACATACAAGGACATGTTCAAATGTCTACATACACAATAAAGAAATTATACACAAGGACATGGGCATATGTCCAAAGCATACATACAATGAAAATAAATGGCATAGAGCCATAGAGAAATGACATACTCAAATGCCCTTGAATAGAAGAAGCATAGAGGCACAATCAATTCTAAACTAGGAAATATAGAAATGAAATTATGCATGAACATGTAATATAAATCTATGTAAGATATAAGATGTACATAGGACAAGTCTAAAGTAGTAGTCAGAAGAAAAAATTTGAGTAGGTCTAACATGATCAATATCAGATTATAACAATTTTAAATCTATGATGTAGAGTTTAGAAAGATGTAACATGGTAATAAAAACTATGTATAGGGTGCCCCCAAATGGGTGAATGTATCAAATAAATAACATTTGGAATTGGGTATTCTAATAAATTTTCAAGAAATTGAAAATAATAAGTGAAGCCTGCATGTAAGATAAAATTAACTATACAAAGATAGCGAGCATATGTAGTGTCTAGAAAATATAAGAGATGAAAACATGTAAATTCATATAATATAAATTTTTATTTTTTGAGTAAGATTTTTTAAGTTTCTTTTTTTTTCTTGAAATATTTTATTGTTTTTTTTAAAGATATAAGCTATTTACAAGTAACATGAAAATGAAACTATACACAAAGAATGATAAATAAGTAAAGTATGTATGAGAAGAGAATAACAATACTAAATAATGAGTCTCATTGGAGACTCACTATCAATGTGGCTTGTGTGAAAAATAGGAATGGTAATCTCTCATGTAGTGTAATTTATATACAAGAGTTGAATGGTGTTACAATATGAATTTGAGTTTTATTCATTGTTAGTATCATAATAATCTAGAATGTTATAGGGAATTACCTCATATTGTGGAGTTGACCTTTCTAAATTGTGCTTTAGAATATTAATTATGATTTTTTCCCTTTGAGATTGTGCTTATTGTAGGCATATGGTGCTCTGGAGGATCTTTTTTAGAAATCCTTACTTGAGAATGCTTGTTAGATTAGCATGATTTTGAATTTACAACTTAAGTTCTTTATCTTTCTATAACATTTCCTGTGTATATGGATATTTTTCCTTAATCAAATATATATGTGAATGATTTAACTTAGGATGGTCAATAAACCCCAAACATTGTTGACCAACATTATCAATTGATAGAATAGGAGTACTGATGCCTTAGGCTTGCTTTCCCAAACCTTAACCATGATAATCAAATCATTTTAGATATTTTTGGCCAAATCCATACTAATATAAAATTTGAGCCTCATTTTGGAGATGTATATTTGTATCTTTTACTTGCATTACATTTGATTTTTGTATTGTTTCTTGCTTTGATTTATATTTATCAATTTTTTGTTATTTTGATTTATGTTTTGATAAGAGTGTTGGGCACAACTTTTCTAGGTGTAAATGTATATACGTGATGAAAACTAGCAATATCGAAAGACTTTGTACATGTAATGTGATTTTCAAATAATAGAACCTTTTCACTTAATAAATTATTTTGATTTTTTAATTCTAATATTAGGTTGCTCATACTAAAAATTTGATCCCTTAGAATCTCATAAGTGAAAACCCTAGTTGTTTCTAATTGAACATGTAGACACACACCCTATAAGGGAAAGGTGTGGATAGGCTAAATATGGGTATTAGTAACAATATTATAGGTTGTTTTATCTTTTGGAGGAGTGATAGAATGGACCTAGCTAGAGGGAAATTATTTATCACCCTTATGTAGATGAGGAGGAGAAGGATACCCTATCATGTGCATAAGATATACATTGAAATTATAAACATAGTTATTAGATTATGTACTAAATATTCTATGTGTAAGGATTTTATTTTTAATGTAACTACTCATAAAGATAAAATAACATGATATTAAATATGACATATATTTTAAATAATTTAAAGCATCATGTACATATGTGTTTATATCATCTTTGAATTCATTCCAAGTGAAAGGAAACAAATATACAAAGGAAGTTATAAAAATTTATATTAAAAGTGATAAAATTCATTTTTCAATATTATCATGATTATATTAAATAAAAATCATACAATATAAGGATTTGAAATCTGAGTGTGGGTCTTAGGAGGCTGGAAACAAAAACCCTAGGGTTATTTAGGTTTAGGGTTTGTGTGATATTCAAAGTAAGTCAGGTTCACCAAATGTTTTAACATTTTAATATTTAGATGTATGAAAATCATATGTTGTTAAAGATCTAAGTATAGTAAATAAGGGTATAAATTTTCAATAAATACAACCAATAATTTGTTATAGAATTGACTTAATTTGACATTTGTAAAAATAACAATAAAAAATCTAAATAAGAACTTAGTTGGAAAATGATTGAGATGAGTGATATATAGGCTAAATACTAGGTCAAATATTGGTATAAGTGTCATAAATAGGATCTTGATATCAAAACTCCTTTCAAATAGTAACACCCTAATTATATACTAGCACCATGTGGCATTAGTGTTCCTATTTTGGTGGTAGTGTCCTCTTTGCAGAACTATTTTGAGCTTCTGGGTGACCTATGTTTGGGTCTATTAATCCTATTAGTGCATGCACAAGTTATGAAACACTATAGATAACCTATTTTTACTGAATCTATGAGAAAACCCTAATCTACCATGTTTTTAGGGCATATAGTTGATACAAGCAATAAAGTGTGTTGTTAATAGGTTATAATAGTGATTGATAACCTTAATTGTGCATAATTTATTTTGAGTTTGTGTTTATAATTTTCATCTTATTTACATCTAGTGGTTAGAGGGATCAAATTCATGTATTTATACTATTTTAGTGCTTGTGTGGGTGTTAAAAGATGTCTAGGCCAACCCTAGGTGGTTTTAGATTTGAAAAGATATCTATTAGTGATAAAAGGAAGGAAAGTATAATAGTGCCAAAATTAGGACATTGTGACCATGTGGTGCTATTGTCTCTATTACGGTGCTAGTATCCAAGTGGTAGAACTTAAGCCAAGAAGGGCTAGGATGTCAAATGATGGTCTAGGAATTATTTAAGGATATATGGGGATCTTTTGGCCCACATGAAGGCAAGATAAGTGTGAAAATATTCCCTAATATAGGTTTAGTGATAAGTTAGGGATAGGTGGTCTCAAATAGCACTTTTAGCACTCAAGTGTTATTTTAAGTGATTGCATATGATCAAGTAATAACATATGATAATAACATACTTATAGTGATATATAGGTCATTTTGTCATTTCATTGTAATGATGAATTAGAATAAACTTGATGAATTCAATCATAACCAAAATAATTAAAAAAATAAAAATCAAAACAAGCCAAAAATAAAACAAACAAGAAAAAACAAACTAACTAAAACTAGTTTTAAATGGTGATTGTTGATTGAATGATGCAACTGATTACCATAAAGATCATGTAGGTGAAAATCATTCTTTCTAATAATAACTATTTAAAAGGACCAAGACAAAGTGAATCAAATTTATGATGGTTGCCTAGATTTTTATGATCTTTATCCCAATATAGTACTAGATCAACAACTATAAAACACTTTATGAAACTTTTTTATCAAATAATTTTGAAATAATTTATTTATCCTTTTTATATTATTTAAAAATTAATGGCTCTATTATCATCTAAGTATAAAATATAATTAAGTCTTTGATCAATTATGTCAATATCTTCTAATAAATATTGAAGAGTAATCCTTGTGGAAGAAATTTGGAGTTCTATTTTCAAAGTAGCCTTAAATCCACAAGCTAACATGAATGGAGAATATAAATTTGCATCCTTCACCATTTTGTGATCAAACTATAATGATTCATATAACTTCAAATTCAAACCATTTTTTTAGCACACACTAATTTTTTCATAATTGAAATCAAATTCTTATTAGTGGAATCAACTTATCCATTCCCTTGAGGATAATATTTCTAAGTTTGACTATAACTAATAGAATAAAATCCCAAAAAATTCATGTAATAATTAAAAATAAATTGGATGAAAATATATGATATTATTTCATAGGGAACAAAAAATCTAAAAAATAATTTTCAAGAAATGAAATAACTTCAACTGTGATAGAATTTTTTAAAGCAATTACTTCAAGACACATAGTGAAATAATCAGTGGCTATCAAAATATACCTATGACTAGTTGAAGAAGGAGGGTGAATATAAAAAATAAAATCAATACCCCACTTATTAAAATGTCTCTATGGATGATAATATTTATAGGAGTTGTGATTAGTCTATCTATACCAGTAAAATGATAACAAGGCATACAATCATTAACTAACTTATATGAATCTTGAAAAAGAGTGGGTTAATAATAACTTACATGTAAAAAATTTTACATATTATTTTTTATTGCATAATGACCACCACAACTACCTTCATGACATCCTTTAAATAATTTTTTATATTTTATCATGAGTAAGATAATGGAAAATAACACCATCTCTATTCCTATAAAATAGAAAATTCTAATAATTTTTTTTTTCAAAACTTGAAGTCTAAGCAATCTTTTTATTTTTATCTAAGCTATTTGGATAAGCTTCATTTTGGAAGTAGTAAACTAAATAATGATAAAAATCATCTTGAGAAAGCAAATTATCCCATTCACTAATTTCATGATCAAATTTAATTTCTTTATGAAATCAACAACTTTCATAGTTTTGAAATGAGGCTTAGCTTGAAAATAATCGTCAATTGAAAGTACTATAAAATTTATACTAGATACCATGTTTTTAGATAAATGTTTTACTAATTAATTTAATTTAATATTATTGCATGTTTAAAATTCAAGATAAAACTGTTGAATCTTAAAAATTCATTTGTAAATCTTACTTAAATAGTTGGTTATCTTGTAAGATAAGGAAGAATAGGTACATTTGATCGAATAATAACCTTATTTCTCATCAACAAATACTTGAATTTAATCAAAGATTAAATTTAATATAGAATAATTTTTAAATCAAAGCATACCTAGTCTCAATATATGTTACAACTTGGCTCATGTAACTAATAAGTTTTTCTTCATGATTTTCATCATTTTGAATAATGATATAACCTATAAAATTTTTAGTAGCATTAACATATAGAATAAAGGTGTTTTATAGATAAAGTTTAGAAATTATAGGTGCACTTAAAATTGAATCTTTAATATTATTAAATGTTGAATAAAAACTTGCATCCCAAATATAAGATTGATTTTTTTCTAAATAACTTGTAAAAGATTAGATTTGTAAGTGAAATCAACAATAAATTTATGCACAAAGTTTATTTTACTGAAAAAGGATCTAAGACCAGATTAATCTTTAGGAGGTAGTAAGTTTTTAGTGTCTTTAATGTGTTTGGGATCAAATAAGTGCCATTTTTAGATATGATATATTCCAATATCTTTCCTTTTGTTACTCCAAAAATAAAATTATTAAGATTTAGAGCAATACCATATTTTATACATCTTACAAAAACTTCACAAATATGATCAATATGATGCTTTCACTTATTATAATGCATAGTGAGACCATTAAGGGAGACTTGGATAATAATGCTAATTAAGTCATCAAAGGCTACATGCATATATATTTAAAAAGTGGCACCTACATTCATCAAGCTAAAAGGCATATTGTTAAAATAAAAGGTTTCTCTTCATGTAATAAAGAAAGTCTTATGTCTATCTTGTGGATTTTTAAAAATCTAAGTATAAATAGAAAATCTATCAAGGGTAGACATAATTTTAAATCCTATAACTTAATATAGATTATAATTGATAATGTTAATGTAGAAGCATACCAAGGTTCATGCAATACTGCATCAATCAAAAATAGAGTGCAATGTGTTCTATTTGGTTTTTGGGTTGTGGCCTTGTTTTTGTGAGATTTTTTACCTCTTATAATAATGTTTCAAAAGTATTCCTTTTCCATGAAAATCAAAAAGACCTTTTGTCAGTCTATGGGGACTATTAAGTAATAGAAAATTGTTAAAAATGGCTATTCAACTTCTTTATGAATTATATGATGAATTTTTGTGAGGTCATAGAATATGACCATAAAACATATGTAACAAAATTCATATCATTTGTAGTCACCATAGAGGCATACCAAATATTACACTAGTAGGAGGTTCCCCTACTCGTGGTAATGTTTTAGAAGGAATTGGATTTTGAAACTTTGTAGGATAATAAAACTTGAAATTTGCAACTTTTACATAAAATTTTAGATTATTTGAAGTCACCAAAGAGGCAAACCCCTTATCAAACTCACTGTAGGTTTTCTTATTTTAGGTAATAATTATAAATTAATTGGATTATGAATTTTTTTTATTCATATTTTTTATAACTCAAATTTTCACCCTTGATAGGGTATTTTAATCCCTTCCAACTTGAGCTATGCAATGGGATTGATCCTAGGCCAAGGGAGACCTTTAGGTGGATCAAACCTATAGATTATAAGGCTAGATCCCCTTGATGTATCAATTAGGATCTTCTAAACTAATAACTTTCAAGGAAAAAGGAGAAAGATAACATGAAAACAAACTATCTAAGGAGGTGATACACCAAATCAATTGATCACTACCAACCAAATTCATGTGCACATGTAGAACAATAAAATTAACCTTACCATACACTACTCATAATCTAAATATTTCACATAATCACTTTGATGTGGAGGTTGTGATATATGCTTAGGCTATGAGGACTAATCAATAGGCTATAAAATGACACTAATGAGTAGACAAACTCACTCAACCTTCACACTTTACTTTGACACTTCACATGACCTACAAAAGAAGCTTTAAAACTACCTATAGATGTTATAAAAGTAAAACATGCCAAGGAAGACTAGTCATATCACTTCATAATATCAACTATTCATGCACACACACTAATTACAGTCATAGAAGGAGGTAAACCTAGTCTTTTCTCATTGATCAAAGGCATAAAAATGGGTTGGAATTCACCATACATAAGAAGTTAAAACCAAGTGGAGGATGAATACAAAGCCAAACAAGGTTACATTTATAAATATTGAGAGAGGAGGAGAGAGAAGTGTATAAAAGAGAATAATGATAAGTATTAAGGAGTCACAATCAAGAAATAGGTTAACTAATACTTTCATAAGACCTTAAAGGAAATTTGTTTCTTCTTTGATGATGCTTCATCTCCCAAATGGCATATGAGTTTTTCCCTTTGCTTTACACCTCTTACTTCTTCAAATTGCCCTCTTCTTGGCTTGGAGAGTGAAAAGAGGCATTATTTATCAATTCATGTTATAATTTATCTATTCCCTTGTTCTTGAAACCTTGCATCAATTTTATAATCTCCTTATACTGATATTGTAATGATGATCACACCTTCTTAGGTGTCTTAAAACTCATTAGTTTTACTACACCTCTCCTTGATCAAAAGCATTAAATATTAATTATATCCTTATGAATGCAATCTATCTTCATGAAAGTAATCTATGTATCTTATCAAAATTTAATCAACCCCTTTTGATGCATCAAACACTCTCCAATGCTGCATCTTGCACCTTAAGCTCTCACTTGCCTTCAATTCCTTATAGCCATGAAAACACAAAAAGTTACTTGTGTAGAAAACTCCACAAATTATCTTGAAAAAATAATAATAATTCTGAGTACCTAGTATGCCCTTACATCTCTATTATAAATTTCATGGCCTGACATCAAGTACAAGTACACTTATTCACCTATTTTATCTCTCTAATTAGGTCTCTAGGAATAAAAACAAATAGTTATCTCCATACAACTCCCATATGTGTGAAACTCTAAATAATATTTGATTAAATTTTTTGATCCCCTGTTCATGCTCCATGCCAAATTTGGGATTTTTCAACTTTGTGTAGGTGGATGAACCAAGAAATGGCCAAAAAACCTAGTCTTTCACAAGCCTTCTCAAACTGCCTTCAAGAATAAAAATTTTAAGAGAAATTCCAAGGTATAATGTATGGATTTTTTGAATCAATGAGATATATTACACCTAAATACATCTTTCCCAATGTTTTTCATCTATCCATGAGGTCAAACACCCTATTTTGAGCCCAAATCCTTACAAAAACATACCATTTAATACATATGTACTGGTGCAAGTACAAGAAAATTTCATGGTGAGAGTCTTATTATAATAAGGAATTATTTTAAATTGATTAAAATCGTAATTAAATACATTTTATAAAATTAAGAAGGTAATCTCTAACATCTGGTCATTTCTAGCCTTTTTAGCAACTTGTGATATGCTTATCATCTTAACAATGATTTATAAATCTTAGGGCCTTAATCAATGAAATAATTCAAAAAATAACAAGTATACATGTGTATTCAAAATTTATAGTGAGATTATTTCCCATGCAAAACCTTCATATAGTTTTGAGCTTGAGAAGGTGTCTCTCAGGTTAGTAAGTCTTCATTTATGAGGTCAAGAGAGAAGAACATGAATGAAAAGCATTAACAGTGATTAGTTTTGGTTTTAAAATCCTCAAAAATATCTATATAATATATATTTACCTATTAAAATGTTTTTATTTTCCATTATATTAATTATACCTCCTAAAACATCATTGGTTGGTGCTTAGGGTTTATAAGCACACTAATACAAGTGACCCTAACAACTATATTTGCTCTCTTTTCTCCACTTTGAGGTATGATACAATATTTTGGTAATTTTAAGGCCTGATATTAAAAATTTTAAATAATTTATATAATTCTTGGATGGTGTTATGACTACCCAAGGCTAGGAAATTCTCTTCCAACACGAGGTTTTCATTTTTTTGCTCAGGAGTGTAGACCTACAGGTCTACAAACTTGTAGGTCCACATTTGGACTTCACTTAAACCATGAAAATAAAATTATTTGTTTATTAAAATTTTAAAACCTCCTCAATGTCCCTTTTAAACCTCTGTGTATTCTTTTATCTCCACATAATTAAGACTTCTCTATTTTTCACACATAATACTATGTATGCCTAATAGGTGCCTAACTGAGCTTACTATCTTGAATGATGTGATATTTATGATCTATATATTTTTTAATTTATAATAATTATTCATTACATTCATAATTAATTGGTATTTCCAATATCTCTTTTATTCATATCCCAATGATCATGAAGCTCTTTATCTTAATCTACCCTTGTAGGCTTATAGGTGACAATGAAGCTCATTATATAGCTACAAGCTTAAGATAGATTATTTTATGTCATTATTATATTTTTTAAACATCCTATTAGGCCTCATGACTTATCCTCATTACTCATAATAACCTCAAAATCCAATGCATGACATTAAATCTTACCTCTCAATGCTTGAAAGTGGGTTGAAATTCTCAAGTAAACTTGACTATAGGTTATGGGTTGAATGTCTTGAGCACTTTTTGATGTTATTTAAAATAATTATTAGATTTAAAGTAGTTTCATAAACCTATTTATTAATATAAAACTTAAAATTCAATGCATAACATTATATCTTCTCTTTAATGGTTGAATATGAGTTTGCATTTCTAGCTGGCCAGTACATATCCTTTTAGGATTGTATAAAGTTTTGACTAAGTTTTAAGCTTCTCCAAGTGCATAGACCATAAATTTATCTCTCTTGAGACTCATTTAACCCATGATGTCCTATAAATTAAATTAATATCAAACTATAAATCTTTACTAACCCTTCAATAGATTCAAACTACTTGAAACACTCCCTTGGAATACTCACCATATTCCTCTAGTTCTTGGCAATCCAACTTAGTCTACACAATATTTTGAGTGTAAGAAGGATTGAAATTGAGTATCACAAGTGATCAGAGTGTTTAGAGGGTTTTTAAATTAGGAGAAAACTAAATCTGAATTTAGTGTGAGATCATTTATTTTTTATAGAATTTTTTTAGGCTAATAGTGACCTATAGGTCTACATACTTGTAGGTTCACTAGTCTTCTTGAACCCTACTTGAAGAAGAGACATTAAAGACATGATAAAGTGATCCTTTGACTCTATTAGCATTGAATATGTTTTTTTATTAAATAAACATGTGTTTTAAGAAAATAATTTTATCACTCTTTCCATGCAGTAATGGTATTACTTTCTCAAGATTCATGAATTCTTATGGAAGTCTGTAAGTCCCAACCTATTTGTAAGTTTTAGTATAAAATAGACATTGATTTATATTAAATATATATAAAAATTATTAGGAGGTTAAATATGTTATGTGATATATCTACCATCACAAAATCAACTATTAAACACCTTGATGCATTAGAAAACCATAGTCTTAACCTATAAACTATGCACAAATGGAGATTTACTATCTTCTTGGGCTCACGTGTGCCAAGTAAGTCCTAGAGAATAATAAATTAATATGGTAAATACCTTATATAACATATACTATTTATCTTATGCCTCCAAATTGTTTCAAATTTCCATTTTGAGGATAAAATTGAGCCAATGGGGTTTATTTAGGGTTTAAAACCACCCTACCTTCTTAAGGATTATTCATAAAGGAGGAGCCACCGATATTATAACTATGGCCATGGATTTGAATCTAATTATTACCTACTCCTTTTTTAAAATTCTTATGTCTCAACTCTCACTTGACTATATGGAATAAGCATATGAAAATTTCCTTTGTGAGCTTGCTAAGGAAGTGATGGAAGAGATGGAGTTTTTTTTTAAAAATTATATGGACCTGTACAAGATTTTTATCCATGGATATGGCATATATAATGTGAAGAGACAATTTTAATATGTTTCAACATAAATATCGACCCTTATGTCTACATAAGTACCTACAAATTCCTTTTTTAGAGTGGTTTTATCTCATAGATTCTTGACATGTATGAAAGATAGATAATTACTTTAAAAACTTGGAAAAATGTATTTGTATAAATATTTTATATTTAATAGATTTTACATACATTATATTTGGTTTTATGCACTTATCTCTTCAACTTCATTTACCTTAAACTTTTTTAAATGTTAAATTTTCCAAACATGTATGAAATGTTCATGAAAAGTGGTTAAAGCATGAGATGAATTTGAGAGACACTTTTGGACCTATGACACCATTTGGATCAAAAAATTTAATACCATGGTTAGGATAGACTAGAATAATACAAACATAAGTCATTACCTTAATTTTGTAAAAACAACCTTAACTTTTGCTAATAAGACCTCAACAAGACTATTTGAAGACCCCACAAGGCATAAAATGACTAGGAACAAGGTTATTGAGATATGATTTTTTTTAATGAACCTAAGAAATGACAGCCAAATTTTGGCCAACATCTTTGGTAGTCTCCTAGGGATGCTTGCTTGTTAATCATATTTGACTAGTTTCCTAGTCCATCCATAAAGAAATGGAGTCATTATTACTCAAAATCAGACCTAAAATGACTTTGACACTTGACTACAAATTCTTAAGAAAGAAAGGATAGATGGATTGAACTTCAAACACACACAAGACAAAAATAAAACACAAATCAAAGGAAGAAAAAAAATACAACATACACACATGTGCTCACAAGCACTTAGGGAACACAAAGCATAAACACCTATACACAATTAACCTTAATATTTATTCCTCCTCCAAGATCAAATGGGAATATGTTAAGATCATAATGACACCATGGAATAATATTTTCACATATTTAGTAGAGTTCATCCATGCATGGTTCATGGAGTGAGATCCTCCACCTACACTTGGGGATGTTAGCATGCTCATAGCCTCTTTGACTAGTAACTAGACCTTCTTGATTCATTCCCTTCTATATAAGATAACTATGTGAGTCAATTACCAAATCATACTCACTACATACTTGTTTTATTGGCACAAACAATCTAATTTCTACCTCATCCATAGGCTATTCATAAATGTCTATGAATTCTTCATGCCTATTAGCTACTACTTTCTTGATATATTTATCTTGTTTTCTTTAATTCTCATGAACCAATGTCTCACTAGGAAGAAGAGAAACTTCAAAAGCATTTTAATTTTTTACAATAGAATATGTTGGCTTTTAGAGTTTCAAAGTCATTTCATATATTTATATAATGCTACCAAAAGTCTTTATTACTCTCTTGACATCCCTTTTGAAGTGGTGCAATCTCAAACACATCTTATTGATTTGAGAAAGCATATAGCATATTATCATGAACTTCATGGTGATCACTTGGAAAATCACCCATCATTACCATAGCTTGGCTTTTCTCTTCAACTTTTATAACTTCATAGAGTGGTAATCTTAGAGAGTTGCCTTCCTCTTACTTGATAAAACTACCTTATTCAATCTAAATTAGACCATGACATATCTATATAAGAAAGTATCTTGATTTTATGACCTTAGACAAGTCCTTCAATTAAACTTCACCTAGTTCTATTTCTCTTAGACCTTATTGAAGCTCGATAAGAGCTGATATAGAGGTAGTCATAACACAATTTGAAAAGAAATTATAATTTTTACATCTTTTATCATGCTCATAGGAGTTAAAAAAACTATTTGACACCTCTAATGGATCCTTAAAAGCTTCTTCTTTTGTTGTATTAATTTGATCATCTTGTACTCCGTCAAATTCACCTTTTTATTCAAATTTAAAGATTAATTTGCATCGCTCTTAACCAATAGGTTTTCCAATGATGAGATCCTTTTCATTTATACTTGAAGTATCATCTTCATAGCCTTCTTGGGAGTGATATTTAGCTAAAACTTGACTATTTTTCTCAAGAAGAGACTTCTCATCTTCAAAAACTAGTTTTGAGTTCTCATTCTCAATGTACTTGTCCTTCTCTTCCCTTAATTCATCAATGAATCCTTCCATCCTTAGAATGTTCTAGATTTTAATTTTATCCACAAGGAATAAATTTTTCATTTGAATATTCTCTTGAATTCACTTCCAAGATGGGAAAGTCTTTGGTTTTTCAAGCTTCTCAACAAGGAGCTCTTGTTTACTTTGGATTCCTTCTTGAATTTAATTCAAGATGGGAAGGATTTAGGCTCTTGAGGAGGGATGAGAGGATATTGAATAGGTTTAGATTATTTCTTGGTATCAAATCCATAATAGGCTATTTAAAAATAACCCTTTTCTTCTTTTGGATGTTCTCTTGGATTGATTTCCATGATGGGAAAGCTTGAGGGGTATGTGAAGGGCTTGGGATGATTTAAAGATCACTTAACTTGATCCTTTGAGGAATAATGGGTGGCACATAAGAGGGTTGAGGTGTTATAAATTAAGGCACATGGGGCTAATATCATTAAACTTATTTCCTTTCATGAACTCTTAGCTTATTCTCAATGCCTTGAATTAGGCCACTTATGTCTATCATGTCACTAGTGAGTATCTGCCAATTTTATCTTTCAATAGGTTCTCACTCTCTCTTTATTAGTTATAATAAGTCTCTCAAATTATGTATGAGATGACAAAGAACATTGTGACCATACTCCTTCTATATATTAAGCCCTATCATATACCTTTCATATCCCAAGAGAGTTTTCTTGAGGCTTGAGAGAGACTGATTTGAAATGTGGATATGTTAACTAGGGGTAATATGGTCTTGATAAGGTTGATTAGAGTAATGAAATGGATGCCAAAGAGGCAGATTATCTTAATATGAATGTTGAGGCAAAGAAGGAGGGTAAATTTTTTTATAACAAGGTTTGTCATGTGAATAAATAAAATCATGTGAATAAAAAGTAGGCTCATTTTAGGATGGATATAGATCATTACAAGTTTTATATGACTCATTAGGTCTATAGTAAGGGTTAATATACTACTAGCAAGGATCAAAATGAGTTTGATATGTCTCACCAACATGTGTAAAATATAAATCAACATTAAACTAAGCCATAAGACCTTATGATAAAGGCATAAATGAAAGAACACTTTCTTAAAAAGGTACTTAGGATACTATGCCCAATTAAATACATTTGGATTCACCATTGATGTTTGCTAAATTACCTCCAAACATTGGTGCATTGAAGATCAACACCAAAAACTCTTCAATGGATTGTAATTTAGTACTATCAAGCATGTCATAACTATTATAGCTCATATTTTCACCTTTGAGAGGGTGTTTTAAGCCCTCTCAACTAGATCTATACAATGGGATTGATCCTAGGCTATGGGTGACCTTTAGGTGGATCAAACCTCTAGATTATAGGGCTATCTCCCTTTGATATATCAATTAGGATCTTCTACACTACTAACTTAAAAATAAAAGGGATAAGGATAAAATAAAATCAAACTACTCCTAATATAAATATTTTAGATAATCAATTCAATGTGGATGTTTTTATAGATGCTTAGGCTAGGAAGATTAATCAAGAGGTCATAAAATGACACTAATTAGTAGAAAAACTCAATCAACCTTATCACTTGACTTGGACAATTCACATGGCCTAAAAAGAAGCTTTCATACTACCTATAGGTGTTATAAAAGGATAACATTCCAAGGAAGATGGGTCATATCACTTGAAAATATCAAGTATTCATACACACACACTAATTATAGTCATAATTAGTGGTTTCTCTTGATCAAAGGTATATAAATGGGAATGTATTTGCCATACCCAAGTGGATGATGATTACAAAGTCAAACAAGGTTGCATTTATAAAGAATGAGAGAGGAGGAGAGAAAAGCACATAGAATAAAATGATGAAAAGTGTCTATAAGGGGTTAAAATCAAGAAATATCTTGAATAAAAGTTTTATAAGACCTTAAAGGACATTTTTTTCTTCCTTGATGATGCTTCATCTCCCAAATGGCATATGAGTTTCTCCCTTTGCATGACACCTCTTACTTCTTATTCTTCTTCAAGTTACTCCTTTTTTAGCTTAGAGAGTGACAAGTGGCCTTATTTATCATCAAGTCCCCTTGAATTGATATCTACCCTTGTTCTTGACACATTTCATCAATTTTAGAACCTTCCTATAATTACATTGCAATGATGATCACACCTTCTTAGGTTTCTTGAAACTCATTAGTTTTGCTATGCCTCTCCTTGATCAAAAACATTAAATATTAATTATATCATTATGAATGCAATAATATTCATGAAATCCATATTTGTATATTAAAAAACTTTAATCATCCCATTTATATTCATCAAACACTCTCCAATGCTTCATCTTGCACTTTAAGCTCTCACTTGGCTTCAATTTCATATAGCCCTAAAAACACACAAATATCCTTGTGTATAAAAATAAACATAATATATTATACAAATAAGAATAATTTTGAGTACCCTATATTCCCTTACATCTCTATGAAATTATTTTGGGACTAACATTGAGAAAAAAGTACACTTATTCACCTATTTTCTCTCTCCAATTAGGCCTCAATTAGGTCTATAGGCTTAGAAACTAAGATTTAGATCCATGAAACTCCTACACATGAAAATAAACATAATTATTTTATTCACTTTTATGACCCCATGACCATGCCCCATTCTAAATTTGGTCTTCTAAAACTTTGTGTAGGTGGATGAAGAAAGAAATGCCCAAAAAACCTAACCTTTCACAAGCCTTCTCATACTACCTTCAAGAATCAAAAATAGAGGATAAATTTAAAGGTAAAATGTATGGTTTTTTATACCTAATGAGATATAATACACCTAAATCCATCTTCCCTAATGTTTTGCATCTATTACTAATCAAACACCCTATTTTGAGCTCAAATCCTTACAAAAACATAACATTTAATGCATTCGTACAAATGCATCTAAAAAAAATGTAATGGTAAGAGTATTAATGGAGTGAATAATGATGTTCACATGATTTAAAGGTAAATTCAATGAATTTTAGGTACTTAGGAATCTAATCTCTCTTATCATGTAATTTTTAGACATTTTGACAACTTGTGACATGCTTATCATATTAATGATGATTCATAAATATTAGGGCCTTGATAAATAAAATAAATCCACAAACCACAAGTATAAAAATTTATCTAACATTCCAAATGAGTTTGGGTTACCATTCAAAACCTCCATACAAATTTGATCTTAAGAAGGGGGTCTCCTGGGTTAGTAAGTCTTCATTTATGACGTCAAGAGAGAAGAACATGAATGAAAAGTGTCAATAGTGATTGGTTTTGGTTTAAAAAACCTTATAAAGGTATATATAATATATATTTACATATTACAATGGTTTAATTTTCATTTTTATTTATTATACCTCCAGAAACATCATTGGATAGTGCTTAGGGATTATAAGCCAACTATTGCAACTGACCTTGGTAATTATATTTTCTCTCTTTTCTCCAATTTGAGGTCTAAGACAAGATTTTAGTAATTTCATGGAATTTTATACAATTTTTAAAATCATTTATAATTATTATATGGTGGTAATATTTCCCAAGGCTAGGCAACTCTCTTCCAACATGAGGTTTTCATTCTTTTGCTCATGAGTGTGGACCTACAAGTCTGTAGACTTATAGGTCCACATTTGGACTTCATTTAAACCATGAAAATAAAATTATTAGTTTATTAAACAATTAAAAAATCCTAAATGTCCATTATAAATCTATGGTTCTTGTTTTATCTCCACATAGTTAGGACTTCTCTATTTTGCACAGATAATACTATGCATGCCTAATAGGTGCATGACTGAGCTTACTATCTTGAATGCCTTGATATTTATGATCTATGTTTTTTTTACTTTAAAATATTTATTAATTATACTAATATCTCATTGGTATGTACAATACATATTTTATTCATATCCAAATTATCATAAATCTCTTTGTCTTCATATGCTTGAGTAGGCCTGTAGGTGATAATGGAGCTCATTATATAGTTGCAAGCTTAAGATAGATTTTTTTATGTCACTCTTTGATGTTATTAAACATAATATTAGGAATAATGACTGAAATACATCCTCATTACTCATTACAACCTCAAAATCTAATGCATGACATTACATCTTGCCTCTCAATACTTGAAAGTGAGTTGAAATTCTCAAGCAAACCTGATTATAGGTTATGCACTGAATGTCTTGAGCACTTTATAATGTTATTTAAGATCATTGTTAGGTTTAAAGTGGTTCAATAAACCTATTTATTCATCTAAACCCCAAAATCTGATGCATAACATTACATACTCTCTTCAATTTTTTAAGATGAGTTTACATTTCTAGCTAGCTAGTAGGTATCCTTTTAGGATTATATAGAGTCTTGATTGAGTTTTAATCTTCTCCAAGGGTAGAGACCCTACATTTATCTCTCTTAAGCCTAATTTAAACCATATTGGCCTATAAAATATAATTAATATCAAAATTTAATTATTTACTAACACTTTAGTAGATTTAAACTACTTGAAACACTCCCTTCGAAAACTCACCATACTCCTCTAGGTCTTGGTAGTCCAACTCAGTCTACATCATCTTTTGAGTACAATATGGATTAAAAATGAATATAAAAAGTTATGAAATCTATTATACGGTTTTTAAATTAGGATGAAAACACTAAATATTAATTTATTTTGAGATCATTAATTCTTTATAACAAGTTTTCAAGCCAATAGTGACCTATAGGTCTATAGTCCTATAGGTTCACTAGTCTTCTTGAACCCTACTTAGAGAAGAGACAATAAAGACATAAAAAATGATATTTTTCACATATAATAATTTAATATATTTTTATTATATAAACATGTGTTTTATTAAAATAACCATATCACTCTTTTCATTTAGTAATGATATTCACTTTCTCAAGATTCATGAATGCTTATGGAAGTCTACAAGTCTCAACCTATTAAGAAGTTTTAATGTAAAATAGAAATTTATTTATCTTATATGGATTTTTATATATTTTTGATAATTAAATATTTTATTTTATATCTCTACCATCATAAACTTAGCTATTGAACGCCTTGAAGCATTAAAAAATGATAGTCTTAACCTATAAACTATGCACAAATAGAGATTTCTTGTCTTCTTGGGCTCACACATATGCCAAGTAAGGCCTAAATAAAAATTAAATAATATGGTAAAAGAATTATTTATAATCTCATATTCTTATAATGCCTCCAACCTATTTAAAATTTCCATTTTGAGGAGAAAACTAAGCTTATGGGGTTTATATAGGGTTTAAGACCACGTTACATTCTTAAGGATTGTTAATAAAGGAGTTTCCACCAATATGATGACTATGGACATGGATTTTAATCTCATTATTAACTCCTCATATATTAAAATTATTAAGTCTCAACTCTCACTTGACTATACAGAATGAGTACAATAAATTTTCCTTTATGACTTGTTAATGGAGTGATGGAAGAGAGGGAGTGTTTTTTTCATTTTATGGATATGTAGAAGATTTTTATCCATGGATATGGATTTTATAAGGTTAATAGACACTTTTAATATGTTTTCACTTGAATATGGACCCTCATGTCCATACAAGTGCCTATAAATGCTTTTTTTGTAGTGATTTTCTCTTATTTGGATGCTTAACTTACAAAATTGATATAATCTAATATTCCTAAAACATATGCAAGTTAGATAACTACTTCAAAAGCTTGTAAAATTTTATTTTTATGGATATTTAATATTTTTTGGCTTTGACATACGTTATATTTGGTTAAATGTACTTATCTCTTCAACTTCGTACACCTTAAACTTTATAAATTAACCTTAACTTCTCCAAACATATATGAAATGTTCATTCAAAGTGGTCAACTAATTATACAACTTTGAGAGACACTTTTAGACCTATGAATTTTTTTGGATCAACCATTTTCATACCATGGTGAATATAGACTAGAATAAGACATTACCTTAATTTTATCAAAATATCCTTAACTTTTGCTAATAAGACCTCAATAAAACTATTTAAAGATTCCACAAGGCATAAATTGACTAGGAAAAAGGTTATTAAGATATGAAAAGTTAAGTTTTTTATGAGCCTAGGAAATGGTAGCAAAATTTAGGATAATAATATTAACTGACACCTTAAATATATGTATAAAATTTTAGATCATTTGGATTTACCATAAAATTGTTTATTTTAGGTTATGTTTGCATCACTTGATATATGGTTCATGACCTTATATAATATGTGGGTTAAGTTTTAGATCACAAAATTTGGATCAGTGATATATATTATAGTCTAAAATAAATTTTCCAAATTTTATCTCAATTGGATAAGTGATACCAAAGTTATTATATTTTTTGTAATTGTCATTCAACTAAAAGATACATTTATACAATCTATAAAAGGTTCATTATTATGAAGAATAATTTTGGTAATATCTAGGTTACTAAATTTGGAGGGATTAAATGAAATATATCATAGAATTTGTGTTCTTAATTTCAAATCAATTTGATAAGTGAAGACAAAGATATGATAGTTTTGTGACTATCATTTAGATATAAACATGCATCTATTGAGCTTGACAATTCACTACATTTCAGAAGTGCTTTGGTATGAATTAGGTTACCAAATAGAGTGGGTTTATATAAAATTATTTATATTTTCAAAATTTTATATAATTTTTATTAACTATGTTAAAATAATGTAAGTTTTAGTATCTACCATTCAACCTAAAAACATTATTTATGGAGTGTGAAACACTTGGCAGGTTGTTATTCACCTATGGGTTAAATTTTTAGGGGTGATTTAAAATTTAGTACTAGTTATATGATTCAAACTTTATATCAATTATATTAACACTATTTAAGTTATGTTATTTTTTATAATTATCATGCAACTTAAAATGTCACCTGATAGTTTTTGACAATTACTGATAATTATGTGTTGATTTTGAAAACTAAAGGACATATGAATATTTTAAATTACGTGTAACATAAGGGATGTTTAAGATTCACTCGATTAAGTTGGGTATGTTAAGAGAAACACATTATTTAAGGAATAAAAATTTTAGGGAGGAAGAGACAAGTTAGGAAGGAGCAAAACTCTTCAAGAGTAGAATAAAGAGTTCTATCAGTTCAAGAGTAACTATATGAGAGTTTTAAAAAAATTACGTAATTAAATAATCCTATATAGGAATGTATGAGTGTGTGTGTGGGTGTATTTTTAAAGTTTTAATGCTTCATTATTATTTTTTAATATTAATGAAATGAAAATATATTAAGTGTGTCAAGTCTATGTAAGTGATGAAAGTGTGACCATGAGTGAATGTCCAAATCCCTATAGACATAGAGATAAAGGTAGGCCTTAACTATTCTTCCTCTTGTGTTTTCACAAAGTTTTATCAAATAAAGGTGTATTCCTTATGGTTTGTGTGTGTTAAAATCCTATAAGATTTTATTAGATAATATGAAAGATATGTTTTTTGAGGCTGTTACAAGTTGGGAAAGAGAAGCTTGCATAAATTTGTTGTAGGTGTGAGAGAAGTCCTTCAACTTGAGATGAAGTCTAAGATTCTTTATTTTTAGTCTATTCTAAGTTGTGAAATAAAATCCTATTGATTGTGGTCAGAAATGGCACATAAAGGAAGAATATCACCAGAGGTAGAATACTTGATAGAGATGTTAAAGAAATTATAAACAAGATTGGATATGATAGAGATGACTACACAAAGTAGATATGTTGTATATATAAGTGAATATGATGAGGAAGAGATAATGGTAGGGTTGATGTCCCAAAAAGTGAGATTGTATGATTTGAAAAGTGGCCAAGTAATAGAAATAAAAGATTCCAATAAAAGGAAAAAACCAAAAAATGTTATGATGAAGGAATAAGGTAAGTCTATTTGTGATATTAAATTTTTTATGTGGTAAAAATATCCTAATAATCTATTAAAATGGATAGCGGAGTTTGAATTTTATTTTGAAAATGAGACTATTAAAGTCCCTTTGATAGTAAAGAATACATGTAAAAAGTTATCAGGAAGTGTAGATATGTATTAGAGAGATATCTAATTAAGGATAAAATTAAAAGGTAAGAAGAAGCTGAGTGGATAGAACATATGGTTTCCATGTTGTTGGGTCATTTTGTGCACCCAAAATTATAGTAGGAGTGGCTTAAGAATATTAATGTGATGAGGCTTGAGAGAGATAAGAATAATATTGTCAAGATAGTCAATAAGGATGGAAATTTTCATGTGAGCAGTCAAAGACTAATTTGATAAGTAGCACAGAGGTGCATATGTGTATCAAAGAGAGAGTTGACTTAGAAGGAAACAAAGAGGTGAAGATTTTATATGTAGAATCTAATTCTAATTTCCAAAATAGTAGTGTAGATATGGAATTTTAGTAGCCTATATATGGATAAAGATATGTTATAGATGGTGGAGAGGAGATATTAGTTGAATAATAAGATGGAGACCCATTGTGTGATGATGGGCAAGTGATTTTAATGTACCTGAGTACAAAAATGTTTAATTATCTTTGGTTCATGATGATAATGAGCTTGTCATATTTATTTTGGATGTTATAAGGGTTGAGGATATCCAAGGAATGATAGAGGTGAGTGAATATTGAATCCATGTAGATTTTTAGGAGAGTGAATAAGGAAACCATATAGATTTGTAGGTTTCCTTAGTAGAATCATTAAATGTATATGTTGTGCAAGCAAGTGCATATAAGGAGATGATTGTGAAGGATCAAGCATGTGAAATAAATAAATTTAAATATTTTAAGGTACAAAAAATGGCCATGAGTGTTGTTGACAATGGGTTATTATTAGTTCATTGTGACAATGAAAATATTGAGCATCATACTACATATTGGAGATGAGTTAGACAACATGTCCTTAGGGAATGATGGAGTGGTGGATGAGTTTTTTGAGGAAGGTTTTGTTTTTCCTAATGTGTTTATACAATGTGAAAATCCAAATATGGATATAGTAGATAAGAAGAGGATTAAGTGTGGTGTAGTCTAGCATGTTCATTTATGTGAGAAATGGAGTGAAGAAATTGACCAAGAGATTGATATGGCAATGATGATTGGATAACTAGTGGGTGATGATATTCCAGCTTTGGGTGAGTTTTTTAAGTTGATATGGAGATAAGAGAGAGTTTTATAGAATGAGAACATGATTTTTACCAAGAGTATATGTAGGTGAAATCTCATTTTAAACTAATTGAGAAAGGAGAGCTATCCCAAGAATAATAAAATGTTGTCAAAGGATTTGAGAATCCTAACATTTGTGTGAAACAGGTTTATAACATGATGATAGATGAAAAAGTGAAACTAATTTTAATATTATACATAATATGTTTGGATGAACCTGATGTTATAGGTATGGAAAGTGAGTTGCTTGATCTCACTTATTAGAATGAAGAGTTTCTAATATGTATGACAGCCATAGCATGTGAAGAGAAATTTAATGTTTCAAATGATATGAAGATATTATTTTCCATAATGTAGACTATTTTAACCTTTTAAGGTTTATGAAGTGTAAATTTTTATGAAGTGTAAGCCCTAGGTTTTTAAAGGTGATGAGTATAGTAAATCAAGGTATAAAATATGAAATAAATATAACCACTGATTTGTAATAGAATTGGTCTAGTTTAATCTTTTTTTAAATAGAAATAAATGATACAAATAAGTACTTAACTGAAAACTAACTAAGATGGAAGATTTAGAGGTTGTAAACTAGGATAGGAGCTAATATAAGTATTTTAGATAGGATCTAAGTGTCAAATCCCTTCCTATATAGTATATCTCTAATTGGATAGTATCACCAATGGAACTAGTGTCCTCCTTTTAGTGCTAGTGCCCTCTATGTATAACTTCTCTAAGATTTTGTGTACACCTATGTTAGAATCTATTAGGCCTATTCCTATGCACATAAGTTATGATTCCCTATCAAATACATGTTTTAAGTATTTCTACATGTAAAAAATATACCTCCATGTTGTTAGGTCATCTAATTGGCACAAGTAGCAAAGTGTGATGTTAGTGGGGTAGGCTAGACATACTCAACACCGTACTATGATGAGAGTGTGTGAGTGAAATTTAGATGGAAACTAAGAAAATAAAACACTAAATTTATTTAATTCTAATATAAATTCAATCAACTAAATCTAGAATAATAAATGAAAGAAACTAAAATACAATTCTATACTTTTTGAACTCCTTCCATTGCAATTTCAAGTTGATTTTATCTCTTGGATGTGGTTTCTCAATATTTTATAAATAAAATGGAATTAGGAAGCATTTTGGTATATGAAATTTGGATGGCCTGGATGTACTTAGATGGAAATTTTACAATTCCTTTATAAACTGAGCAAAATAAATCTGTAATGACAAATCTTGGCTAAATTAGAAGAAGAACCTCCAATTTATAAAATTTGTAAATGGATGTGAACAATCCATCTTGAGATGAAAAAGAAGGGATAAGAGTAAAAGTTAATTTTTTTAATTAATAATTAGAATTTTGATTGAAAAATTGGAGTGGAGAACATTCAAAACCCATAAATGAATATAAAATTCATTTTAGGAGGAATATATGACAAAATTAGTAAGTGGATGTGAGGTGGATTAATAAAATAGAGAAAGTCAGATCATGGAAGACAATGAAAATAAAGGTGGATTATTAAATTAGATCATGAAGGATAATAGGATTATTAAATTATAATGGTGGGGGACAAGTGATGTCTTAGGGCATGTGAGGATAATTTTGATTTTTTGGATTTATAAAAATTATAAATTTATAAAATCTATGGAATTTTTAATTATATAAATATTAATTAATTAAATTTTGATTAATTTATGGATAATAAATAGTGAATAGTGAATAGTGAATAGTGAATAGTGGTGATGAAGAGTGATGATGAATAGTGATTAACAAAAACTAAGGATGATTAGGTATTTAGTGAATAGGAGGTTAAAATAAACATAAAGTGTCTAATTTTAAGTGTCTACATTTCCCCCCTCTTTGACAAATCATTACAAGATAGTGATAAAGTAATGAATTTTTAAAGATTGAAAAAGTCATTGAAAAGGTGGAATAAAAAATTAGATGGATAAATAATGGATGTTATGATTTCATCATTCCCAACCGACAAGTTCAAAAGTTTGGATGGAAGAATAAGATTGGAATTTGAGTGAAATGAGGGATCCATGATGCCTCTTCAAGTGTTAATTTGAGAAAGTGGATGAATGATTGAAATTATGTAGGAGGAAAAATGATGAAGTGGTGATAAGGAAGGTCATCAAGAAAATAACACACTATAAATTGATATCATACTTTAAATATTAAAGTTTGTATAAAATGATTTTCCCCTAGGTAAAAACTAGATAATATATTGGAAAAATAATATGTCTTTCTCATAAACATTATGCTTGGATGGTGTTTAGGACTCAAGGATCACATGAGAATATGTGGGAATGATATATCCCAATAAGCTATGGTTTGAAAAATAAAAAATATTTTTTTTCCAATTTTAGATATAGATTTTACAAAATTGATAATTACGATCAATTGATAAAGATTTATAGTTTTTCGATTGATTATGGATTGAAATTTGGTTTTAAAATATAGAAATTTTGGGTTGGAGCTAAAAAATATATAAAAATGGGTGGGGATAGGCTATAGAGGGAGGGTAAAGTGGAAATATAGTTGTGCAAATTGATTACATGGATGGATATTATATGAATGGTTAGATAGTTTCCTTGTGTTTGTTTTTACCTTGCTTTGGAATTATAACATGAATATGTAAGTAAGATTTTAGGAATGTAAAATAATAATCACCAGTGATATGAAATAATCATGATGAATGCTTTTGTTTTATTCATAAGGACTAAAAATAATTTAATTTGTGCAAAACAGAGTCCATCATGATATGGAAAAATCATAATCACACTATAGTGTAATACACAAAATAATCTTGACTCAAAAAATGATAAAAATAAAGAAAAAATAATAATTGGAATTAATATGAACTTAAATAAAATAATGTTTAAATAAACAAAAATTATAATCTTATATAAAATAATTAAATGATAAGACTAAAAAGACACATGACAAGACAATCAAGATTAAGCAATCTTAATGAAGATAAGCTAATCAAAATGATGACAAAACACAAGAGAAAATAAAAACTAAAGCAACCAACACCTAAAAAGGAATAAAATGACTTGACTAACATCCTAGGCTAGGGTTGAGACTTTTGGAAGCTAATATTTATGACATAATTGAATGATTAATGAGGAAGACCTTAGATAACTAGGTAGTTGTGTATAGAAATGTGAAAAAGTGAAATCATATTTTTGATAAATGGAGATGATGGAGATAGTGGTCAAACTGACCCTAGGGTCCCCATACCCTCGAGTGATACCCACATAGTCTAAACACTCTTTCCATTGAAAATGGTGTGAATGACCATGATAATAGGGATAGACTTCAAGCCATATGTAGTTATCTTATAAATGAGAGGAAAAGCAAAAAAGAATAATTATATGATGTTAAAATATAAGGATGCTAAAAAAACTTCAAAGCTTCCCTAATGTAAGACACCCTAAGCAATAGGGAATTATTATCAATGGACAATCAATGAGAATAAAATATAAAGAATGGGGATGGTAATTAGTTTTTAGTGGTTGAGTTGGCCTTAGAAATTAAGTAGCACCTACATAGTCTGTGGATATTAGGATAATGTAGTTCAACCAATATGGAATGTGATGAGAAAATGGATTGATTAGTGAAGTTTAATATTGACCCATGGATGTTATTAACACATTTAAGCTAATGATTATGCATTGTGATTAGTTATGATGATGGATTAATTTTCCCCCAAGCAATGATATATGCAAGGAATGGATTAGGAATGATATATCTCAAGATAGACTATACAATTTGAGGTTCCCCATGAATCATAATTCATAAGAGTGGTTGTGGGAATGATATATCCCATTGAAAAGCTATGATCTTATTTCTGTTGATAAATTTAATGACTAATGGAGTGAGTGAATGAGTAATGTATTGATGAAGAAAGGATGGATATTATGATGTAGTTGATCCCAATCAACAAGTACGTGAGATTGAGTGGAAAAAGTAGGAAATAATTGTGTATGATTGATGTGTAAACATAAAAAAATAAGTTAATTGATGGTGTGGATTAATGATGATTTATCACAACATGGATTTGATATGGATGGATGTAAGAGAGAGGTAATTATGGGATGTATGGTTCAATAAATTTTATTTTCACCATGGCACTTTCCCAAAGTGTTAGTAAACTAGTTTTCACTCATGGACGAATTATTTTTTTATCTTTTCTCTTTTTCTCAATTGTTTTTTTATTGCTTCTTTTATATTATTTTTTAATTTTTTGATTATTTTTAGAGATTTTTGACTCACATGTCCTCTACAAAGGTGGATTTTACTAGAGACTTATTATACAAACTCGACATTTAATATGATATATAGAGTTATTTTGGTCTATTTTAGTGGCTTATCATTCATGTGTTATGGGTTTAATTTACATGTATGTTTGTAAATTTATGAAATTTAGATGACCAACCATTGAGGATATACCATGCATCTCTATGTTTTTATGATAGTGTTATGGGAAATGCTTATATATGTGAGAAAAAATGTATGAAAATGATGTAATATGATGGATATGTATCAAGCTTTATGAATGAACTAACAATTTTTTTATACGTGATGATCTATTTATTTTGTTTACACAACATATGAATTTCAATTTGTATCAAAGAAATTAAATGGGGAATATGATAAGCATGAAATAGTGAAAATGAAAACAAAAAGTAAAAAAAATTCATGGAAAAGGAAGGTGACCTAATCCTTTCTAGCAAATGGGAAAATATAATTCTTGATAAACTCAAAAAATACTAACTTTATTGGATTCATATAAAGATAACTATCTTTGATACAATCAGTAAATGGGATAAAGTTACCCTTTTTAGCATAGACATATAGATAATCTTTTAAAATAAATTTTCTTTTATATTGACACGTTTTGATTTAATATTTAAACTTTTGTTTATGAACCCCTAAACTTAGTTTCATGTCACTAGGAAGATACATGGGCTCATCACAAAAGTATATATGTAGGAAAGTAAGGGAATCTCTCTCCAATGGTATTCCTATGTACCTAGTGAGATGCAAGGGATCAATACTGAAGATTAGTGAAGGGTGAAAGATGCAGAATTTGAATTCACTATTGTATAAGATTTTGATAAGGGTGTATTTTTATTTATAAGGATTTTAAACCCAAGTCTTGTTCCCATGAAACTATTAAGATGCAAGGGCTCATCACTGATGACCAACATAGGTGATTAAAGTTACCTTTTTTTTAGCATGCTATTTTTTTCTATGTAAATGAAATTGTAAGAGGAGACTATGTCATGGATAAGATTTTAGACTAGGCTTTAGGTTAGTATTTTATAAGTTTTACAAGGAGATGTAGGAAAAAGAAATGTACTCTAATAGTAAGAACTAAGACAAGAACTTTTTTATTGCTGATTTTGAGAATGTTTTTCATGGGATAATAACGTGATATGAAAGGTGAAATGATATGATAAGTTTCATTTTGAAAGTTTGTGTTATGTGAATTGACAACTAAATAATCACCAAACATGACATCTGATATGCAAAATAAAATATAAATGATGGATAATGCAATGCAATGCAATGAGGATAATGTGAATGTAATGATGTCTAAGATGGATTAAATGGATTAAATGGATCTTCCCCAGAGTGTCAAGTTACTTGTAGACAAAAAAATTATTTTAAACATGACACTAGAAATAAATTTTCATCATGGTACTTGACCAAGGCATCATAGATAAGGTTTTCATCTTTGGGAGAATTTATTTCTCTTTTTCTTTTTCTTTTTTCCATTTTATTTTTATTTTTAATGTTTTGTGATTTATATTTTTTTTTGACATCTCAATTATAAAAGGATTATAGATGCATGATGTTGACCCCTATAAATATTTCAAGTATTAACTCCATATATGTCTTTATTAACTTCACTAATTTATAATTTGGATTCTTCCAAATTTAATAAGATATTGCCATAGCCCCTATGATAAAGGGTATTTCCAAATAAGGCAAAGTGGAAAGTATGATAGATGGAGGATGTGTGTTGAGTGCATAAAATATTTGGATGGATGAAATTATAATTGGGATAAGTATAGGTTTCATGATGTGAAAGGTGATTGGGACCATGAAAATCATGGTCAACAAGACTAGGAGTAACTACAAGTTAGATGATTTGGGGATTCACTTTTGGATCGATGATGTCTTTAATATGTGATAGATATATATCCTAAATTGTGATAATATAGGGGGTATATTAATTTTATCATCCATTTATGCCTTAGAAAGGTTTTCACCAAGGTATTCTTCATGATTGTTTTGATTGGGATTGTATAATAATGCCTAGAAGAGGTTCTCACTAAGGGATTCATATTTTTTATTTTTTGGATTTTGATTTTGATTGGGATTGTAATTTAGATTTGGATTATCATACATTGCCTCAAATATGTTTTTATTAAGGGACATTGATTTCATATTTGGATGGTAGGATTCATCTTGATTAAGGAACACTTGTTGTTCCTCAGAATATGTAGATGTTTCTTAATGCTCTTCTACCTAAAGGACATCTAAGAAGTCTATGATTATTTGATTATCATTGTGGGAGGAAACTAATGGTGAGTAATATTGTTGGTCATAATCAATGGGTGTGTGAGATTGAATTAAAATATAGGGGGAAGGATTTGTGGTGTTGATGAAAGGAGTGACATGATTAGGCTCAAGAAATAAATGTTGGCATACCTGAAAACTATGATTTTTAGATGTGGATACACTTGGCTCTACCATAATGTAGCCTTTGTCAATCCTATTTGATATAATGATTTAGTCTCATACAATGATTTATGGAATGACCTTATATTTTGTGATAGTCAAAATATTATTTATCTCTATACCACTTAGGTTTTGGGATGAATTCATTACTTTATGTGGTGTTTGTAAATATGACTAATTTTGTAGCAACCAAATTTTGAAAGGTGAAATTATAGGGTTATCTCAAAAGAGTGAATTTTTGTTTGCAAATTTATTGACTAGGTTGACTACTACAAATGGTAATGTTGATGGGAGGTTGGTTACTTTGTATTTGGTGTGGCTCTAGAGATGAAGTGACACTACATGGTTGGGATGCTTGAATTGGATTCCCTTTGATAGTGTGATAAGGAATGTCAGAAGCAAGGATATAACTAGTATATGGGAGACTTGGTTAATTTTTAAAATTAGAGTTACTAGTGATAGGGTGATGTGGAAAGGTTTGGGTTTCAAAATTAGGAGGAAATTTGGATCCTAGACTTAAAGCCTATATTAAGACCTCATTTTTTTTCTCTATGATGTATTCAGTGATTTGGGAATGTGGACTATAGGGTGGAGTGTTGATGAATTTATTTTTGTTAAAGGATGGATTTATGATATTTTTTGGATTGAAACATGGATTTGACATATTTGTATTGAAGGTGAAAGTATCTATATTAGGTGGATTTTTGAAGTTAGATGGATGTGTGTACAAATGTGGATTTGATGTAGTTTGGTTAAAGTTTGGGAATGAATTAGATGTAGAACCAAATGGTTGATTTTCATAGATGATAAATGGTTGGTTTTTATGGGTGTTTAGATTAAATTTTGGATTTGGATTGGATTGGATTGGGGTTTGACTTGTGAATTAGGTTTAGTTTAACAATAGATTTGAAACTGGCTATGAAATTAAACTAAAGGGTTGATTTTGATTGATACTAAGGTTCACACATTTGATAAATATAATTTGATTTGTGTTTGGTGACCCTTGATTTATGGATGGACTATAACTTTTAAAATAATTTGAATAATTTTTATTGGTAAAGCCTAAAAATTTATCAACTATTGTCCCTAAAATAAAATTTGGATGTTGATTGATGGGTAAACTTGAATGAGTATTCAAGTTTGTATTTGATTGATTGGTGTTTATATTGTATTGATTAATTGATAGATTGGTAAACTTGAATAGTTATTCAAGTTTAGATTATATTGTTTGATGTTTGGATATAATTAATTGATAAGTGAGGTTGAATGCACATTCAAACTTAGATTTGGATTTATTAGATGATTGATTGGTAAACTTGAATAAAAATTTAAGTTTAGATTCAATTAGTTGATGTTTAGAATTGATTGATTGATGGGTAAACTTTAATATCTATTCAAGTTTGGAATTAATTTTCAGATGAGTAAATTGATTAAGCACTCAAATTTGGATTTGATTGGTAGATGAGTAAACTTGAATAAGTATTAAAATTTGGATTTTAATAATCGATGGATGAGGTTGAATGAAAATTCAAGCTCAGATTTTAATTTATTATATGATTTATTTGATGTTGATTCAAATTTGCATTTGAATTAAAATTGATTGGATTGAACCCTAGGTTAAGACTAGGATTTTTTAGATTTAGATTTGTGACTAGATTCATCAAGGAATTTCTCAACAAATTTATTTGTCTAGTGATAGGTGATATTACTTACAATAAAGGATTTGACTCAAAAAATTATAAAAGAAAGACTTAACACTAGACTATAAAAATACCAAAGTGTCTAAAAACTTGATTGATAACTAAATTCTTTTAAGGTTTTGTTTTGAATGTTTTGATTTTATTGAATTTGTTGATAATATACTCAAAAATATTTGTGTTTACACTTAGGGTTTCATAATGTAGTAGAGCACAAAGAGATAAAAAAACAAATCCTACTATAAACACACATGCAACTACATAAAAAGGTGAAAAAATTAGGCAAAAAGGACTTGAGTAACCTGTAAGCTTCTCATGTCACTTACTTTTCCATTGCATTAGTTGAGGCCTAATATTTCAAGGCACTAACCATAGAGGATCCTTCCATTCACATGTCCCACTAATCCAAATTTCAAGGGTGTGTGGGAAGTAACTTCTTAGCACTAACTGCTAACCAATGCATTATAGATTAAATGAATGGAATGGAATACCTAGGCTTAAGGTACATACAAGTTTAGCTAAGGGAATAATTGAAATAAATTTTAATATAGTAAGGCCCAAATCCATATAGGGTATTTTATAATGTTTGGATCAAATATTTAACTTATCACCTTCATAAGATCTTGTATGGGGTTTCCTGCTTGGTCTAAAGATAATTGGTCCTACTATTTATACTTCATCATTATACAAAGTTTATCCTAATGCATGGTCGTGAAATACATGGTTGATATATCTCCTAATAAAATAAAAATAAATAATTTAATTTTTGTCTTTAATTATTAGGTATCATCACTAATGTAATGTTAAGGGAAGAACATATACACAAGTACAACTTGAGTAATACAAAAGTTGTAAAGTTGTTTTTGATTTCTAAGTATCATCACCAATGCGATGCCAATGAAAGATCATACAAAACCTTAAAACACACACAAAAAAAATGTTTGGAATGAAATTTTGATTAACACCAAAGATAATATGTGAGTTAATTACTATGTAAACTAAATGTTAAAATTAAAAAACTAATTATTACAAGAAATCAAAGTTTTGAAAGCAAGCAATCGTTAGTAACAATTTTTTTTAATGTAACTTGATTTTTAGATTTTTTTTACAAGTCCTATACAAAAATATTAATAAGTGTTTATAGAAGTCAAATAATCAAGGAAACCTTAAAAATTAGTCAAAAAGGTAAAATAAGAAAAAAAAACAATACACACACATTAAACAAAATTAAAGTTAGAAAAACCAAAAAAATAAAATAACAATCATGATTTTATTACTTTTTCTTAAAATAAAAATAGTTTTATATGAAAATTTATTAGGTTAGAGATATTATAAACCTAAATAAACCTCAAAAAAATCATAAAAACCCAAATTATAAATTAAATGTTATAATAGTTTTAATAGTCATATGTTTTTTTTAACTAATTAGATCCAAGAGAGAGAAAAGTAAACAAATTATATCACAATTAGAATAAAAAATACACAAAAATAGAAAATTAAGTTAATTAAATATTCAAAAATAAAAACAAAACAAAATAAAATATAAGACAAGATGAAAAAGATTTTGAAAAGTCCCATCGAGTGTTGCAAAATGTGTGAAGGAAATATAGATGCAAACTGAGCTAAGGAAACACTAAAATTAGTGAATTATAATCTAAATTGAATAAAATAATATAGATAAAACAAATGAAATAAAATAAAATAAAAATTTATACCTTTTTATCTACTTTTATTAAGATTTTGAGTTGACTTGCTCTCTTAGATGTGGTTGCTCAGTCTTTTCCAAAATAAGGGGAATTGGGCACATTTCAGTATATGAACTTTGGATGGATTAGATGTGCTTGGATGGAAATTATAGAACTCCCTTATGAAATCAACATAATCGATCTTGAATTAAGAATCTTGGATAAATTAGAGGAAGAACCTCCAATTTATAAAATTTGAAAATGGGTGTGAATTGTCCATATTGAGATGAAGATCAAGGACTGAGAGTAAAATATTATTTTAAATTCATAATGGGAATTTTAAATTAAAAATTGGAGTGGAGAACACGTAGGACCCAAAAATTATTATAAAACTCATTTGGAAGGAAGATATGATATAAAATTATTAAGTGGATGTGAGGTGGATTATTAAATTAGAGAAAATTAGATCATGAAATATAATGGGAATAAAGGTGGATTATTAAATTGGAGGAAATCAAATCATAGAATAAAATGAGAATAAAAGTGGATTATTAAATTAGATCATAGAAGACAATAGGTTGTTAAATTATAATGGTGGGGTGTAGGTGGAGCCTTAGCGCATGTGAGGATGATTTTAATTTTTTGGATTTATAAAAATTTTGAATTTTTAAAATCCATGGAATTTCTAATTAGAGAAAGATTAGTTAATTAAATTTAGATTAATTTAGGGATAATAAATAGTTAATAGTGAATAAAGGTGATGAATAATGATTATGGAAAACTAAGGATAATTAGAGATGATTAGGTATTTAGTGTAAAGAAGGTTAAAATCAACACAAAGTGTTTGATTTTAAGTGTCTACACAGAGTTACCTACATACCAATACTTTGAGTATGGATAAAGCTTGATGTAGTTATTTCCACATAAGTATTTGTGAAAGTACAAGTGAAGCTAGTATTAATGCCAGTTTGAGTTCTTTGAGTGATGATAGAGACTAGAAATATATGTATTCTAAGATTGGGATGGATGTGATTGACTATATGCAAAGCTAAGAATGAATAGGTATTGATAACCTTGATTGTGCACAACTTGTTCTGATCTAGTTTGTGTTATTTGTATTTGATTTCTATCTAATGAATAAAGGGATAAAATTCATGCATATATACTATTCTAGTGCTTTTACGGGTCTTAAAAGAGGTCTAAGTAGACTGTAGATGGTTATTGATTTGAAAATATATCTGTTGATGAAAAAAGGTTGGAAAAGGACAAAAATTCCCAAATTGGGACACTAACACCATTGTCACTACTATCTAAGTTATGGAACTAGTGTCTAGGTGGAAAAAATTGTGTCATTAGGGGCTAGGGTGCTAAAGTTAGGGTTTGGGACTGCTTTAGGGATGTGTGTGGCTTACATGAAGGCTAGATAGGTGTCTAAATAGGCCCTAAGATAGGTCTAGGTCTATGTTACAAATATGTGGTCTCAAGTAATACTCTTAGCACTCAACTAACATTTTAGATGACTACATTTTACCCTTCCTTTATTATATAAATACAAAACATTAAAAAGACTAGGATATAGGAAAATAAATGTACCTAGACTTACCTAATAGGTGAAGCCTATGAATCTATAGTGGAGTGTGTGAAGTGTGTTGTATTATGTGTCTTATAAATGGAATGTGCATAGAATAGTCCTTACTTATGATATATCAAAATCAAAAGACAAAATTGAGTAAAGAGATAAGAGAGAGAAAATGAATAAATCCACCTCACTAGGTACTCAAACTAATGCATAAAATTGGTGAAATCATTTATGTGTATGTAGTTAGTGATCAATCAATGAATAATTTGTATTGAGATGAATGGATTGATCAATATCCATGTGTGGGTGGATCAATAAATCAATATGGTATTGAATCCAGTATTTTCCTCCCTTGTTAATTAGATCATGACTTGTGAATAGCTTGGATTGGACTAATGGTGTTTCCAACCCATTCATGTATATGGCTCAAGAACTCAAGTAGACTATGACTCCATCATTACCTAAACATGTGTAATAGGTGCCTATATAACTAGATTGTATAATGTAATTGAATATGTGTAACTATAATTGGAACTATATATGTCAACTCTATGGCCACTTGGGAAATATAGAATGAAAATCAACTAAGGATTCACTCAATTATGTAGCTTAGGGACTACTTGGTAATGCCAATTACTACAGATGGAATAATGCATCAAATATAAATTATGATAGTGTGAATGGTATTTGGATTATGATGTTATAAATGGTGTATAGATTAATAACATGGATAATGACATGAAGTTTACCATTCCATTTTATTATTTGGAGCAAAAGTGAGCATATGGAAACAATTTGTCATGCACATACCCTCAAATCTAATATATGTGCATATGTATTCTAGATTGAGTTGTAATAATCTAAGTAGATAAAAATAAATTAGAATGATCATGTCATGCATGATTCCACAAATCTTAGTAAATTGGTATGAATCAGTGCTAAATTGAGCAATAACTAAAAATTTATAACTAAACCTATATAAACGTAGATCATCCCTGTTCTATATTTTTAGTTAATCTATAATTCCTTAAAATTGAGGATAGTAGATAGTAGCATCATATCTGGAAAGTAATAATGGTGGTGTCAATGCCCCATTTTGGGAGCTAATGTCCAACTATACTAATTTTTGTTTAACTAAAATTGGTTTATGTGTGACTATTTCTCATTGTGTTTTCCTAAAATTGATTTCTATATTATTTGCCTATCTATTAAAAACTATACCCTAAGTGAATTCAGATAAAATTATCTCTATGAATGCCCTTTATTTTTATGGGTTTTTTAACCTATGCAAGAATTATCCTTAAAATAAAAAGATTTGCAAGATGTGTGTTATTCAAAGCATATAAAATATCTATATATAATGGGAAATGCAACATATCTATAAATTAATCCTATATCAGATACAATAAATCCTACTTACACTTATGATTAGGGATACATTAGATAATTAGGTTCATAACCAAGATGGATATGTTAAACCTATCTAAGGGATATCTTACCATAATAAATTCACTAGGGAAGGTTCTAAAGCCTCCAATCAAGTAAAAAAATGCAATAACCATAACTAGGTCATATGTTTTCATATTCACTAGACTAATAACAAGTAAAGTAAAATTATAATATAGTGCTCACCAAATCTTGTGTCACAAAGTGAGGGTAATAAACATGAAAATTAAACATGCATAGAAGACATATACTCACATCAATGTATACACAATTTTAATGAATGGAAGAGAAGTGAAAATACATATCTATCTACTCTTATAAAATAAGAACAAAGTTAGGAATACTTACCTTTAAATATTAACCCACCAAACTTCAATCTCTCCCTTGGCCAAGGTGATTTGCAGTAGGTTTTTGTGGTACACAACCTACCAATGCATTCAAAAGACTTCTTCATAGGATAAGATTCATATCTTCAAAGAAAGTATAAAACCCCAAGCTTGATCCTCAAGTAGAGTGGTGGATAAACAGATGTATAATATAAGTTACTTCTTCTTCTCTTCTCTTAGAAATGAAAAAATGAATGTGTTTATATTGGTGGATCTAACCCTAATCCCTTAGAAAAGTTTAGGATGACAAGGTCAACCTAGTCAATCTAGTATCATTATTGACAAAAACACATTAGGTCATGAACTAGGTTGGCCATGGGATTACCTAGACCCTAATAGGTTTTATTAATAAGAATATAAGGTTGATGGGGTTGATTATGTAACGTAAACCATCAATAAGTGTTTTAGGTTAGGGAAGGGCTAATGAAGGTGGTAAATGACTAGAGGAGGGTGAAAACTAAGAGGAAAATCTTATGGGAATGATTTTATGAGATAAATATGTAGATATTAAGTGGAAATAAGGGACAATAATATTGTAACATACTAATGGTCTGACCACCACTTTCCTAGTGTACCCCTTATGGTATGCACTCAAATAGATTGAGACTCGATGGGTTCATGCAAGATAGAGAACATTATTAATTGATAAAGTTTGAAAATATTATGTGTATATATATGCCCCACTTTAAGCTCATCATATGTCACATAAGTGCAACATGTGATGGTACTTGAGGGAGAAAACATAGTGATAGATAATTCTAAAGATGAATAAAGTGTAGTAAGGAACAAATAAGTTAAATGAAAGGACAAAATTAAAAAACACATACCTTTACTTATCTTAGTGTTGTATATAAATAAATAGATGCAATAAAATGTGAAGGTGTCAAATGTATGGAATATTAGGTGAACCTATAGATATTAGCAAAAAAGAGTGAAAAATAAAAAATATGGAAATATAATAATTATAAATATTTTATATGATGTTAGGATTCCAAAACATTTTATGGTTTGGAAAAAGAGTTAGTAGAGATAAAGATATGATCAAAATAATAAATTTGATGGTAAATATTTAAAGAGTAAATAATTGTGAGTATTAAATGTAATAGGGTGAAAAATAATTCATTTCATGTTTTTACTATTCTAAGAAAATAGAGATCTAATAGACCTAATGAGAGCCCAGAGGGCCAGGATCATGAGGAGGTGATAGATGAGATGGGGAGGATGCATAGTGGCTATAATGAGTGTAACACAGGTAAACAACTAAAAATTTCAAAATTTTGAGCATTTTTATTTGAAATTGAGTGTATTATAAAAAAATATTTATTAGGTAAAATATAGGCACTATAATTAACCCTAAGAAATATTTAGGGACAGTAGGGGTCAAATAGGGAATGTGGTAGGAAAGAGTCAAACCAATAAATGCCCAAAGCATTTACATAAATTAGTTTAAAAGTCATCACATGTGATGAACAGAGTCAACCAGGTCAACTTAATCTTTAGAATATAAGAAAACCAATAGGATAACTTAGTACTAGTTGAATGACTTAGTTAGTTAAGGAAGGGGGTTGACTTAATACTAGTGGGATGACTTAGTACTACTAGGCCAAAGGATAGCCAAATTAGTATTGTAGAGGTTAATCTAGTATCTCTAACAAAGGATAGGTTTGATTTAGTTTGTGATAAGTAAATTTAGTAGAAAAGGAATAAACAAAATCAAACTAGCTGAGTTTTATGAAATTTGTAAGAATGTATTTTGATTGTGAATGACATGAAGATCTAATACATATTTTATTGTTTGACATTTTTCAAAGGTGATAGAGATATTGGAAATTGATCGATGCCTCATGGTTACCATATATATTAAAGTGCTTGATAGATGTGGATATAGCGAGATTAGTTACATTGGGTATAGGAGCTATCATGGAGATAAGACACATCCCACTATGTGTTGATCTCTATTTTCATGTGCCTCAAAGCATGGGAATGGTTAACCAACATGTTTTGATGGGTGGTAGATGTGGATACCATAGAGGTAGGTATCACACTAGAGTATGTCCATGCATTGATTGGACTACTAATAAGAGGGACATCAATAATTATAGGGACACCAGATGATCTAAAGGAGAGAAGATCACTAACCATGTGGGTGATGTGATAAGATAAGATCTACCTAGGGCTAAGGGTGAACCTTTTTAATGTGTATATTACACATATTATGGACATATAAAAGGATATGATATAATTTCTAAAAACATGAATGTTATGTCATAAGTTAGATGACAAGGTACCGCTATATGCAACAGCCTTATACCACTCCATTTTGTATCAAGGGGTACTCTATGATTTTGGGTCTATCATCTAGGTCTATCTCATGCATGATATATATGGGATGCTATATAGAGGGTATAATACCATGGGACCAATGGTATTGTTAAGCACATGGATATATGAGAGAATTTTAATGTATTAACCCACTGTACTACCCCATGTGATTGATATTAGGTTAACTTAGGTTATGATATGGAGACAAGACCAAGTAGCATAGGCCATGCCCCATGTGCCAGTGCTATAAATAGTCACATAAGGAGAGATTATGTGTTATCCCTACACACATATCTACTATTTATCCTAGTTGGGTGACTATGAAACTAAAGCTAGCTTGAGTGTGGATCACATACCACTATACGTAGTCGGTAGAGTAATAGTTAATGGTATGATTGTTAGGGTACATTGGACTCCCACACCTAACACCTCCTATATTAATGCCTAATTTTTAATCATGACCTACTAGAAAGCTAATGGGGAGAGGAAGAGGAGTACTAGTCAAGATATTGATGATTAAGCCATGGCATGTGAGACCATAGACTAGTCAAGCATGATAGTCAATAACTAGAGGAGGAGAGGGAATGGATTTAGATGCAAGGATAAAATAGGTAGCATAGTAGGCACCATATAAAGAGGAGAAAAATATACATAATATACACCATTAATAGAGATACCATCCATGGGATCAATCACAGATGAGGGTGGTCATGTAGGATGATCCGATAGTTAGCTCAAGGTAGAGCTAGTCAATAGAGACACCTCTAAGGATAGGATCTTAACATCCATGAGTGGTGACTCCTATTTTTGATTTGATATATAGGTAACCCATGGAAAAATATATCAAAGGATGATATAATAGAGATGTCCATCTTGATGGAAAAAAATGGGTAGATGGTGGTTGGTGACATCAAGATAGGAAATAAATGTTGTAATTTTTAGTCTTTGAGATAGAATACTAGTTTTATATGATTGTAGATAGATAGAATTTTATTGGGTTTTAGTTTTTTCAAATGTAAAACAAAGGAGGTCAAATTTGGATCCATAGTCATGAAAACATACCATGACATTTTAGATGGGGTATTGGTACCATATAACCCCACCATGCTGGATGATCTTAGATGGGTAGATTTAGACAAGTGGGGGAGGTCATAAGGTAAATACAAACACATGGGGATGGATTATAGCCACTAAAAATGGTGGGAGTAGGAGAAGTATAGGTTTGGTAGGCCTTGACTTAGGAGAGACATGCACAAATGGCTACCATGATCCAACTAGGATAGGTACAGGCTTAGGTGGCTAACTTATAGGGATATGTACCAGGGTTGAGATGTTAGATGGCCTTATTATAGCATAGTATGTAGATGGGATATTTCAAGGCATATATGGATATCATGGCTAGGCCAAAATATAGGTATGATGGATCCTAACCATATACATGGAGCTATGTATATTTTTGTATTTTTTACCATTGTATAAAACACATGATGTATAAAGATATATTATTTTAACAATTGGATTTTGGTCTCATGAGTTATATTTTTGTTATGGTTGTTGATACATGGATATGTTTATTCCTAGCACATGTAATTTGATTTTGTTTTATATGCTATGGGAAACATATGTGGAGTGTTCTCTTTTCTATCATTATGTACTACACATGCATGGTTAAAAAGAAATAGGTAAAAAGGACTTGGAAAAGTATAATTAATAAAAAAAATCTACTACACACTATATCATGATGGGAAATGTGTAATAACAAAATATTACTATGTATAATAAAATAAAAAGTTGTAAACAAGAGGCGGAAAACATTTTTAAACTATGAAAAATATTGGTACCAAATTAAAACAAGTAAAATCACACTATATCACATTATGAAGTATGAAAATAATGTAATAAAATGGAAAGAACATGAAAGACAAATGGTATAAAAATAAAAAAATTAAGTCAATCAATAATATTAATTCACGTTGGGAAGTATAAAAGAGAAACAAAATTGGCAAAATCAACTTAAATTAATCACACTAATTCAAGTTGGGAAGTATGAAAAATTTAACAAAAATGGTTAGATTCTTACATGCAATCAGAAAATAATAAGATAAAATTGAAAGATTAATAAAGTAAGAACAAAACATACTAAATCAATATGGGAATCATGTCAATGATGTGTAACTCATAATCAATCACAACTTATCTCAAATTTGACACATGTATTTTCATTGTGACTTGGGTATTGTAAAATTTAATGAGGAAGGCCAAGTCCTATCCATAGTCTTACACTAAAACTCACAAAGGCAATACCAATGAGGTGAAAAAAATGGGAAAATATGATAAAAGGGGATGTTTGGAATGGTAATGTGAAAATTTGGTAATTTTTGAGGAAGGCCTAGTTCTATCCAAGGTCTTACACTACAACTCACAAATGGGATCTTTAGGGGGAGTGATCAATGAAAAAAATAAGGGAATGTAATAATCATAATATAGGAATCTTATGAGAAGACCTTAGGAAACATAAGTCACACTAAGAACATAAAAAGACACTAAGTGATTAGTGACCATTAATATATAGAGGATACATGTTCACTATAGTATAAAGCTATATAGGCAAATAAGTGTGGTAATAAGATAAACTCATGTTGGTTATTTTGAACAAGAAAATTAAAATGGACCTACCTTCCCACAACATGTTTCCCATTCCTCAGGACCCCCTTTAGAGCTGTTGGTCTACTGTGAAGATTGGGTACTTACATGAGAAAGTAGGTAGCACTAAAATATTTTATTATTATCCTTTTTTAATCTACTGGCCTATTTTACCCCAATGGACCTCGACTCTATCATGAAGAAAACTATGGATTTTGAGTTTTGATTATAAAAATTATATGTACTTAGGATCATGTCTTTTAGTGTGATTTAACTTTTAAAAACTTTAAATGTTTGCCTTTTAGATTATTGTCTTTTGTGAAATGATTTGTCTTTTAAATTTTTATGGATTTTAATATTCTTCCTCCATATATATTTGGAATGACCGATCATGAGATATAAAGTGATACACATGAATTAGCTTTAGGCTTTGGATAAAGGAAGGTAAGTTTCCAAAGACATGACTGACTAAAACACTTAGGCTTACCTATGAACCAACATGCTATCTTAGGTTTCAACCATGTGTATGCTTAGTTTATAAAAGGAAATAAAGATAATAAAGAGAGATCCAAAGTTGACCCATAAAAGGAGATTATAATGAGATGAATTGTTTGCTAACTGATCATATGTTAAATGATGAATGACTAAAGGGAAAGAGGTTTATATAACCAAGTCACAATAATAATTATCCATATTTATAGAGATAAGACAATAAACAATCATGAAATAGAATAATATTGTCATAGAAAAAGAACATAGAGAAGAATAATGTAATCATGAAAAAGAATCCATAAGAGATCATAAGGAATAAAATGACACCATAAGAAACACATAGTGTGAAACATAAGTCATCATGTAAGATAAAGAAGAAATTTGCATAATGTCAAATGATATAAGATAGATAAATGTAAATTTGGAGCACACATCCAATCTAAAATGAAAAAAGAAAATAAAAAAACACCATGCTTGTATTCATAAATATTGGTATATTTGTCCACACACAGTATCCATAACATATGATAAGTCTCTATGAAGTTGAATATAAACTATACCCAAAGTCTCATTGATCCTCAGGAAAGTTGAAAAAATACCTCATGTTGAATCTCCTCAATATAAAATATAAGAATTCCTAAAGGATTGTGATGATGAGGGAGATCATGTAGGGGATGCTCAGGATAAAGAATATAATGGACTCTATGGGAGATGAAGGGGTCACCATTGGAGAATGGGCCACAGGTGAAGGAGTCTCTAGTGGAGAAGGGGCCATAAGTGAAGGAGGATACATGGGTATAAAAAATTTATGTGTATAAGGGACCATAGGTGGAGGGGCCACAGGGGAATAAGGGGGAGCCTTCTTATAAAGGAAACCTATGGGAGGAAGGGTGGTAGGCATAAGAATGGTCATGAGGTGATATTTGAGATGTTGTTGAAGGATGTGGCAATGATCAATCTGATGAGTACCACATTGGTGCTAGAGACAATATACCTCTCCATATTTGGGAATATATCTAGGTAATACTTTTAAGGGAGGTATAGCCTTGTCTTTGGACTAAGGAGTAGTGGGATGTAAGGTGTCTATATATTAATTTATTTTATGATAATGCATGGAAGAATGATTATCTATGTCATAGAAGTAATATATACACTTGTTATTAGACTTTATTGGTGTACTAATAGAGGGAGTGGAAACAAAATATGAGGAAGGTTGGTGTAATGAATATTCTATATTCCAATTATTGAAAACTTTATGAATATCACAATATGGATGATCATCCCATTTGGTAAGTAATAAAGAAAACTATGGTAAAGGTATAAAAACATCACCAAGGGAAGGTGGGGATGGTAGAGATACTAGACAAGGATCTACTAAAGGAGTAATAGGATAAAAAATATAAAGAGACTTATCTAGAGAGGGAGTGGGAAGAGGACCTAAATTGGGTTCAACTGAGGGAGGTTCAGGATGTACGGAAGGCTAAAGGATAGTCACAAGCATATCAAGGATAGTTTGGATAGAGGGGTCTAGGTATGTAACAAAGTGATAGGGACCAGTCATAACATGATCCATAAGCATATTATTATGAGTTTATTTAGAAACTAGATGTGTGAGTACCTTATCTACTCTACAAACAAAAGGAAAAAATGCTAAAATTAGGAATAATATAGGATGGAATTCTATAAGATATACAAAAAGACTAAAGAAAAGAGGAATGATAACAAACAATTTTAGCATCTTGAGCCTAAATAATACATCATAAAAATGATTCATCTAAGTTATATTCGTCATCATAGTCAGGTGTATAAAGATAAATGGCATAGGTAGGGATTACCTTGTCACAGGATGTGGTGTGATGAATAGAATGTCAAGTCTTAGTTAAGACATGGGTATATCATCACTAGGTGGTTGATCAGAATGTAGATTTGGATAATATGGAAGTTGTAATATGAGATGAGGTGAGAGATCTAAGGTTTTTATCCTAAGATTAATCTATTCCAACTCATCATCATCTAAATCTATGAGGTTAGGTCGTATATTCTAGATGATTTTAGGGTGACCATTGTAACCTCATGTGGAGTTGATAATAAAGTTAAACCATTAAGATTCATGAAATGGAAAGTTCAACAAGGGTTTAAGGGTTGAAATATTTAATACACCATGGTATTTAAATTATTTGAAATTATAAGGGTTAGTGTCACCTTGAATCCTATAGATTACTCCATTATGAGGAAATTTGATACATTTGCAAGTGGAAGAGGAATTTGCTTTCACACGATGAGTTCATGGCCTACTAATAAAAATTTTATAGGATAGATTAAATTTTAATAACATTACCTTCACTAAAATAGTGATAGGTGGAATGGTGATAGGGATCCACACATAACCTAAAAGAGGAATTTGCCTTTAGTCATAGCCTTAACATGTGTTGCATGTGGACTTAAGATTAAATTCAGAATATCCAATGGATTTAATAAAATCAAGAGAGGTAATACAAGTACTTGAAACCTCATAAATCAAGGCATGTTTGAATTGGATATCACCAATTTGGATGCTAATAAAAAGGGGAGGATCATATGCACAAATCAAAATATCATTAGGGATCATAAAATAAATGGTGAATTTGAGGGAAAGAGAAGTGTCCATTTTTTCATCAATGTGTATGGAAATATCTTCTCACTATTTTAAAATTATATCTTCTAATCTAGATAAGGTAGCTTCACATCATACTAGGGGAGGATGAGGGATGCTCATTTTGAACAAGAGATACATAAGATGATTAAAATAACATAGATAAGTTTACATAAATTGAATAAATGGGATTTGAGATGGGAGATTAGTAAGTTTTGTGATAGGATCCAATTCATCCTAACCCATGAAGGGATTGTTGGAAAAAAGGTGTATAGTGTTGAATGAGGTCCTCAGAAGGAGGAGATAAAGTTCATTTGAATTTATGTTGATAAGATATGGGAGGTTTAATTGGAGGATAAGTTTTTTGATTGTCTTGAGAGGATGGGGTAATTGACATAGGTTTGGTTTGAGATAAATTGGAAGAAGTGTTAATAGAAGTTTGATTATCATTGGAGGTGGGTAAAGAGGTTGGATAAGTGATATTAATTGTATGGGAAGTCTTACCTAATGGAGGTGTTGGAATCGGTTCATCAAAATATATAAGGTCTTCTTGTCCAAGCTTTGTTAAGTGAGTTGGGGAAGAGTCTTAGATAACACAAAAAGTGTGAGATGATGGAGGAGTGTGGATAGGATGAGAATCAATGAAGACAACTATCCTTAACATATTATTCATATTGATCACATTATCTTTAGGAGTTAGGTATATAATACTATCAATTTTATTAGTAGAAGGAATAGGCTTATCATTGTTGTCTTGGTGGTGTAGAAGAGGATATTTGTAGATGTCCAATGAGCATTATCTAGTTCAAAGATTGAGATTTAGTTTATGTTTCATGGGATTTGAAGGTAATGTCATAATCTTGTTGATGTTTACTAATTATAGAATCATGGTTATGCAATTATCTACAAGTTTCATGATAATGACCCCAACTATCATAAAACCAACATAATTTATTGGGATCATACTAGCATTTCATAGGATGAATGGGATCAACCTCTCATGGTATAGGCCTTGGTAGAAACTTTTGTAACCCTAATAAGGATAAATTTTTATGAACATTGATGTTATTTATTAAAGATAAATGAGGATTGAGGATGTGGTTGGGAAGGGAAGCTTATTCTGAAGCCTGGTTGGGAACAATATCTTGAATAGTATGAATGGTATCATAAGAATTAATAACACCATCATTATTAACATGATGATTTTTATTTTTTATTAACATGTTAGTACCCATAGAATGTTTGGATGGATAAAATTGATGCATGAGGAAATCTTGGCACTTGGCTTGGTCAATGGACTCCTCCAAAGTGCATGGAGAGAGTCCAGACCCAATATTTCAACTTAGTATAAAGAGAATTGGTGAATAGATGAAAGAGGTTATCATATGATATATTGTGTTCACATTTATTCAAGGTATTATACCATTTGATGAAATTTTGTGTGGTTTTTATCTTAAGTTGCTTACAATTAATAAAATGAGCCAAAGTATTTTTAGGGAGATCACTAGTTTGAAACTCTTGGACTAGAGAATTGACTAAATCTTCCAAAATAATTATGGAATGAGATTTGAGTTGGTTATAAAAATCCAAATCATATTTAGAGAGAGTTTTTTCCTAATATCTTGGTAGCAGAAAAAATATTTAACTTGACCCAATATTTATATAGATTTCAAAATGTTTTAAGTGTAGAGTAGGATCGGTTGACCCATTATAACTAATGGTAGGGGTGATACATCCTATATTGATGTTAGAAATGGGAGGAGGGAGGAATAAGAGGCTCATTTTTAAGGTGCTTTATTATTTTTTTAATAAGAGGAGGTTGAAGGATGAGATTATCATGGGAATCCTAAAGAAGAGGATGGGGGATTTTGGTTATGCATTCCCCATGGAACCTATTGAGGGTGATTTTTGAGATTGATAAGGTGATTTTACATTTATATGATTTGGTTATAATTATTGGATTGGAAACCATTAATTTTATGATCTTGAAATATAATTTTATGGGTTTAAGTGGTGTTATTTGCACTATGTGAATCATTGGCATTGGTAGTGGTGGATTGGGTTACATTATGAGTGTTATTAGTAGCTTGAGAGGAATTTTTAGTGAGGCACTAGTAGCATGTTTTTATTTTGTGGTAAAGGATGAATTAGTGGAGGGGTGAGAATAATTAACACTATAATCATGATTACCATAGGTATTAAATGAAACACTAGTGGAAGAATTGAGAAGACTGGGTCTTAGAAGAGGCCCACTAGATGTAGAACCTACCATGTTAGTAGAGATACTTAGAATAGAGATTGAGGAATTCAAAGAGGAAGATGTAATAGTACGAGAAGGGGTCAGAAGAGAAGGAAGAGGTTGAGAAGCAAAGAAACTAATGTCCCCAAATCCATGTGAGAATGTGAGGGAAGGTGATTGGGAATCCCTAGTTTGACCACTTATCATAAGATGGTAAATAGTAGAAGGGTATTTTACTTGATGTTGATGATAATAATTGATGAAGAAGAGAATTTTTTTTAGTGTACTCTAATTGAGGTTGATCTTATAAGGAGAAGAGAGGGTTGTGAACTGAAGATGAATGGAAAGGGGTCCCATAGTTTATAGTGTGAATGGCCACATTACTTTCATCTAGGGTAGGATCCACAAGATGCTTATGGGAAAACCTATTGGGTTTAGTAAATCTCATCATATATTTTGAGTTAAAATTAGTGTTGTCTTCAAATATGAAGTTCATGATGAGGGAGAAATATTAAGTAAGATGAATATAATACAAAGGCAAAAAGGTAGAAATGATACATAATTAACTAGGTTGACTGTATTATATAATCCAATAGGTAGATAAGGGTATAGAGTCATATAGGTTGACTCTGTATTGTAGGTAGGGTATGAAACAATCTAATAAGGATACATAGTTTAATATGTTGACTTAGTTATATAACTTGACTAATTGAGAAGGATACAAAGTTTTACAAGTTGACTTTATATTACAGACTAGGAGATAAAGCAAGATGATAAGGATACACAATCATACATATTTACTATGTACTTATGATAGGGAAAACATAGTTTGTAAGATATTGTACCAAGTAAACCAATAGTGTGCTAAAAAAAATAATTTTTTTGCAATACAAGTGATGAAAGAAGTCAAAGCAAGCACATAAATAATTAGATCAATGTGATTGATCCAATTATGGCACATATCACAAAACCTTACACCAACATTGGCCAATGCACATTTTTACAACATAACACATAATGATCAGAGAGTAAGAAATCAACTAAAAAGTGTATGCTAACTAAGTGGTCATCCTAAGTTTTATTAGATTATTAGAAAGTATTGATTAAGTGTAATAGGAGAGTTGGCTAAAAATAAGGAACTAGAAAGTAATCTATGGATGGTTTTAGGATATTTGGGCTAAAAGGAATATATATTGGTAATGGTATTGTCTTGGTATTGGGGTCTAACCCCTCACTTCACAATCTTGTAGTAATAAGGGTGTTGGGTGTTTTGATAATATATACCATTAACCATATATTTATACTTAGCCAAAAAACCAAGTTGGATTCCCCTTTGGTGATGAAATCCAAGTATGTAGGCCTTAATAAGATAGGTGTTAAATGAATGTTGAATATTGTGTGATTTGGTAATGTGTGTAAAAGATAAAAAAAGTGTAATTAAATGGTAATTTAAAAAACAACCTATTTAGATTATATGAGTTAGTATAAACATGCAAATAACTAAAAATGAAAGTGTGAATTAATTACTAACAAATATTTGTTAATTCCTTGATTTAGAATGGTATAGAGTTAGTTTAGATTACATTATATGTAAATAGTATATAATAGAGTTGATTGGGTCATTACTATTTTTTAAAAGTAAAATATTAAATAATAGAGTTGAATGGGTTGACTAAGTCTTTTAGACATAAGATATGATATAGAAATAAGTCGATCAAGTTGACTTCATTAGTTTCAAGGCTACATTTTGAAGGCTACTAACTTATACAAAAAATAACTGATAAGAAGTACTAAAATTACTAAAATTTTACAAACTAAGTCAACTAATTCAACCCAGTTCTATAAAACCTTATGTGTTGAAGAAAAATAGGAAGACTAAGTTGACCTATTTGACTTATTTTGTTGATTTTAATTCTAGAATAGAGAAGAATATGATTAATTTTATTTTTTTGACCCATTTTTTTTATTTGAATGATGGTAGAGATAATAATATGATTAAGTCAACTTGTTTGACCTAGTTTATTGATCTAAATGCTAGTAGAGAGAATAAGATGATAGAGTCAACCTATTCAACACTTTATTATTATCTAAGACTAATGAAGAGTATTGTGTTGACCTATTTAATCTAGTAATTTATATCTAATGAATACCTACATAGATAGAATAGAGTCATTTTGATGCGACTATGTGTTAAACTTGTGCATAGAAAGTTAGAATTATACTAACTAGTTTGATATAGTATCACAAATAAATAATAATTATAATATGATATAAATTAAATAATGAAATAAAACCTACAAGGGTTAAATTCACATTGAGTTCACCAGAATGTATGTAATGGGAAATGTAGCAAATCTATAAATCAATATTAGCTCACAGAAGATAAATCTTACTTACACTCTCGATTGGGGATACATTAGATAATTAGGGTTATGACCAAGTTGGATCCACTAAATAAATACAATGGTTATATTACCATAATAAATTCACTAAGGAGGGTTTCAAAGCCTTCATTCAATCAAAACTATGCAATAACCCTAACTAGGTCATATGTTTTCATATTCGCCAAACTAGTAACAAGTAAAGTAAATATATAATCTAGTGCTCACCAAATATTTTGATACAAAGTGGGGGTAATAAATAATAAAATTAAACATGCATAGAAGAAATATACTCATGTCTATCTATACAAAATCCTAATGCATGAAAGATAAGTAAAAATGCATATCTATCTACTATCATAAAAGAGGAACAAAGTTAAAACTTACCTTTGAAGATGAACACAAAGAGCCTTAACCTCTCCCTTAGCCAAGGTGATTCATAATAGGTTATTGTGGTATGTAAGTATGACAAGGATAAATAAACTCTAGGATACATAAGCTATCCATGCATCTTAAAGACTTCTCTAGAAGACAAGATCCATATCTCCAAAAAAGTATGAAACCCTAAGTGTGTTGCTCAAGTTGAATGGTCGATAAGCAGATGTGAAATATATATTACTTATTATTCTCTTATCTTATAAATATAGAAATGAATGTATTTATATAGGTTGATCTAACCCTAATCCATTTCAAAAGTTTAGGATAAAAATGTTGACCTATTCGACCTAGTATTTTTATTAATAAAAACATATTAGATCATGTACAAGGTTTGCCAGGGGCCGATCTAGAGCCTAATAAGTTTTATCAATAAGAGTATAAGGTTGATGGGGCCAAATATGTAACATAAACCATAAAAAAGGGTTTTAGGTTAGGTAAGGGCTAATGAAATTGGTAAATGACTAGAGGAGGGTGTAAAATAGGAGGCAAATCTTAGGAGAATGGTTTTAGGAGACATGTGCATAGATGTTAAATGGTAATAAGGGATAATAATCTTATGAAGCATCAATGGCCTACCCATCCCTTTTTAGGTTCACCCTCTAATTCATGCACTTAGAGATATTGAGACTTGATGGGTTCCTACAAAATATAGAACATCAGTAATTGATAAAGTTTTAAAATATAATGTGTATATAATACATGTTTAATAAATCAATATAATGTGCATACATGACATTAGAATGTAAGATAATTTGAGCATAAGTTTGTAATGTAAAATGTATGTTAGACATAGAATTCAAAAGTCTATTAAGATATATATAATAATATAACCATGCATATAAAAAACAAATATAATAAATAAACTAAGCAGCTACCTTGGAGGATGGGGCATGATGTCCATAAAGGCACCCAAAGAGGAAGGGTAGATACATGAGGTCATGCAGGGCATTTAAAACTAAATGTGCAATAAACAAGACAAGTGTCATGGCCATGATGCATTAATTAAATCATATATAAAAAATACATGAGGTATTCAAACTAGGCCAAGGGTCCACAATACAAGGGACATGGGCACATGTCAATAAATCTAAGAAAGTAAGACATACACAGACATGTTCAAATGTCTACATATGCAAACAACAAGAGGTTGGTATAGACACACATGGAAGGACATATTTAAATGTATACATACATTATAAATAAGGCACACATAAGGACGTGGGCACATGTAGAAGGCATATATACAATGAAAAGAAGTGGTGTAGAGTCATAGAATAATGGCATATACAAATGCTCTCGAATAAAAGAAACATAAATTCACAATACAGTCTAAAATATGAAATTTATAAATTAATGTATGTATAAACATGTGATACAAGTCTATATAATATAAAAGATATACATAAACTAATTCTAAAATAGTATTAGCTAGAAAAAATTAGCGTAGTGTATAATTATATAAACTAGTATTCAAAACTATGTATAATATCCTCCAAATGGGTGAATTTGTCAAATGAAAAACTTGTGTATGTTCCCTCAATGGATAGATAGTAGAAAATATGGACATGTGTGATGGACTTGGGTCCTTTATAATTTAAAACACTCAAAAAGAATAAGTGAATCATCTATGTATGATAAAAATTTAATATACTAAAATAACTAGCATATGTAGTGCCTAAAAATATAATAAATGTAAACATAGTAATGCATACAATCTATAATTTGTATTTTTTGAGCTAATGTTTTTGTGTTTTTACAAATTATATTATTTTTTTATTTTATATATATATAATTTATGTACAAGAAACACAAAAATTTAACTATTTACAAGGGTCAAGAAATAAGGAAACTATATACAAGTAGTGAGGAATATAGTAACTGATGAGTCTTAAAAGAGACTCACTATCAAGGTGTCTTGTGCCAAATAAAGGAATAGTAATCATGTGTTCTATGTGAAAAGGTAACTGAGGTCCCATAGCATACTATATTAAGTGATCTATAAATAACACTACCTTTGGAGTGGTGTTAGGAATTCATGAAGCTAACTAGGGTACCTTATGAATTGTAGGGGTCTTAGGGACCCATATAGTAGAAGATATTTTAGCTATCATGGATGCCCTATGATAAGATCCCTAAGAACTCAATAAATGTTATCTCAAAATGAAAAGGATAAAGAGAGGCTCTCTAAAATTTGTAACATATCTATGACACTTGAGTCTATTTAATAAGGGTTTCCTTGGGAGAGTATGCATATGTGGTGACACTGTAGAAGTAAACCCCACCTACACTAGTGGCTTGATTGAAATATGTGGTGTACTGATGCAAATTATGACCAAAACTATAAATGGTAGCTATGGTGTAACTACTTATGGGATTAGTAAAGGATACTCATAAGAAAGACCCTAAACTGTAACCACTTGATTAACATCTATATACTTGAGGCATTTATACACAGTAGATGGAATGGCTCACAACTAATGTATCCATGACTTACCCAATAACATGTCAAATGTGTCTGCACTAGGTACTAATAATAATCTAGTGGTTAATATGTTGGTTCAACCTATAATTTAATTAAAATATCTCTAATGGAGATCTAAATATGGCCACTAAAACCATGAATAACTATGTTGGTTTGATAAATGTCTTGTTTTGAATAAAATAAATGTTATATAAGTTTAATAGTGCACATGTTAATACTTGACCCATTGTCAACCATAACACTTTGAATATGATGATGATCAATGTAGGCTCATACAAAGAATTCATATAAATTTAAATAGCCATTGACAATTTATTAATCTATGAAAGTGATGAGTGGTATAACTAGAACTATAGTATGATACACACTAATGATATTATGTAGGGGGTGTGTGTCCTCTATATTAGTGTTATAAGATGTCAGTGGTGGATGTGTCTGATAGGTATAGTGAACACCTAAAGTTGCTCCTTCCTCATTAGTTGTATGTTTTACAAATGGATCCAAAATATTTTCATTCCCTTATCTTAAATTTGTTAAACTTTAGGTGCCTATATAGCTTTGTCCTCATCAATAATGTTGGCCTCTATGAAATCCTATATCTTATGTCTCAAAATGATGCATTTATTTATAGTATGGTCTATTTCCCTATTCGTAGAATGATTAAAATCATAAGTCTTTGGATGAGGCCTAATCATATCAACCACTTTGATAGGAAGGAGAGATAGGACATTATATTCCAAGAGATGATATAAAACACATGTCAGTGATGTTATAATGTTTGTGAAAACTCTTCATGAAGTATTTGATAAAACCATGAGAGGAGTTGGCTCTAAAACTACATTAACTATGGCATTTTAATCACTATTATTTTTAGTTTCCCTTAATTTTTATGGAGAATTATTAAAAATCTTAGTATTTAAATTTAATCTACTTGTGTATTTTAATTTTCCCATAAAGAGAATATTTAAGTCCCTTTCTTTCATTGTATGATAAATATGTGAATGTTGGAAACTTCTAGAACAAGATAGCTTCATGTAATTCCGGAAGTAAACTCTATTTGAATATGTTTTAGAGTTCTCTATCTGCCATGGGGTTAGTCATCTTTTCAAACATAATTTTATATCATAAGACATATTCTACAATAGGCTCATTGGCTTTTTTCTTAAGTTGATCCACTTCAGTATATGAGATCTTATCACTAATGTTGATTAAAAAGTGTGCCAAAAACATATTTTATAATTAGTTGAATGTTGTGATAGACTAGTTTGGAATATAATAGAACTATTATAATGCATAATCCTTTAAAATGCATGGTAACAAATTAGTGAGGAGATAATCATTAGACACATAATCTAAACATGCTACATGAAAGGCTCTTAAATTATGTTATAGGTCACCCTTACCATAATACAAAGTACTATTAGGTGACATAAATTTGGATGGAAAGAGAGTTTTTACTATGTTTTGTGCCAATGGTGTATGTAAAAGAACATGAAAATTCAAGGCATATGATGGCCTAGCAACACCCTGCTCAAGATGTAATAGCTTAGATTGCAAAGAATGAATCTCATGCATAAGGGATTGTACATTAGGAAAATTAGAGTATGTAGTAGCCATATAAGGTGGAGTTACTATTCAAGGTTATCATGTAAGAATATGTTATGGTAAAACCTAAATTACCCCCATAGTAAGTGTGACAATGTTGGAATTTAGGGGATTAGAAGATTGATCAGTGGTGTATTTTAAGGATCTTCTTGAACAATATGAATGAGGTCATCTTTCAAATCTAGATATTTAGAAATTAAACCTCTTCAAGTCTATCTTATTAATCTCATCAAATAAGTTATTGAATTCTCCATTGTATGTTGGGAAGTAAGAAAATAAAGAGTTTTACATTTTGAAAATTTAAAGGAAATTAATCTAGAAAATATTAAAATATTAAAATATTAAAATATTTAAGTAAATATAAGATTTTGGGACTAATAGATAAGGATAAAAATAGAATGATACAAACCCTAAGAGTATACAAGGCTATGGTTTGAGCAATATTAAAATTACACCAGGATCACCAAATGATTTAACTTTTAGGGTTTATGGAGTGTAAGACCTAGGTTGTTAAATGGTTTGAATATAGTAAATTGAGGTATAAAATATGAAATAAATACAACCACTAATTTTTAATAAAATTTAATTAGTTTAACCTTTCTAAAAATAAAAATAAATGATACAAATAGGTACTTAATTAGAAACTAATTGAGATAAAAGATATAGAGGTTAAAAATTGGGACATGAGTTGATCTCAGTGTCATGGATAAGATCCAAGTGTCAAAACCCTTCATGGATAGGAACACCCTAACTAGATAGTAATTTAAATGGTTATCCTCCTTTTGGTGCTAGTGTCCTCTATGTATAATTGTAATGAAATTCTAGGTGCACCTATTATAGAGTCTATTAGGCCCATTCTTGTGTGCACAAGTTCTAGTTCCTTGTTGGTCACCTATTTTGATTGATTTTACATGTAAACTCTAGAGCTTCATGTTGTCAAGGAATCTAATTAGCACAAGTAGAAAAGCATGATGTTATTAGGATAGGATGGACATCCTTAACACCCTAATGTGGTGATAATTAACTACATACCAACACTATGAAAATGGATCAAGCTTGATGTAATTCTCCCCACTTAAGTATTGGTGCAAGTGCAAGTGAAGCTAGTATGAATGTTGGTTTAAGTGCTTTGAGTGATGCTAGAGATTATAAATCAATGTATTATGAGCTTGAGATGGTTGTAAAATATTGTATGTATAATTAGGAAAGAATATGCATTAATAACCCTGATTATGCACAACTTGTTCTGAGCTAGTTTATGATATTTGCATCTGATTTCCATCTAGTGAATAAATGGATAAAATTCATGTATATATACTATTATAGTCCTTGTGTGGGTCTTGAAAGAGGTATAGGCTGAACCTAGGTGGTTTTTTATTTTAAATGATATCTATTGGTGACAAAAGGATGGAAAAGAATAATAGCACCCAAACTAGGACACAAATCCAATGGCCACACATATCCCTAAAGTAGTTCTATACCATCACTTTATCATCCTAGTCCCTAGTTCTTGAAGCTATGCCATATAGACACTAGCACCTAGACTAGGACACTCACTCTATTGACACTACTATCCAAGTTATGGTGTTAGTGTCCAAGTGGAAAAAATTGAGGCATTAGGGGCTAAGATGCTAAAGTGAGTATTTGGGACTAATTTAGGGATGTTTAGTGATGTGTGTGACCTAAAATAAGGATGGATAGGTGTCTAAATAGGGCTTAAGATAGGTTTAAGAATAAGTTGTGGATAGGTGGTCTCAAGTAACACTCTTAGCACTCAAGTGAAATTTTAGATGAATACATAGATAATGAAATATGAGAAGGTAAATGTTATCCTTGAGGTGATATTCATAGCTATGGGTTATTATTTATATGCCCAAGTATATGTTGACTTTGTTGTGATGATATTGAGAATGATAGATAAGATGGAAATCATGAGACAAGAGATGAAAACATTAAAGTATGATGATGAAAAAGATACATCAACACGTCAGATAATGTGGGAATAAAGCCAAAAATGGTTTAGGAAGAGATGGATGGTCTATAGTAGGTTCTATCCCACATGGGAGAGTAAGATGCATGAAAGAGAACCTTGGTGGTGGTGGTCAGAAGAAGGTGGGTTTCATCCCATAAGTGAGTGGAATAGAAGATGGTTAAACCTTTGATAGATGAGGATAGTGTATGGTGGGTCTAATCCCAAAAAATGAGTGAGTAGAGGAGAGAAAAATAAAAGTAGAGGCAAGAATAGAAGAAAGGAATTGAAACCAGTAAGAAGGAGTTGAAAAAGAAAGAAAAAATAAAAAATATTTGAATTACTTGGTGTGTTGGAAGGGAACACCATGGCCATGATACTTCATGATCAAATAAGTGTTTTATCCACTCATTCCACCTATTTTATCATGAGATCACATTTTATAAATCTAAGGTGTCTAATGTAGGATCATCCTAGGTTTCATGTAATATTACATCAACCAAAAGTAAAGTGCAATGTGTTTTCTTTGATTTTTGGGCTGTGGCCTTATTTTTTTGAGCTTATTTATCTCTTATAATGATGTTCCAAAAGTTTTCCTTTGGAAAGGAAAGTGAGAAGACCTTTTTATTATTTCTATTAGTATGGTAGGTCACATAAACTTGTCAAAAATGTTTCTTCACCTGCATTATGCATTCAATGGTGAAATTTTGTGAGGTCATAACATGAAACTTACAACATATATAAAAAATTTAATATCATTTGGATTCAAACTGACGTGTAAAAATAGTTACATTAATAGAAATTTTACTTATGGTATTGTTGTAAAATTAATTGGATGGTAAAACTTGGTGGGATCATATAGCCTAACATTTGTAACCTTTGTACAAAATTTTAGATCATTTTAAGTCACCAAGAAGGTGTATGAATGTTATAACGACTATATGTTTCTTTATTTTAATCAATGATAAATAAATAATTGTATTTTTGAAGTTTTTAGGTTTATATAATATGACACCTAAAATGTATGTACCAAATTTTAGACCATTTGGAGTTATCAAAGAAATGTTGTGCTTGTTTTTTTTTGGCGATGCTTACATTAATTGGTAGAAGGTTCATGACCTTATATAATAGTTGTGTTATGTTTTAGGTCACAAAATTTCAATTAGTAATTTCAATTAGTAATTTAAATTTTATTCTAAAAGTTTTATTCTAAATTTTATATCAATTGGATAAGTGGGACCAAAGCTATTATAGTTTTTGTAACTGTTATTCAACTAGAAGATGCATTTATCTAGTTTGTAGAAGGTTTATGATTATACAAAATAACTATGATAATATATAGGTTACCAAATTTGGAGATATGAAATAAAATTTACCCTATAATAATTTTTCTAAATTTTAGATAAATTTTATAAGTGGATACAAAGTTATTATTGTTTTTGTTTCTATCATTCAACCATAAACATGAATTTGTCTATTCTAACAATTCACTACTTTGTATAAGCATTTTAGTATGAATGAGATTACCAAATTTATTTAGTTGATATAAAATTTATTTATATTTATATTTTTAAAATTTTAGATCATTTTTATGAATGGAGATAAAAATTTGTAAGTTTCAGTCACTACCATTCAACTTGGAAATGCCATATGTGTACTATGTGACACTTGGTTTTTCTTCACCTATGGTGACCTATGGTAACCTGCATTAATATTTAGATGGTAAAATTTTAATGGGTGGTGTAAAATATAGAATTATATATGGTTCAAATTTTCATATCAATTAGATAAACTAAATTTAAGTATAGTTTTTTTTTTCTGTCATTCAACTTGAAATATCCCATGGTAGTTTCTAATAATTACTAACATTTAGGTATTAAGATTGAAAAATGAAGGCCACCTAACTGTTGTACATTATGTGTAATGTTAGGGAAGTCAAAGAGTTACCCAATGAATCTTGGGATGTTAAAAGGAATATATCATTGAAGGAAAAATATTTTTTGCAGAGAGAGACAAGTTAAGGATCAAAATTCTCCAAGAGCATTACAAAGAGTTGTATTAGCTTAGGATTAACTATATGAGATTCCAAAACTCTTTCACAAAATTAAATAATACTATATAGTCACATTTTACTATGTGTGTTTATTTTTAAGTGTGAATGTATTCTTATGTGATATTTTTAATATTAATGAAATGAAATATGTTAAGTGTGTCAAGTATGTACAAGTGTTACCATGAGTGAATGTCTGGCCCTAGAAACACAAAGATAAAGGTATACCTTAAGTTTCCCCATCCTCTTATGATTTCACTAATTATGTATAAGAAATTTTATTTAACACTATATTTTTTATAAACTCTAAAAAAAACACACAATCTTATATCACCATTTTTTTTAACAAGCACAAATTAGTTGCCCAATCAAAATATTTTATAGTAAAACTGACACCACCACCAACATATTTCCAAGCTCCTTGTTGATGATGTCTTCAAATAAAGGGATTATTCATATAATATTTTTCATAACAAGAATTATATTGTGTGTGATAGGTATATCATGTTTATTTATATTGATATCATAACCCTTTAGATCTTTGTATGACCAAGCAAAAACATCAATGAATTCTTAAAATAATTTTTAAAAAATAGACTATTTCTTTTGTTGTAAATTGAATTATTAAATAAAAAAATTTGTTGTCTTCCTCGGTCTCAAGGTTAATAGGAATAGTCTCACCTATTATTCTCTTTAATAGATCTTTAGTGCATGAAATCTTTGGTTGATCATTAGAAGTGAACATTGATTATAAACTGACTATAATAGCAGGTAATTTATTAGTAATTAATTACAAATAATCACCACAATTTTTACATAATAATTATGATCAAAATAATTTCCTTGTAACAAATAATTAATGTGTTCATCACAACTAAAAAATAGGCTAATTATCATTTAAATCAGACACCTTGGGTAAGAAAATATCAGAAAAAGAAAAGTCAAAATTTGGCTCAATTTCACTTAATGTAGGATTAGAAGTAAGAAATAGTAAGCTTATCAACCCAAGAATTAAATTATATAAGAATATGAGTGATGTTAAAAAATTTGATACCTTCAATAAGTGATCAATATTTTTTATTGTACCTATGGATACGAGTTTGATTTTTCTTATATATTTTTCTAACAAGTTTAATTATTAATTAAAAATATTAAAACAATTCAAAATGCTTAATATTAAGTTCAATATATTTTTCAAGACCAAAGCATAAGGCTTAATTTTTTTTGTATTATTGGTATTATCAAATGACAATTTATAAGTATATAAAAATATTTTACCAATAGGATAAATTAAAACAACTTTAATGCCACTACCATGTTGATAAAAATCTCCATCAAAGAATAAATACCATATAGTATCTATATAAAAGTTTCTCTTCCTATTTTTTAGGTTCATCTAATGTTAATAAATCATAAGTATAAATTTTAGTTTCTATGTAAGAAATGGTAAGTAGTATGGAATCTATGGGAATACTATTCCATTAATCTCTATGCATAAATGTAATCTCATTATCAAAATGAGCCCACGTTATATCCATACCCATAAAAGTTACAATCAATTTAGATGAATCTCTACCCAATAACATAGTGTAATTAGTAGGAATATCTAAAATCTAAACATCCGACATCCATCTAATTATTTCATCTTGAGACATCTTGGTAATAATATCACAAAATATACCATAGCTTTTGGTTTGATGAGAGTCAAAATAAATAAGTTTTTTATTATCAATTTCATAAGATATGTATGATTGATCAACAATAAATTTAGGCATTATATTCATATAATATTTGTATCTAAGATATAATTATGAATAAATTTGTCATAATTTTTAGCATATATATAGAATTAAGGAATATAATCATTAGGAGGATTAGTACATTGAGAAAAATTAGAATATGCTCATTATTACCAGATTCTTTTTGAAGTCCTACTACATTATTAGGATTTGGAATTTTAATTGCTTTATTAATCTTATAAATCTATCCAAACAAAACGTCAACTTATAATAAATAAAAACCAACTTTGATAGTAGATTAATCATCAATAATTTTATTGGCACAAATAATAGGATGATGAATGTGTGTATAATTTTTGGGATTATAAGAGGATATTGAGTATTATTGAATCCAATAGAAAAGGAGTTATTCTATTAAAAATTTACATCAATATTATCTGAAGCAATAATATTATGAATAGTTTTACCTTTATGTTTTGTATATGGTTTGGAATAAAAGATTTGATTACTAGCTATATTAAAATTATCTTTTAGAGTAGAAATATAATCCATTTGCCTTATTTGTATAGTATAAGCATTAGTAGTCTTGATGTTTTATGAATACTCATCAAAACTACACATGTTTATATTGTTAGCTAAGTCAATGACAAAAATATATTTTCCATGAATAAAATTTATAATTTTTTGAACAATTATACAAGTGTTAGGGTAATGATCTAATTCACAAACATTAAAATAATAAACTTGCTCTACATTTTTACTTGTAAGAGGATTAAAATTCTTACCTGATGTAAAAGGTTTATCATTTAATTACTGCTTAATAGTGACTATCTCATTTCCAATATTATGAATGGATTTTAATATTTATACATTGTCAAAATTTAAACCTGTAGAAGATCTATATTTAAAATCAACATGTTTTACTTTATTTTTATAATCTATGCAAAAAGTAATAGTTTCATCATAATATTTTATATCTTTGTCTTCTAAATCTATTTTATACTTTAAGGGAAAATAAATACAAAAATATATTCTAGATACATTTTTTTATGGTTTAATGTCATGAAGAATATTTTGACACAACTTAGTAAATATTTTTATAAAATGGTATATCATTTCACCTAAATCAATAGAGATATTAAAATATTCATTGATTAAATCTAAATCTTATTTAGGCTTGCCATAATAAAGTTCTAACAAATTTTGTATATCTTTCCAAATATTAATAAACCTAAAAGGAAGACTAATAAAGGATTGATAAGCTTTACCTTCTAAAGTTTGAGAAAATACTCCAATATAAATTTTATCATTAATAATACCAAGAATAACACACACTAAGTTGAAATCATCTAAATTATCTTCCTAAGACTCACCAAACATTCTTGATAATTTAGGGACATTGAGGCCTTTAAGCAATTGCAATTTACTATGATGAGTATCAATATTAATGGGATTTCCAAGAAAATAGTGATTTACTAGATGTTGTGCATTATCTACATTAAAATCCACTTCATTATTAGTGACTTATACTTGATCTTTATTAAAATGTAGAATTCATATTATATCTTGAATTCTTTGATCTAGATACTCTTATATTAGAAGTTCTAAGAGGTTCCACTACTTAAAAAGGTTGGTTTAACTCTATAGTTGTATTAGATTCAATAGGGATAGTAAAATCATATAAAGGAAAATATTTATAAATAAAATGAACCCTAGGTGGAGGATTAACAATCAAAATATGTTCTCTTTCTTGATGAATGTGATGATTTTATTCCAAAATATGAAACTAAGTTTGCCTACTAAGATTAACATACCAATCTATTTTGAATATTGCTTTGTATTCGTCCTCAACTATAGCCTCAAGAATATGATGTAAACCATAAAGTTTTTAATACCAAGTAAAGTGAGTAAGATTAGTAGAAATATCTACTTGACCTTTATCAATATCAATTTTAGGTTGAATAATAGGAGGGGGACCTCCAATAGTCACGAGAAAGAAGAAACAAAATAAAGAAGAATAATTGAAAATCTCTACAACATAGTCACCAAATTTTTTGATGGTGAATATTGTTATATCAACACCATTTCTCTTATTGCAAAGGTCAAGATGGAATTATACAATTTTAATCATAGTGTACTAAGGACAAATAATGATCCTAAGATGAATAAAAGGTTTTTTAAGTCATTTTAGGGATAAATTATCAAATAAAATGTTTGAATTATGCATCATTATATTTTGTAAATTAGATACTTCTTCAATAATAAAATTTAAATCAGATTAGAAAGATATAATCTAACCTATCCAATAGAGTAATTCCTATGAAAGAGGCAATCTATTGAAGGAAAGATGTTTGATCCATATAATTTATTATCAATATCTCTATTTTATCAATAACTTAATGCCATAAGACTAAAATAAATGAAATAAACAAAATCTAAAAGACAAATAAATAAAATGCCAATAAAAGTGAAACAAAAATAACAAAGACTAAAAATATCATACTCAATTAACACTAACTAACAATAAAACTCATAAAATAAAATATTTATAATTCTAATTAATAAACTTATATGCCATTAAACTAAAGTAAATAAAATATATAATAAATGAGCAATAAAATAACTAGGAACTTTCAAATAATAACTAAAAAATAAAATACAATGATTAATGATAAATAAACATTGACAAGCAAATAAATAACCAAAAAACTAAGAAGTAATAAAAGTAACAACAAATAGACAAATGTGTGAATAAGAAATCAACCTAAGAAAACATAAATAAGATCTATTATATAACATAAATCAAATACAAAAATAAAAAATTAATTAGTTATGAAATAAACTTATATAATTAAGAAATAAAAACTTAACTAAGAACATAAATAAATGAATAAATAATAGAAAAAAAAAAACTCTAAGTAGAAGTGAAATTCAAGAATATAAAATTACATAAGAACATAAAATAAGATAAAATAATCTAACTCAAATAAATAAAAATGTGTGAGGCTTGGAACAAGATTCAAATTCAAGTAAATAAAGATGATTTTATTGAGAAATCAAAATGATTATGATAATAAAACTATCTTTAAGTGAAAATCAAGTACAATCAATATATCAATAATTTGTCATAAAAGATGAAGATTCATCATTATTCATGTTAAGTACATTATTTTTTGTGCATATGACTCCATATATGAAATCATCAAATAATATTAATGTTTGATAATCTTTAGATAATAAATTATGAAGAAATCAAGAAACCTACATATACCTGTGTTACTCAAGCAAATTACTCCACCATTAGAGAATGTATTATTTTGTCTATCCATTATTGTTAATTCTATTTATGATATTCTCTCATAAAATAATAAGTAAAGGTGGAAAACGTTCAAACTTTGAAGAGTTATCAATACCTGTGTATTTCTCTCTTTTGTTATGTGTCTTGAATCTCTTTATAAAGTAATTCCTCCTTGATATGGTTATGAACAAGTTACAAATAACTTTTAATAATTTCTAGTTAAGATAATTAACTTTTTAAATTAAATTATTTACTTTATAAGTCTGTAAAGTTATAAATCAACTTTATAATTTGACTTTTAATAAATTTTAAGGGATTAAATAATAAAGTAAACCAAATTACAAATTTTAACGAGTGGGATCCCTTAACTTATTTGACATCAACATAAATAATAATATATGTACATATACACTAAATAATAAATAAATGACAAAATTTAAAATAACTTAAAACTCATAACACTAATATTCCATAACTAGTATTTATTTATTATGGTCAAACTTAAGTGTAATAAATTGAAAAATACTTATTTTATATTCTAAGTAAAGAATGTTTACTATTGTTTTAAAATAAAATATACATTGTAAAAAATATATATCCACAAACTCAAAAATGTAAATTATTACAAAATTAATGTACTAATATCTCAATAGAAATAAATATAAAATCCATCAAATAAGAACACAACCACTCAGAATCATTGCTAGAAACTAAATAAATTAATGGAACACCCATATCTATTTGATACTTAGTGTACTCCATTGAAGCAATATGCAACTCAATTATATACATGCCCCCATAGTTATCATCAACTTAAAACTTGAATTTATTGAGCATGTGAGTTACCAAGGGTTGATTTTCAAGGATGTTAACATGTTTTCTACTAGAAGAGGTATATTTATTAGGTAAAGGTGAAAAAGGCCTATCAATCAATGTCAAGGAAATATTTGGATCAACAAACTTAAGATTCAATCCAAGAATATTTTTTAGGTTAAGTAGGCAAAGGATCATCATGTGGAATAGAATCAATGGCAGTGTGTATCCATTGAGAAGATTTACTTGGAATACCTCATCCTTAAGGATGAGATCTCTAAGGGATATCTTAAGACCTCTAGATGTAGCAAGAAAATCAAAGGAAGATGAAGGAATACTATCCATCAAATTCTAAACATTGGGTTCATATACATGAAAGTGAACTAAAACATGAGTTCAATGATTGAAAAGTCAAGGAAATGTGTTAGAATCCCTATGTCCATGAAATTTTAGTAAATGATAACTATCCCATTAAGGAATACCTATTGTGCCTATTTTATACACTCCCTTCTTTTTGTTTTCTGAAACCAAGTATATTAAGTGGTTCTGTTATATTGATGACTTATGTCATGAAATCTAAAATTGATGGTATGAGGGTCTTAGTTCATTGCATCATTTGAATATTAATTATTATGTCAAATATTTATTAAAACTACTTCATTTAATGTTATCGATACTCTATATTATTAAGTGGTTTTGAAAGCATTAATTAGATTCAATGAAAACATTTAGTATGTACATAAATTGGTAGAAGAATAGTTTGTTTGATCATGTGAATGCAATGCTTAGTGGTCATCATTTTCAAAGGGGTTCATGGTTTAATTCATGGATAAATTGATAAAATGTTAATTATGATCATTATGTCATACATTTAATGATTTATGTTAGAATTATTTATATTAGATAATGTTATAAATCATAAGGGTATTCTAATTTCTTAAATCAAAGATATTACTATTGATTATCTAATTTAAATTTAAATATAACTATTGAATATTTGGTCTAAATTTGAATTATTTAAACCTAAGTGTTGTGAACCTAAATACCTAAGGTTTGAATGTTAGTGGACCTAAGTGGAAATGGTAATAAAGGCTAAGGTGGTGGAATGAAACCTAATAGTAACCTAGGTGATTAATTGACTTGAGGGTCAAAGCAATGGTTTGAAATCATGCTAGCTAGTAGATTATGGATTTAATTCCTTGGAGATATGGTAATTGCAGTGGAGATTATTTTTTACCCATGGATTTTATGGAATATAATCCTAAATTTCATGCATCCTTTGAAGGAATTTAGTAATAGTTAAGTGCTAATATTAGTCATGATTAAGTTAATAAGAGTCTCCAAAAGAGTTAGATAAGTTGGTAGCAACGTAATGACAAGTTTGATGGCCAATGCAATGGGAACACATAGCTTAGATAGTTATGGAGGGTCCTAAGACATACAAAATGCAATTTTTATGCTTATAACCATCATTTTGGACAAAATCATTGTAGAATCCACATTGTGGAAGCAAGGAGAAAGTTTGGAAGTTTGGCACACTTGGAGACCTGGTAAGGATTTTAAAGCTTATCACTTTCAGTATATGTCTTTGCATGATAAATGATGTGTTGAGAAATGTTATCATTGATGTCAAGATTGATTTCATTTATTTCAAAGTGAATCTAGTGAAGATGCATGGTGAGTGGTCTTTGAGGTATGAACTTGTGAGTTTGATGTGACAAGGTGAGTTTGTTGAGCTTTGTCTTCTTTGTTGGTTAATGCCAAGGTTCATATCAGGTAAAAATCATGGAAGGGTGATCCATGTGAAGGAACTATAGTAATCCTAGTTGGTAATATGTAATGAGATAAGATGTATTGAGAAGAGTGTGGTCATGAAAATTTAAAGGAAAGAGAGATTTTGAAGGCATGCAAAAATTTTAAGGCAAGAGAGAATTTGAAGTTTGAATAATGTACTTTGGTTACATGAAGGTATAGGTCAAAGTGTCTTATATCTACTTGGTTGATATTATTTTAAGGTCATGACATGTAAGTAATAGGTCAAGGCATCAAGGTGTCTTGTAAAGCCTAGTATAAACCTTGTGAGAAGGTATGTGCAGGTAGCATGGTGAAGTGAGTGAGCTCAGGAAAGTAAGAAGTTATTTGGAATTTTATGGGTTTATGAGTTATGTGTATAAGCCTTTAGAAGTATTGTAAGGTAGGTCATTGAGATTAAGTTCTTAAGTAACCTAAGCCTAGTCACAACATGAAGAGACCTTTTGAGAAGATTTGATTATGGTGGCTTGGTGAGATGAGTGCACATAGGCATGAGTGGTTGTATGATATTTTTTTAGAATGTATGTGAGATAGTGTAGCACTCATGGGAGTTTCAAAGATGATCCTACAATATTAATACCTTCACTTTATGTCTAAATCTAGACCTCTCTTAGACCTTACCTAGCCTAATGAGGTATCATAATCTATTATCAAGGCATATGAAGGATGTATGGAAGTTATTAAGTATGAGATAGGTTTCTTGAGTATGTGAGTGATGTGGATAGTGCATGGAAAGAGGAATAAACATCATTTTTAAGGCCTAATTTGGTTTGTAGGTCAAGGTCTAGAGAGTAAAGAGAAAAAGTGTGGTCTAATGAGGGATCATGATCATATTTCAAGTTTTTTGAGATCATGTAAGAATTATCAAATGTGAGTTATGTTGTTTCAAGTTTTTTCATGTAGTTTTAGGTCATAGTTTGAAGAATGAGACATGAAAATTTGTTTGGAGGTATCTTGAGTGCTCATAATAAAGGGCTCTCAATCCAAGAAGGATTTTATTGTGCTCATTATCTCATAAAACCTTTGCATGGGAACCTAATATATTAATGGTATATGTGGAAGGGTCTTAGATAAAAATTATAGGCATTTGTTTTTGGATTGAGGGGGTATGCTTTATGAATAATTTTTAAGAATGGAAACATGTTTAAACCCTATTAGAACCCTCCTAAGGACCTGATGTTGAAGATGTTGATAAAAAATACCTAAAATGGATTGGTAGGCTTAGGTAAGAAATCTTATATTTTAGTGGGTTCTCCTAGGTACCTCTATGTGGTATTGGTTAGAGAGAAGAGAAATAAATTGTTAAGTTATAGGCTTATTTCTAAAGAAGTTACTATAGATGTCAAAATTTGTATTGGACATAGTAAGAAAATGGATGAAGGAATAAATTATAGACTCATGTTTTATGTCCATAAAGGTTTTCAAGTCCTCAAGTGTGTTAAACTAGTCATCCAATTTACCTAGTCGCTAACATGCCTAATGGTGTAAATAGTGAAAAAACCTAAGCAACAATGGGAAGATGATTAGGAATGTGTTATCATGATAGAATGATTAAACCAAGTATATGGAGACGTTTTTTTGGAAATTTTATGTCTTATTAATTCTTGGTATAAATTTTCAAATTTAGGTATAGTGGTGAAAATTATGAAGCCAAAATGGCTTGTCCGGCTCAGTGAGGATTGTGTGTAGTGAGATCAACAAATTGGTCTTTAAGACCAATAGTTGCCACTAGACCATATGAAATTTATATTTGAACATGTTATATAGATGTTATAGGATCATATAATCTCATAATAAGTCTTTGAAAGTGTTCATATAGATGTTGAATTTTAATGTCATCATGACTATGCTTTAAGGTAAACCCATAATTCTGAGTAAGCAAGTTATAGTGATGATTTTGAGGCTCTATGCCATGATTTGAAGTATATAATTAATATAGTGTTATTTTTTGTGAATTTAAATTAATTTTAATCATTTCAGAAATATTTTAAGTTAGTATAAGAGGTTGAAAATTTAAAGTCAAAATGGCTTGTCTAGTTCATGCAAGACTATGTGAGATAAGGTTAGAAGATTGGTCTACAAAACCAATGTTTGATATTATATATTATGATTTTTATTATTAAGGTTATTATAAATATTTTATTTAATAATTTTAATGTATTTATAATCAATAAAATTATCCTTTAAGGATTTGGATGTCAAGTAGTTTCATGCCTGCATTTTTACAGTTCTGGTAGTTCTAACTAAGTGTAGTGAAGAGATGAGTTTAAGCCTTTTTGCCTTGAGTTGAATTATTTAAAGCATGTGGTGATGAATCTAAGTTCATATATGCTATTTATATGTAATTTTTTGATCATTTTTTAGTTTCTTAAGTTGGTTTTAGCTTTAGTATTGAAAGATAGATTTTTAGTGTACACAGGTCTAATAGGATTGATTACTAATGAGAGATTTCAAGTAGTGATTTTTTGTTAAATATATTTTTGAGCATAGAATACATCATTGGGTGTCTATTTGATTGTTATATGATATTTATACTACTATTTTTTTAGTTTTAAAGTGTTCTAATAAAATTAAAAAGTAACGTGTCCTAAAGTACACCTAATGAAATTAGGTCGACATGAGACCTAAAAGTGAAATGAGGTCTAATAGAGTTATGCTAGACCAAAAAGGAATAAATATTCATTTTAATAATTTTTATGAGATGTCATAATAATTATTTCATGGCCTAAATAAAATTTTAATGGTGATTATCTAACTATATGGCATATGAATTAGAAATGGTATATATATACAAGGTAATTTTAGGCCTATTTGGTAGTGTAGAGAGCATGCGGATGAAATTACACATTATTGAGTAGAAAGAGGTATTTTATAAAATAATAGGAGTGTATATAATTTTTAATTAATGTATAATATTGTGTCTACATATCAATATCAAGGTCATATGACCTAATCAGTCTTGAAGGGACCTAATTGAGCGAATAGGCCTAGAAGGCAATTTGAGAGGGATAAGAGTGTGAACAAATGAAGAGGTGGTCATAATATATTGGTTGAGAAATAAGGTTTTATAAATTTTATAAAATAAATTATGTGGATGATTTGGTGTTTATTCATATAGAGGGGTTGGTTCCTCCTTGTAATTAGGTGCTTGTTAAAGCCTAGTCAAGTGGGTGCTTGGTTAGTTGGGGTTGGTGCTCCATGTGGAGTTGGTGTTTCACTAAAATTGGTTTTTATATTATAGGACTGTAGTCTATTTATATATATTATTTGGATTTATTCCGATTTATGTTTTCCCACATATGTGATGTGTTCTTATGCTTCATGTTTATGTGGATAGGTGCTTATGTTTGCTAGATCTATAAGCTTATTTAAATGGTTCATGATTGCTTAAGTGTAATTTATAAGAAAAGTTTTGAAGACTGATTCACCCCCCATCTTAGTCATTTTACTTCCAACATTTGGTATTATATCAGGTCTTTTAAATCTGGTCTAACATCATAAAGGAGATCCTAGAAGCAAGGATGGCTAGTATTCAAGTTCAAAGAGGTTTCTCTACCAATAAGGCACAATTATTAAATGAGACTAATTATGAATTTTTGAGAATTAGAATAAGGACATATCTATTTTAAATTATCCATGATATATGGTAGCTAGTTTTGGATTGATACACTCTACCTCCTACACCACCAACTAATTCATCAAGCAAGAAAGAAAGTGAGAGTAATTCTAAGGCAATGAATGTTATTCTATGTGGCCTATTAGAGGTAGATTTTATGAAGGTGATGCACTATGAGTAACCCAAGGGGATATGGGACAAGATAAAGACTATATATGAAGGAGACACTAAGGTGAATATGGATAAATTTATAGACTCATAGAAGGTGTTTTAAAATTCTAAGTATGAAGGAAGATGAGAGCATTGCATCCTACATGTTAAGGGTTGATGAAGTTTTCAATGTCGTCAAAGGTCTAGGAGAAGAAGTGAAGGAATCTATAATTTTACAAAAGGTATTGAGATCCCTAACTTATAAATTTGATTCAAAGGTATCTACAATAGAAAAAATGCAAGATCTAGACACACTTCAAATGGATGGGCTTCATGGCATCTTAACTTCCTATGAGATGAGAACAGATGAAAGAAGACCTCCCAAAAAAGCAGAAAAATTTAAAGATAAAAATAAGTCAAAATCCAAGAAGGTCAAGGATGAGGTATGTTTGGATATTGATGATAATGAAATGATAGCCATGTTTGCTATGAAATTTAGGTTTAGATTTGGTAAGTACAATGGAAGGTTACCTTTATAATGTTTCAACGATGGTAATATTGGTCACTTTACATCTAAGTGTCAAAGCAAGGATAATATTGAGAATGATGAGGAACATGATGAACATCATGGTGAAGATAAAAAGGTCTATAAGCCTGATAAAAGCAAAAAATATTATAGGAAGTATGAAGGTAGGAAAGGTTCATTCAAGAACAAAAGAAGTTTATATACCAAATAAGATAATAAATCATTTGATGTGACACAAGTACATTTTATAGTGATGATGACAATAACGAACATAAACATGACAACAATGAAAACTTATTCATGGCTATAGAAACAAAAAATGAGCATTTCTCAAAATGGAAAGGTCTTATGGATGATGAAGAATGCCTAATTTTTTGAGATATGTGTGATAGTGAAGAAGGAGAAGATGAAGTTGATCCTGAAGCTGAGCTCATGAGTGCCTTAAAAGAGTTAAAGCTTGTGAATAAGAAGTAAACGAAACTAAAGTCATTAGTTCATGATTATGAGGAACATATCAATTTGTTTGAAGAAATAATAATTAGAAACACCAAGGAGCATGAAGAGATCATCTAAAAAGTAAAAACCCAGATGGAGATTGTGATAGCAAGCCTAAAAGATAAAGATAAAGAATTCACTAGTTATGGAACTAAAATGGAATCCTTGAAAGCTAAATTGGATCAAGCATCCAACAAGTTAAAGACATTTATGATGTTTTAAAAGAGTATTAATGGTCTAGATACCATCTGGAATAGTCAGAAGTCTATAAGTGATAAGATGGGCCTTGGTTTCAAAGAAGACCAAAAGCTCAAGTCAAGGAGAAGGCTAATAAAGACAAGAAATTAAACATGAAGAGACAAATCAAATAACCTAATGTTATGAGGTATGATAATTCATTATAAGGTTACTATTTTACATGCAATTAGTTTGGTCATAAAACATGAGAGTGTAGAAAACCCTCTTAAAATGAATGTGCACGGGATTGTGAAATGAATCAGTAGTCAAGATGTATGAATGAGTTTGTTTGATACAATTGTCATAATGTGAGACACATTGCAATATTTTGTACTAATAGTGTTAGAAGACCATCAAGTCAAAACAAGAGGTTTCAAGTCCTAATAGTGTAAGAGAGAAGTCAAATGAATGTGCAAAAACCAAAGACAATAAAGGTAAGTCATGATTAGTCTACAAGCCCAAGTGGATTATTTTATATGGTAGAGCATACTTCAGATGTGTAATGAATTCAAGAATGTCTATTATAAGATTATATTATTGATCAAATATTTGATGAAGAGGTCAAGCCTAAGGTGTCAATCAAGATTAAAAGGATCATGAAGGATATTCAATCTTGTGAAAGCATGGATATCTAAGAATATCTATATTTTATGTTGTTTTAGTGCCCTATAGAAATGGGTGACTCTAATTGTCTTCATGGAGATATTCTTCAATTAGAAAAATCATGGTGGATGTTTGATTTGAGTGAGAGTTATTTAGGTTGTTCATAAGCTCCAAGTGTGGTTTTTGATAAGCATAGAAGAGGTAAGAAAATTTGTTCTATGTTTCTATTAGTCGTTAGTTGAGCATGACCTATGTTGTAGATGGTTTGAAAAATCTTTTGATTCATTGGGTAATTCAAGATGTAAAGATAAAGGGGAATTCCCTAATTCTTTAGTTGATTTCAAGAATATGGTGGCCTAGTGTGTGATCAAAGGTTTGTGTCATATCAATCATGTCAAGGATAAGGTGAGTGGTCTTGTGAGCTGAGTTTATTTAAGGAGGTATGCATGGATTAAGGGGGAACATGTTCCTATAATACTTCATATTATGTGTGTTAATCTTTTATCACAAGAAAGTGTGATTCTAGATGGAAATTTATGGAAGACCCTTTGTCATTAATGTCAAATGGGGAGAAAGACCAAAATGGGTAGATGAGAATGATTAGGTTGTATTATGTTTAACATAAATGAAAAAGGAGGAGTTTTTTGAGAAGTGTTTTCATTGATGTCAAGATTGATGTTATTGATGTCAAGGTGCATTTGGTTAAGATGCTTTTGAGCTTCCTATGACAAGGTGATTTTGTTGAGCTTTATCATCTCTATTGGCTGATTTCAGGGTTGACATCAAGGTAAAGATTATGGAAGGGTGAGCCATGTGAAGGAATCATAGTAAGCCTAGTCAGTATGTGATGAGATAAGATGTATTGAGAATAGTGTGGTCATGAGAATTTGAAGGCAAGAGAGAATTTGAAGGAAACTAATATCCTTTGGTTGCATGAAATTAATATTAAAAGTGTCTTATATATTTTTGGTTGATGTTATCTTAAGGACATGACATGGAAAGAATAGGTCAAGGCATCAAGGTGTCTTATAAAGCTTAGTCTAAACCTTGTGAGAAGGTATATGCAAGTATCATAGTGAAGTGAGTAAACTCAAGAAAGTAAGAAGTTGTTTGTAATTATATGGGCTTATGATTTAGGTGTATAATCCTTTAGAAATGTTTTAAGGTAGGTTATTAAGATCATGTGCTTAAATAGCCTAATCCTAGTCATGACATGAAGATACCTTATGAGAAAATTTGAGTATGGTGGCTTGGTGAGATGAGTGTACACAAACATGAGTGTTTGTATGAGGTTGTTTGAGCATGTGTGTGAGGCATTGAAACACTCATCAGATTTTAAATATGAGCCTATAAGGGTAGGACCTTCAGTTTAGGTCTACATCTAGACCTCTCTTAGACCCTACTTGGCCTTATAAGATATCATAATTTATTGTCAAGGCATGTTAAGTATGTATGATAGTGTTGAAGCATGAGATAGTTGTATTGAGTATGTGATTGAGGTAGAGAGTGAATGGAAAGAGGCATGAAGGTCAATTTTAAGGCCTAATATGGTTTGTAAGTCAAGGTTTAAAGATAAAAGAGAGAGTGTGGTCTAAAGAGGGGTCATGATTAGATTTCAAGGTGTTTGAGTTCATGTAAACATTGATAAAGTTGAGGTATATTGTTTCAATGTTTTTCATGTATTTTTCAATCATATTTTTAGGTACAACACATGAAAATTTGTTTGGAGGTCTTTTGAGTGCTCAGAATGAAAAGTTCTTAACCCAAGAAGGATTTTACTGTGCTCATTAGCTTTCCAAAACTTTTCATGGGAACTTAAGCTATTCATGGTATATGGGGAAGTTTCCTAGCTAAAAATTACAAGAATTTTTTTAGGATTGAGGGAATATGCTTTATGAATGATTGTTAAGAATGGAATAGGGTTAAACTCTCTTAGAACCCTAATAAAGACCAAATGTTGAAGATATTGATCAAAAGTTCCCAAAATGGATTGGTATTCTCAAGTAAGCTATTATATATTATATTTTACTCTCCCAAGTACCTCTATGTGGTATTTTTTAGAGAGAGGAGAGAACAAATGTTGAGTTATAGGCTTATTTCGAAATAAGTTGATATAGATGTTAAAATTTGTATTGGACATAGTAAGAAAATATGTGTTATCATGATAGAATGATGAAAAAAAGTGCATTGAGATTTTTTTGGGATTGGTATGTTCTATTAATTCTTTGTATAAATCTTGGAAGTTAGGTATAGTGGTAAAAATTATGAACCCAAAATGGCTTGTCTGGCTCAATGAGGACTTTGTGTAGTGAGGTCAACAAATTAGTCTGTAAGACCAATAGTTACCAATAAACCATATGATTTTTATATTTTAAGATGTTCTATAGATTTCATAGGATAATATAATTTAATAATAATTCTTTGAAAATTTTATACAAATGTTAAATTTCAATGTCACCATGACTGTGCTTTAAGGTAAACTGGCAGTTCTGAGAAAGCAAGTTGTAGTGATGAGTTTGAGCTTCTATGCCTTGATTTGAAGTATATAATGAATATGGTGTTGTTTTTTTCAACTTAATAGTACTTTTCATGATTTTTTATATATTTAGGATTGAGTACTGATGAGGGATTTCAAGTAGTGATTTATTTTAAAATATATTATTGAGCCTAGAAGGAATTATTGAGGGTATATTTTATTATTATATTATATTTTATTTCCATGTGTGAAGTTTTAAAGTATTCTAAGAAAGACAAAATGTAACGTGTCATAAAGTACACAAAATGGAATTAGGTCTCTAGTGAAATGAGGTCTAATAGAATTATGATAGACCAAAAGGTAAAAAATATTAATTTTAATAATGTTTATTATATGTCATAAGACCTATTACATGGCTTAACTAGGATTTTAAGGGTGAGTATCTGACTAAGTGGTATATGAACAAGGATGGTATATATACAAGGTAGTTTTAGGTCTATTTAGTAGTGTAAAGATCATGTAAATGAAATTGCACATTATTGAGAAGAAGGAGGTAATATATACCATAAAAGGAGTGTAAATAATTTTTAATGAAGTTATAATAGTTTTTATTCATATTAATATCATGTTCATATGACTTAACCAGTCTTGAAGAGACCTAATTGAGCGAAGAGGCCTAGAAGGTAGTTTGAGAGGGATAAGAGTGTGAAGAACTAAAAAGGTGGTCATCATTATTTGGTGTTTCATTAATGTTTATGTGGATAGGTGCTTATGCTTGATAGATATATATGCTTGTTTTAATGGTTCATGATTTATTAAGTGTAATTGATAATAAAGTTTTTGAATACTTATTCAACCCCCCAATCATTTTTCTTCCAACATGATGATTTAGATTGTTTGATAAACATGTACATAAGGAATTTGTAATGAATTTGGTTATTTGAGCATGCAGTGTTTGGTTATAAGGGTTATCTAGAAAATAAATGTAGGGTTTGATTGCATATTATTTATCTATTGAAAAATAATTAAGATGCATATAAATATTTATTTGAATATTTGAGGTTGTAAATCATAGATGAGTTTCATTTCTGGGGTTGTCTAACATTTGGTAAAGTTGTGGGTATTGTTTGGTGGCTGGTAAATATGGGATAGTAGATGGGTATTGCATGTCTGAGATTTATTTTAGTTTTATGTTGATTTTTTGATATAAGTGTGGCTTTTATTTGGTTTGGTTGAATATATTAATGGAAAGTAGATATGGAAAATGCATGTTGCATATTGATAATTATTTTAGGAAAGTTTTGGGTTTTTGGATATAATTTTGGTTTCTTTATGTATAAATTTAAAGATGTTTAAAATGTTATGAAGTGATAAATACATACAAAAATTTTATGTGATGTTTCATATTATCTTACGTGCAAGCTATGATAAGATAAAATAAGAATGTTTTAGATGAGCATTAAGTTTTAGTATAAAAAATCTATTTTGTTTAAATTTTTTATTTCCATACTATGAATATTTCTAATTTGAGGAAAATCTATTGATTTAGCCTAGTTATTTTTTATAAAGTTGATATGTGGAGGTTATATTCTTCAATTTGACAACGTCATGCCTTGAATTTTATTTGATATTCATAGTCATTTTCAAGATAGAAAAATATGAATATTTGTATCATATCAATTGGTAATGTTTGTTAGATATATTTTATAAATGGAAAATTAGTTGGTTTTTTAGTAGAATTTGTTTTATTTAGTTGGTTTTTTAGTATAATTTATTTTATTTTGATTCATGAGGAAAAAATCTTGGTCATTTTATCAAAATAATATTGATGTGTTTATTTTCAAATTTTAATCTATTTATTAAAATTTATGTACCTTTAGATATAGCTTTATATGGATTTGGTATATATTAAAAAATAATTTCATTACAATAATAAAGGTTTTGATTTGTTTCATATTTTATAAGATGTCAAGTTGGACACATCCTCATTCTAGTAACTCTCATGGTAATATTTAGAGAAATGATTAGTGTTGGATACAAAATATTAATCTCCTCATAGATTTGCTCCTATAGGACAATATTTTAGATGTATGAGGCATGGTATGAATTTTCATAAACCTTTCAATAGAGGAACACGTATGTCATTTCATTTTGATGCCTTAGATCCCATATTTTAGAATGTTCTTGATGTTTTTCAATTAAATACCACAAAATCTTGAGGAAATCAAGGATTGATAAGGCCTCATTTTAGAACTCATCCTCATAGAATTGAAAATCCAAGTGGTTAGAATCAACACATGCAAATATCCCTATAATCTGAGCATAATTCAATTTCCCACCATTCCCCATAACACTATCTGCCTTTGCCTAAAAATAACTTGTATAAAATTGCTAAATTGCATTTTCAAGCCTTAGTACCTCTAAATACTAAAATTTCATCCCCTGAACCTATGAATCAAGTCAAAATTTGTTTTAAGTTGAATCTAATATATTTTCTTTCACATTTACTTGAAGGATAAATGTCATTACCTCTCAACTATCAGAGATGAGATAATCCTCACCAACTATCATCATGATGGTTAAGAAAGTCAAACTATATGTTGAAGATGAATATAATGAATATAGTGTCAAGCTAATAAATTTTCTTACTACAATAATGAATTATACATAATAGCTAATTGATAAACAATATCTATTGATTGAGATGCTATCTAATTCTGATGAGGAGTAAATATTGAGTGATCTTTATTTTTTATATTTTGATACTTTCTAATACTTTATATGATATAACACTGGTTAAAACTTTACTCTGGTATTTTAAGTGTTTAAAACATTTAGACATTATATATATTTTGGTGTAGAATATATGAATTTTTATGGATAATGAATATGGTTTAATGTAAGATGTATTTAATATTCATTTAATTTTTTTTATGTCATTTTAAATGTTTTAGCATAAAATATTTATTTTACATGATTGTGATGTCTAAGGGCCCCTATCCATTTAGAGTATGTCCCCTTTGGTCTATTAATATTTCATTTTTATATTAAGACTTATTTAAAAGCCTTAAATAAACTTAAGTTATAACTGAAATTTAATTGACTTTATTAAAGTTAATTAAGACTTAACTAATAATTAACTAAATTTAGTTATAACTTATCCTTTAACCATATCTTTAAAAAATTATTATAAAGTGACATATTAAGGAAGGAACATTACCCATGTATTATTGAAGACTATGATTTGCTTTAAAATTCATCATTATACTCTTTCATGTGCAACAACTCTAAGATAAAATAACTTTTACAAATAGATCAAGGACATATTCTCTGACAAATAAGTAATATAGTTAATTACTAAAAGTATATCCAAGTTTCATATTTTTCTATAAATGAATTATCTAAAAGCTATTACGTTTAGTATTTTATGGTGATTGCATATTTGTAGTCATATGAGCAAAATCCAAACTACTTGGCTCGAATACTGGTGAATACTTCATTATATGTGACATGTTGTTGATCCATTCAGATTGTGTTGGTAATTATATCAAGGATTTATGTACTACAAATATTGTCTCTCAATAAAATTTAGTTTATCTTTCCTAAGAGGACTCTTTTCTAAGACTCACAATCTATTTAATTTTGCTTTAATTAATTTTATTTTATTTGTTGTTTAGTCTAGGTAATTAGTTTTAATTTAGATTAATTAGTTATTATTAGGTTTTTAGTCTTTATCTAATATAAATTATTGTATTTTCTTAAATCTTTAGTGTTTTTATTAATTAATTAGATCTCATTTTATAGTTTAGATATTATAGTTTTAAATGTTTAAGTTTATTTTTTATGTTATTTGTTAATTTTATTTAGATTAGTTTAAGTTTAATTTAAATATTAGAATAGAGTTAGTTTTTATTATAGTTTCTCTTCACATTAGATTAAATCAATTTTTATTAGTGTTAAAACATTTTTTTTTAGTTTATTTTTAGATTAGATTTAATTTTAAGGATTAGCTTAGGTTAGTGTTTAATTTTAAATTTATTTTTTTGTTGTTTCTTTATTTAGATTTAGTTTCTTGTGTGATTATGTTAATTGTTATCTCAATTTCATTCTTTGGTTTTCATTGCAATATATTGTTCTTATCTTTTAGGTCTTTTTATTCCTTTTATGTTGATATTTTTTTTAGGGGAAAATTGAATATTCCAAAGCATTTAAATAAAACATAAATATTTATAAGGAACATAAATATTTACTTTAAGATATTACCTTGTTCATAGGTCTTCTCTATCGGATAGGTTAGATTATATATTCACATTTGTTTTCTTTGCCAGACTTAGAGAGAATATTTGATTTCTTTATTTATAATGAAGTATTGATTAGTATTTGACATGTTATTTTGTAGAATATTTAAAACACCTTTACATATATTTTGGATCCTTTGTGAATTTTAGACCTTAATTATTATACTGGTATGGTTCCATCTTAACTTTCACATAGGCGAAAGGGATGTTTTGTTGAGGTTATAATTTTGATCATCAACAAATTTGGTGACTTTGCTTGACTTGTTTTTATAAGTGTTATTTTCTTGTCTATTTTATTTAAGTTTCCTATGACCATTAGAAGTCCACATCTAGTCATTCAACCCTTACTTGATATTGATGAAGATATGGTTGACATCACTTCTAGTTTGAATTATTTTCCTTGGTATAATAAGCCTTATTATTTACATCATATAATTTAATTATTGAAGAATAATTAGAAGAATAAAAAATTATTAACATTCATATAAATCTTACATGTTAAACACAAAATCATATTCAAAAAAATAATCATAGAATTAGACTTTATAATGAAGAGATTTTGTGTAATAATCCTTGACTTAGAATTCATTTTATTTTAGATTCCATTCATCTTGAAGATTTATTACTCTTATTGATCATAATATAAATCAACCCGATCAAGTGATTAAAGCAATTGAAACTTAAGATGGAGGAAGATCAAGCTTAGTAGTAAAGTGTTCGAGATCTGATTCTAGGTCTTCGAAAAAAAAAATCAAGTAGAAGTAATTGATTATGAAAATGATTCAGATAAAGACATTGCTCAACCCCTAGCCAATGCTTGGATTCATGGAAAACCAATTAATATTGGTGCTTGTCTATGTATTACCTTAATTAAAAGGACTCAATGTCCCTAGGTTTTCTAAAAGCTCTGGTGATTCATGGGAAGATCACTTAGATGATTTCAAATTAGTTTGTGTTACTCTTGGTATTGTTAATGAAAAATTTTCTCTTAGATTTTTCTCACAAAGTTTGGAAGGCAAAACATATCAATCATTTATTATTCTTCTGGAAAGTATCATCAACACTTGGAAAGTTATTGAAGATTGGTTATAGATATATTTTGGTAAGCCAAAAAAATATTTATATTTAGTCACTGAATTGGTTACTATTTCAATTGGTCCACATGAAACTATTTATGGGTTCATAATTAAATTTACTAGATTGTGTTATAAAATTCCACTTGACGTTAGAGCATCTAAAGAGTTAAGATTATATTTTTGTAATGCTTTACCTTCAAATTATAAAATGTCTATAGAGGATAAAGATATTATAGATTATGATGAAACTGTAACTTTCTGTATAGAATATAAAAATAAATTAAAATGAGTTGGTTTTAATGATATAACTATAATAGGTGTAAATGTAGATAATACAAAATCTTTAAAATCCATTCATAATCTTAGTAATGAACTAGTCCCTGTTAAGCAAAAATTAAATGGTAATCCACCTTCATTAGGGAAGTCATTATTTCTTCAAAAAATAAAATTGAAGAAAATGTTATTTATTACAACATTTGTGAACTAGATCATGATCTAAACACATGTATAGTTATTCAAAAATTTGAAAGATATATTCAAATAAATGAAAGTATCTCAATTGATCTGGCTAACAATATAAACATGTTTGGGATAAATGAATATTTAGATGACATCAAAACCAAAAATTCTTATGTTGTTAATACTCGACAAAAAGATTATTCCAATTCTAGTATAACTAAAAGTAATGAAAATTATTTTCAAAATCATGATAAAGGTAAGAATATACATAATAATGCATTAGATAATGTTACAATGAATTCTAAACATAATAGTTCTTTATCCCTAGGTTTTAATAACCCTTAATATACTCCTTATAACCCTTAAAATTATATACATCATCCAAATGTAGGGACTTATAATATCATTAATGATTTATCAACTATAAAAGTGAGATTTTCATTATTACAGGTTGTTAGTTTGCCAGAACAACTTTACAAAACCAATGAGGCAGTTAAAAATCCAAATTCTAAAGATGTTTTAAGATTTTAGGAGTAAAAGTAAAATAATGAACAAAGTTAGTCAATAATTTACTCAAATATATGATCCTCCTATAGATTACATATGACATTTTTATATATCTATCAAAATTAGTGATAAATTCATAAATTATTGCATTTTAGATACAGGGGCATCAAATAATATCATGCCAAAATTTATTGTTGATCAATTAGATATCTCTTATAAAATGGATAATAAAAATTTCATAGGTTTTGATTCATTCCAAATAAAAAGTTGTGGTAAATTTTGAGATTTTGTGATTAAAGTTGCACAAGATGAAAGGATCAGATGTATGACTAATGTTTAGATTTTAGATATTACTATTAATTATGTAATTGTTTTGGGTAGAGATTGGTATAAATCAACTAGGGTATTTTTGGGAAATACACTACTCAAGTTCTAATTAGAAATAAAATTGTTTTTATTCAAAGAGAAGACTAGTTTTTATAATCCTATTGACTTTATACCTCCTACTATTACTTATGTTGAAATAGGAATTGGTACATATGAATTAATAACCCTTAATAAACTTTAATAACAATACAAATTCTTTTTTTAGGAGTGATTTATAAACTTATATTTTGATGGTATTTGTTCACAAGATGGTAGTGGTACAATAATTTGTCTCATTTCTCCTATACATAGTGTTATCAATCAAATTTACACCCTTTAGAAGGTAGTTCAAGCCTTAAAAATTTCATGTAACATGTAAACACCTCAATGTTGTCTGTATCCTATTAGATAGGTGAATCACTAGGTTAAATAGATAGCTCCCCTTGATTAATCACTTACACTCAAACACTAATCTACCACTTGATAGGAAAAGGGAAAGAAACCTACTCTAATGGAGGTGATGCACCAAATATGATTTGAACACTACCAACCAGATGCAAATACACTTTAAACAAGAGACTAACCTATACATTAGAACTAATTTAAATCTACCTCTCTACATTAATGTCTCTCATGAAGGTTGTGAAGAGTGATTGAGATAGGAAGACTAGTCAAGAGGTCATGACATGGAACTATTGAAAATAATACTCACTAAAAACTTACACCTTACTTTAACTCTTCAATAAACTTGTAAAAATGATTCCAAATTGAACATGAATGTTAAATAAAGACAAGCATGCTAAGGAAGACTATCACTTAACAAGATTAACTAATCAAGTATGCATATTGAAACCAATATATGGATAAGTTAAAACTAAAATATTCTCATTGATCAAAGTTTTAAAATAAGTAGGGCTTCACCATACCCAGGTGGAGGATAAAAACTTAACCTATCAAGGTTGAATATATAGAGAAAGTGAGAGAAGAAGGAGAGAAGGATTAAGGAGAGAGGGAGAGACAAGTGTCCAAAAGGAGTTAAAAAAATAAGAAGGTATGAGAATATCCCATTAGGTCCTCAAATAAAACTTTTAGTCTTTTTAAGGTGCTCTTTTTCTCCAAGTGGCATGGAAGTTTCAAACCTTGCTTAACACCTTGCCTAGCTCTCTAAAACTACCCTTTGCCTTGGCTTGTGTAATGACAAGTGGACTTATTAATGGTTAGGTCATGTTTATTTGAATATTTTATCTACTATTGATACCTTTCAACTGATCTCTATAGATTCCCTTTGGCACATCACTTCATTCTCTTACTAGGTGTCTAGAAGTTTCTTTGTCTCACTAGGCCAATTTTGCTTACAAGTGTCAAAACTTAAATTCATATTATCCAACTTATTATATTTCCATAGATGGACTACACATCATATCAGACTAAAAAAATTCATTTTAAAGTCTCAATTTTTTTTAAGAACTCATTTTTCACCAAAAGGCCTCTTTTAGCCTCATTCCTTATAGCCTTAAAAATGGTAAACCTCCTTATTTCAAATAATTATAGAAGTTATTGGGAAATTGAATACATATTGAGGACCCAATATCCCATTATAGATTCATGTAAAATTTCATGTCCATGCTATGTGTGAAAGTGCCTTTTTCTACCTTTCTCTCTCCTTAATTAGGCCTCTTCACCTAGAAGCCTATTTTTCTACTCTAGATCTCTCCCACACATATGAAATCACCTAAACTAATGTGATTCACTTTACCCATACTATAAAAAAAAAAATCAAATTTTATGCCCTGAGACCTTGTGGAAGTGTGAGAACCATGAAATGGCTTTGAAATCTAATATCATTTTAGGCCTATTAAGACTACCTTGAAAATTGGAGTTTTTTTATCACTTCCACGAGGTCCAGTATGGATTTTTGGGATTTAATACATTTAAATCATCCAAAATTACCTCTCCCAATATTTTTCAAGTTCTCCATTTCTCAAAACCTTGAAAAACACCTAAAAACTTGAAAAATAGTGCATTTATTATAGTCTATATAGTTACAAGTATAGAAAAAGTACACCTTGGGAATATAATTGGAGTCATAAATAGTTTAAATGAGGTTTTATGGGGACCCAAGTTATTTCATGTGCATTAGAGGCTCATTTATCTCAACTAGTCATTAAAGATCTTGTTGGTAGCTTATGAGTGCTTCAAGGTCTTAAGGATTATTCATAAAGGACATGGTCTATATGAAAATCATGATGCCATGAATAATTAGTGTATAGAACTTTATTATTATTACCAATATTTTGAGCCACCATGCATCCTTTCATTGGAGATATGAGCATGTTTAGGAGACCCTCAGGATAACAAACTATGTGTTTGTGAGGTCTAGAGAGAGATGAGGTTTTTAGGTGGTGTTTTGAGTCTGATTTTGAGTTGAAAATGGCCTCAATAGGTCTAGTAAATCCACCATGAATTGATCACATGATTATATTTTTCCATTTATTATCCAACCTTGTTATATCCTTCATTAACTCATGTTAGGATTCTTTATCGAATCGATGCTAGTGACCCTAGTTGACCATGTTTGATACCTTTCTCATATGTTGAAAGATTTATGAATTCATGGAATGATTATTTGATATTAATATCACCTCATTATATTCCTTATGGTCTCAATTCCCCATAAAATCCATCTTACATCATAAAAGTCCACACATAGGGTTACATGCTTGTTCTAGGTTCAATCAATCCTAAATATACCTATCTATCCTTACACAATTTTTTTTACTCTTGAAGATCATGTCAGATCATGATAGCATTATAAAATAAATTCAAAATTTTATTGCTTATCCTTTATACTTTTATGTTTTTTAGATAAAAAACAACTTTCAACCTAATCAAGCATGCATTTTTTGGCTTTAAACCCAATAGGCTTTAATAAAGCTCATCTATTTCTCTTCACTCTTGATGTTAATTGAGATTTATATGGGTTATTTTTATCACCATGAAACATATCCAAATGAATTGTTTTCCATATACCTCTTTTCTTCACTCTAGATAATCAACATTTTCCTAACAAGGTAGGAAGGCCTATAAGTGGTCAAGTGGTTATGTATGGAGAGTTTAAGTGAGTCTTGTAGATAATAAATATTCTCCCTGGCCTCAATTTTGACTCTTTTAACTTCAAATAACTCTATCCATTATCTAACACCTCATACAAACTTCCATATCATTGATTGTAGGTGGCATGCTTCTCAAGTTTTGAGAATGGCCTATACTTTCTAGCATATTGTAGGTGGTCATTAGGTATTTGAGTGTTTGTTGAGTCTCAAGGTCTTAAATATAAGCCACTAATTAAATTTAATACTTTTTCATATTTTATGGTTTATAAATTTTCCTTGACACTCTCAAGATATCATGCCTCTATAAACATACAATCTTTTTCTTACACCTTTATAAGCCTGGCTATAGGTGTCAGTCCTTGGAAGGTTAAAGTGTCAATTCCTACATATTGGATTTTATTTAATTATTTCATGAAAAATAAAATTATCTAAACCTCATTGAAAATTTCTTCTCACTAAAACATAAGGTTCATTTTCCCTTCATAGTGTTCACAAACTTTTGTCTTCTCATCCTTGTACTTAGAACTATGTAGGCATATTAGTCTTGTGAACTCAAAATTTTGACCCTATCTTAACTTCAAAATGGTCTAAATGGTTTATAAATTATCTCTTTATAATATTAATACATGTTTTCACATCTTCCTTCTTGACAATTAGATCTCAGTCCAAAAAAAAGACCTAGGTCTATCACATATAGGTCTCTATTTTGTTTGCATAGGCTTCTAAGCCACTTATTAAACTATGTGATAGTTTGATTTTTGTTTCCAATTTTTTACCATTTATTTATCACCTCTAAATAATCATATGGACCTCCTGACTAAACATTGTATCATTTCAAACTTGTCTATTTAGAAATATAGACTGTGCATATAGTCATCTCATAAGCAAGGTTTGGTGTATGAGAGTTGGAATTTATAGTTATAATGCATGTTATTTATTATTAAAAAGATTAATTTATTTCTTAATGAGTGTCAAATGAGTCTATATACACGTCAACATTGATAAAACACCTTAAACATGGCTAGACCCATGAGTATTCACTTGTAGGTTTGCAGTGGGTGTGAAATGAGATTGTTCAAACCATATTTGAGAGTGCCTTTTATGAGGAAAATTTTGACATTTTTCAATTTATAAGATAATTATTCATGTTTATTTTTGAATTCAAGGCCCTCAAAAATCTTGGCAAAGTAAAACAAGACTTTTCAGACATTGTTATACAGGCAATCGTATATGTATAGTCCTTAAGATAGAATCACAATGACATTTGGAGCTTAGTAATAATATTAATTACATGATTGGGGAACCTTGGATGAATTTAAAATATGGATAAATAGGTTAAAAAATATTTGGATTCATATAAACCCTAAAATGATGGAGAAACACTAATAGTCACTTGCACACTATGTAAAAGAGTAACTTTATTAAATGACCAATTCATATATGGGAAAAATGGTGATGTAAAATGATGTGGGATGGTTTTTTATACCTTATATTATCCTATAAAATTTTAAACTTTAATCCATGAATTGACACATGCAACTATACTACCCAAAAACTGAGATATTAGGGTTTTGAGTCTCAAAAAAGCACCTTATCTCTTTATCAATTATTCATAAAAATAATGAGCTCAATAAAATGACCAATTATACTAATTATAATACCATATTGGCCCAAATTATATTCAAAATATTATTCTCCAACTCTACCTATATGGTAGGTACCATTCACCTAAAAATGGCCTTCATGTGTTTGTGAAGAGAGCGATAGGAGAGAGGAGTATTTTGACTTTTTGAGACCTATGAAATATTCCTTAGGGTAAATGTGAATTTTCAAATATGGAGGGATGTTATAAAACCATTTTCACTTGTAGGTGATCTCAACAAGTCTATACAAGTACTTTAACTCTCTTCTTTGGCATTGAAACTCAATATTTTGACTTCTTCTTGACTTATAACTTCCATATACATGTTGGAAACTCTTTTTCAATATTTAAAATGTGGCATTTAAAGATAAATAACATTGGTGGTACTTATTATACGTTTGGAGTTAGTCAAGAACCTCTTTTTCCTTCATTAAACTTTACCTTAACGTTTTCAAAAGAAACTTAACTTTTCTAAAACTTTGAACTATTTTAGAAAGACATAATAAAAAAAATTCACCTATTAGGGTTGACATTTTAAACTTGGGGGTCAAAATTAGTCAAAACATTTTAGCATGCTTGATATGCTAAATGGACTAGTAGCCTTCTCCTTTCATTAGGCAATGGAGCTATTTACACTCAAAATTAGACCTGACTAGACCTTAACCATGATAAGACAAGCTTAATTAACCTACCAATACATAAAACAAATAATACACATGAAAATAAAATAGCACATACACATGTGTTATCAAACACTTAGGTAACATAACAAACAACATAATCAAACTAACTATATACAACTAACCTAAAAATAACTTAATCCTCTTGGATCAAAAGGGAAGAGTGCACTATATTTTGATCCATAAGATGAATAATGGCATGAATGAATTTACCTCTTGAGCCTTTATATTGTTGTCTTAATCTTCTTCTTGAATTTCACTCCTCTTAGCATGTGCTCAAATGGGATGACAACTACAAACCAATCACCTATGAAGATGAATTCTTCTTGTTCTTCAAGATACTTCTCATGATGCTCCTTAATTTCAACTTCCTCAAATGATACTCTATCTAATCGTGCTTCTTTGGCCTCAATGTCATCTTAAATGACATCATACTTATTACTAGATAATATACCCTATTAGAGAGGTAAATCTCTAGGTTAAAGGGATAGATACCATCGATGAATCACTTAAGATCAAATAATAATCTACCACTTGATAGGAAAAGGGAGAGAAAAATACTCTAACGAAGGTGATGCACCAAATATGATTTGACCACTACTAACCAACTAAAAATGTACTTCAAACAAGATACTAACCTACACATGACACTAATACAAATATGACTCTATACATTAATGTTTCTCATGAAGGTTTTGAAGAGTGCTTGAGATAGGAGAAATATTAAATATGTCATGGCATGACACTATTAAAAATGCTACCCATTAAACACTTACACCTTACTTTGACACTTCAAGATACCTATAAAAAGGATTCCAAATTGAACATGAATGCTAAAAAAGTAAAAGTATGCCAAGGGAGAAAGATTATCACTTAACAAGATCAACTAATCAATAATTCATATTGAAAGTAATCTATGGAGAATTTAAATCTAGACTATTCAATACAAATGAGTAGGGATTTTCCATACCCAAGTCGAGGTTCAAACTTAGCCTATCAAGACTAAATATATAGAAAAAGTGAGAGAAGAAGGAGAGAAGGGAATAGTAGAGAGAGATAAGTTTCCAAAATGAGTTATAATAAGAACAAGGTATGACACTTTCCTATCAAAAGATAAGTTTTAGTCTTTTGAATATTCTCTTCTACTCCAAGTGGCATGAAAGTTTCAAACCTTACTTGACAATTTACCTATCTCTCCAAAACTACCCTTTTCCTTGGTTTTTGGAATTCCAAGTGACATTATGTATGGTCATGTCATTTTAAGTTTAATATTTGATCTACTATTGACACCTTTTAACTGACCTATGTAGGTTTCCTTTGACACATCACTTCATTCTCTTGATAGTTGTTTAGAAGTCTCTTTATCTTACTAGGCTAATTTTGATTTCAAGTGTCAAAACTTGAATTCATCTTATAAAAATAACTATACCTACTTGAATGAACTATTCACATCATATTATACTTGAAACAACTAATGTTTAAGTCTCAAACTACCCCCAAGAACTTGATTTACACCAAAAGTCCTCATTTAGCCTCATTCCTTATAGCCTTGAAAATGTTTAAAAGTCATTGTGTATAATAATATAAAAATTTAATTGGGAAAATGAACACATATTTTAGGACCCAGTATCCCCTTACAGCTTCATGTCAAATTTCATGTCCAGACTCAGAGTGGAAGTGCCTTTTTTGCCTTTCTCTCTCCTTAATTAAACCTCCTTACTAAGAAGCCTATTTTTATGATCCAAATATCTCCCACACATGTGAAATAAATAAAAATAATTTTAATAGGTTTACATATATTATAACTACCTTACATGTCAAATTTGATACCTTGAGACTCTGTGGAAGTGTGAGAACCATAAAATGGCCTTGAAACCTAGTCTCATTTTAGACTTGTTTGAGACTAACTTGAAAAATGGAGTTGGGTTGATCACTTCCAAAATGTCTAGTATGTATTTTTTGGATTTATTAGGTGTAACACATCCCAAATGACCTCTACCAAAAGTTTTTAAGTTTTTCCTTGCTCAAAACACTAAAAACACATAAAAACCTTAAAAAATATAATCTTTATTATATTTTGTAAAATTTAAAGTAAAATAAAAGTACACTTGGGTAATATAATTAGACTACTTAAAAATTTCTATAAGTTTTAAGGGGAAACACAAGTAATTTCATATGAATTAAATTCTCATTTCTCTCAACTAGTCATTAAAGATCTTGTTGGCAACCTGTGAGTGCTTCAAGGTCTTAAGGATGATTCATAAAGGATAGGCTCTATATGAACATAAAATTGACATTAATCATGAGTGTATATTGGTTTAATCTTATTAAAAATATATTGATCCACCATGCATCCTTTCATGGGAGATATGATCATGTTTATGAGACCCTCGGGATAGCAGACATTATGTTTGTGAGTTCTAAAGAGAGATGAGATTTGTCGGTAGTGTTTTGAGTTGAAAATGACCTCCATAGTATTGATACATCCACCATGACTTTATCATATATTATATTTTCACATTTATTCTCTAACCCTGATATATCCTTCATCAACTCATGTTAGGGTTCTTGAGTAAGTCAATGTTAGTGACCCTGGCTAACTATGTTTAATAATTTTCTCATCTATTGCATGATATAGGACTTAATTTAATGATTATTTGAGACTAATAACACTTCTTTAGAGTCCTTATGGTCTCAATTCCACATAGAAACCATCTTCCATGATAAAAGTCCACACATAGGGTTGTCTACCTATTCTAGGTTCAATCAGTCTTAAATAGACCTATCTATCCTTAGACCATTTTGTTTTCTCTTGAATCTCATGTGATATAATGATATAATTAGAAAATAACTTCAAAAATTTCTTGATTCTCCTTTATACTTCTATATCTCTTATATTAAAAAACACATTTCAACCTAAGCAAGCTTGTGTTGTTTGGATTTAGACCCATTAGGCATGAACAAAGCTCATTTATTTCCCCTAACATTGAGAGTTATATGGTGGTATATTTTAATCATGAACCATATCCAAATTATTTTCTTTCCTTAGACCTCTTTTATTCACTCTTGACAAGAAACTTTCTTGTAACAAGGTAGGTAAACCTATAGGTGGTCAACTAGTTATGTATGGAGAGTTGAAGTGAGTCTTGTAGACATTCAATCTTTTCCTTGACCTCTATTTTAGATCATTTTCATTAAAATAACTCTATATATTTTATAACACCTCAAAAAAACTCCAATATCATTTATTGTAGGTGGTACTCTTCTCAAGTTTAGAGAATGGCATGTTCTTTCTAGCATATTGTAGGTGGTCATTAGGTGCTTGAGTGCATTTTGAGTCTCAAGGTATTAAATATAATACATTGAGAAAATTTAATACTTTTTCATATTTTTAGGGTTTATAACTTTTCCTTGACACTCTTAATACATCATTCCTCCATAAACATACAATCTTTTTCTTACACATTTATAATCTTAGCTGTAGGTGTCAATCCTTGGAAGGTTCAACTGTCAAGTCTTGCATATTAGATTTTCTTAAATTAGGTCATGGTAACTTAAGTTGGATAAAAATCATTTAAAATTTCTTCTCACTACACCACAAGGTTCATTTTACCTTCATAGTGTTCACAAATTATTGTCTTTTTATCTTTGTACTCGGCCTTGTGTAGGCATATTAGGCTTGTGAACTCAGAATTTTGACCCTCTATTGAATTCTAAATGGTTTAGGTGTTTTCAATGGTTTATATATTATATATTTAAAACTATTTAGTCATGTTTTCACATCTACCTTCTTGGTAATTAGCTCTGAATCCAAAAATAGGACCTAAAGGTCTATCACATGCAGGTCTCTATTTTATTTGCATAAGTTGCTAAGCCACTTATTAAACCCTGTGATTATTTGATTATTATGTTCACTTTTGTCCTATTTATTTTTAACCTTTTAATAACCCTATGTACCTCCTAATTTAACATTTTATCATTTCAAACTTGTCCATTCAAATGTATGGAATGTACATACAATCATCTCATATGCAAGGTTTGGTGTATGAGAGTTGGAATCTATAGTACTCATTCATGTTCTTGATAATTCAAAAGAGTTATTCAGTGCATAATGAGTGTCAATGAGTCTAGATACACCTCAACATTATGAAAACACCTTCAACATGGCTATACCCATGAGTATTCACCTTCAACATGGCTAGACCTCAACATTACCAAAACACCTTCAACATGGCTAGACCCATGAGTAGACCATATTAGAGAGTACTATTTTAGGACTGTTTTGACATTTTACAAATTTTTAGATAATTATTCATGTTTATTTTTGAATTCAAGGCTTTCAAATAATCCTAACAAGGTAAAACAAGACTTTTCAAACTTTTTTACGTAGATAGTCATATATGCATAGCCCTTAATCTAGAAGCACAATGGCATTTGGAGCTTAGTAAAGATATAAATTAGATTATTGGTTAACCTTAGATGAAGGTAAAATATGTAACAACATGTTCAACAAAATTTGGATGCATATGAACCCTATGGAGACCGTAAAATAATGGAAAAAACATTGACAATCACTTTCACACTATGCAAAAAAGTAAGTTTCTTGTTTGACCAGTGCATAAATGGGATATATTGTGATGGATAATGATGTAGGAGGGTTTTTTATTCCTCTAAGGATCCTCAAATTTTTTTACCTTGCCTCTATGGATTCACACCTGTAACTCTATTTCCTAAATACTCAGACAATAGGGTTTTGAGTCTCAAAAAAGCAACTTAGTTCCTTAGTGATTATTCATAAATATAATGAGCTCACTAAAAAAAAATCCAATAATTAAAATTCCATACGGTTCCCCAAATCTAGTCAAAATATTATCCTCTAACTCTAGTTATATCTCCTATACTATTCACCTGAAAATGGCCTTCATGAGCTTGTGAAGAGAGTGATAGAAGAAAGGAATATTTTGACTTTATGATACCTATGAAATATTCCTAAGGGTGAATATGAATTTTGGAATATGGAAAGATGTTCTAAAACTATTTTCACCTTTAGGTGATCTTAACAAATCTGTACAAGTACCTTAACTCTCTTATTTGGCATTGAAACTCAATTTTCTAAATTTTTATTGACTTGCAACTTTCATATACATATTGGAAACTATTTTTAAATCTTAAACAAGTTTCATGTATGGATTAATCACCTTGGTGGGCCTTAATATACATTTGGAGTTAGTCAAAAACCTCTTTTTCTTTCATTAAAATTTACCTTAAAGTTTTCAAAAGAAACTTATTTTTTTCCAAAACATCATGACATGCTTGTATAAGTTAATTAAAGCATGAAATTAACTTAAAGTACACCTAAGTACCTATGGCATCACTTGACCAATTTTCATTGCACTATTACATGACTAGGTTAGTACACACAAAGATAAAATATTACCTTAATTTCTCCAAATAAACCTTAAACAATGCTAATAAGGTTTTATAAAGACCTATTAGATACCATATAATGCATGAAATGACTTTTAACTAGGTTAGAAAGACATGATAAAAAAAATTCACCTACAGGGGTCGACACGTTGACCTTGGGGGTCAAAATTAGTCAATAGATAGATTTTTTCATTATGCTTATAAATTATCTTTTGATACTACTAATATTATAGAAGAATTTGAAGCCTAATGTCTTGGTTTAGAAAAGGCTATAGAAATGAATGTTAAACAATAAGATGTCTTTCATGATTATGAATTAGTTATCATATGAGTAATAAAATTTTATAAAACAAACCAAACTCATCTTCATCAATATACTCAAAATGTTTGGTCCTTACTTGAAAATTTTGAAGCTTTTAATATCACTCATATATTTAAGGAATTCAATATATGAGCTGACAAACTTATTGTTTTTATATTTAATCTTACCATGAGTGACATAGAACCTATTTTTGAGTTTTCCTTTTAGATGTTTTCAAACCTAAAATTTTTGATTTAAATGAAAATTGGCCCATTTTTTTTATTGTGATGAACATATTGATGCCCTTATTAAAGGAAATTATTTTGATAATAATAGTTATGTTCTCAACTATGGAGACTATTTGCAACTAAATACTAATAAGTTACTAACTAGTTTGGTGAGTTTATAATCCATGTTTACCACAAATGATCAGCCTAAGATCTCATGTATAGAATAACCTTCTAGGATAATTATTGGAGAGACTATTCTAATAAATATTAGAACTAAAAAAGAACCAAAGATTATTTATTTGGGTATACAATGTACACCTGATCATAAGGTAAAATTTATTAAAAAATTTAAAGGAATTTATTGATTTTTTTTCATGGTCTTATAAATATTTAAAATAATATGATACTAATTATCTAATACATAACATTCCTATTAACCCTAGTATTAATCCCGTTAGGTAGAAAATATGAAAGATAAGGCCTTTGCTAGAAGAAACCATCAACAAAGAGATTGATAAGATGCTTGATGGTGGTGTCATTTTTCCTATAACATATTCTAAATGGGTAGATAATATAGTAACTATACATAAAAATAATAGAGATATTAGACTTTGTATAGACTTTAGAGATTTAAATAAAGCTAGTGTAAAGGATAATTTTCCTCTTACAACTATTGATCAAATTTTGTAACAAGTTATAGGATCTAAAATGATGTTTTTATTTTATGGGTGTTTTTTTATATAATCAAATATTTTTCAATCCAAATGATAGACACAAGACAACATTCACAACTTGAATATAATTTTTTTATTTCAATAGAATGCCTTTTGGTTTCATGAACATAGGTGAAACCTTTCAACAAGATATGCATGTAGATTTTGATGATCTAGTTGATATTCTCATGCAAGTCTACTTAAATGACGTTACAATCAATTCTAAAAATAGAAATAAAAATCTAGATCATTTATGTGAAGTATTTAAAAATGTATAAGATATGGTATTTCTCTTAATCCTAAGAAATATGTTTTTGATGTTATTGAAGGTAAGTTATTAAGACATGGTATCTCTAAATATGGTATTTCAATTGATCTTGAATGTGTTAAAGCAATCAAATTACTACATCCACCTAAAGATTAGTTTGGTCGTAGGTATTTATTTGATAAAACAAATTTCATGCATAATTTTATATCAGATTTTGTTGATAATCAAAATCCTTTGCATATTTTGTTAAAGAAAAACCAATCATATGTGTGGGACAAAATAATTGATTCTAATTGTAAAAATATGAAGAATGTCATTATAAATAAACATGCAATTGTTAAACCTAATTTGTTTAAGACTTTCATTATTTACGTTAATGCAATAAATAAAGCCATAGGTGTTGTGATAACACAATAAGATGAAAATAATGATGAAAAACCTATTATATATATATGAATTAAGTTTTGAAAGATATATAAACTAGGTACCCTTTTATTGAAAAGTTTATTTCATCTCTGGTTCCTTCATTAATTTAAATTTGTCTTTTCTTGATGAGAAATAGTTATCATAAGATCTAATGTACTTATTTTATCCTATCTTTTAAAACAACCCACTATTTAAGGAAGGTTAGCAAAGTGGATTTTAAGAATCCAGGAGTTTTACCTTGAATTTGAAACATCTAAAACTATTAAAATAAATTAATTAACCAAAAATTTAGCTAAAAATGCTTAATCTAATATTAATTTTTTTATTTTATCTATTGATGATTCTTTAAATGCAAACCTCATTTTTAGTCTATGAAGGTTACTAATTTTTCAAAAACTTTTAAGTTTAGACTTGAAATGAAAGATTGGGACTATTTTATAGTTGTGAATGATTGGTATCATGATCTTGTATATTATTTTTAAAATCAAGCTTACCCTAATAATTTGGATAAAATACAAACAAGGTCATTGAGAGTACAAGATTTAAAATTTTTATTGTTATAAAACTTTTTATTTTATATAAATTATGAGAACATATTGCTAAGGTGTCTTACACATGATCAAATCCAAAAATTTCTTAGGGGATGTAATGAAAGTATTTATGGTTGTCATTATGCTACAAAAACTACTACTTATAAGTTTTTATGTGTAGGTTATTATTGGCCTATGTTGTTTCAATATGCTTATAAGTTGTTACATTTTTTCATGCCTTGTCAATTATGTATTGGTAGGGATAGATTACTAGAAATGCCTTTGAATCTTATAATTATTAAAAAACCATTTACTAAATGGGGAATTGATTTTATATCATAAAATCATCCTCCTTCCATTGGCTATAGATATATTCTAACTGGGACCAATTATTTTTAAAAATAGCCTAAAGCAAAATCTTTAATAAGTTTAGTTACATATGAAGTATTTCATTCCTTGAATATATATATATATATATAGATTTGGTTTGCCTTATGAGTTTATTTTAGATAAAAACCCTCAATTTATTTCAAATGAATATTTGGAATTTCTCAAAAGTTATTATATTATTTCTAGTCATTCTTCTAAGTATTACCATCAAGGGAATGGATAGGCTGAGTCTACAAAATAAAAAAATGATTTCCATTATGAAAAAATAGTTTTTGAGAATATTTTTTTTAGCATCTTAAGATATTTGAGGTAATATGGGTTGATCAAACAATTTTTAAAGAAACTACAAGCTATCCTTTCATGCTAACTTATGGTTTTGAATCTACATAAGCAATAGAGTTGTAAATCTCATCTACTCATACTAATTTATAATATTTATCATAAGATACATATTTAATTAAATAAATACTTAATGATTTAATAACATTATATGAAAGCAAGACTAATTCTTTTCCAAAGTTAGAAAAAGCTAAATGAAAGTTAAAGAATTTTTTTGATAAAAAGGTTTCTAATAAAACATTTAAGGTTGGTGATCTTATTCTTTATTGGGATAAATACCATGAAGATTTAGGTAAGCATCATAAGTTTGATTCACTTTGGTTTGGACCAAACAAGATTGCTATTAAACTTGGGAAAAATATTTTTTATTTAAAAGATATAGAAGGAAAATGGTTGTGTTATTCAGTCAATGGACATCATTTGAAATTATTTCATCAATATCTCTTTTCTTTTGTTTTGTTTGGTTTTGTTTATTATCTTTTATTTTCTTTTTGGCTTGTGTTTTATTTTATTTTATTGTTTTATTTTTTTTAGATCAATTTTGGTTATGTCAAAAAAGTTATTTATCATAATGAAAGAAAGTACATAGAGACTACTATATTTCTATAAGTATACAATGATGGTAATATGTTTACTAGATATAATTAAGATTTCTATTTATAAATTAGCTTGATCTAGTTATTAATGTATTTAAAACACTACTATTTTTATAATTTATTTTTAAGGCTTCTATATTAGATTATATATTTAACCCAAAATTCCTTATCTAATCTATCATTTTCTTTGTGCCATGATAATTGAACACATCATCCCTTAAAATACTTTATTATTAAATGGGTCTCCATCTAGCTACTTAAAAATGATTAACTTGGAATAGACTCTTAGATATTTTGTCTTTTAATAGGCATTTTTTAATGTTTTTAACCTCATTTCATTTCTAAAATTAGCTACCAAAGTTTTTAGTGTTGTGCCTATTTTCTACACCCCCTTCTTTTTATTTTCTAAAACCATGTATATTAATTGGTTCTACCATATTGATGACTTATGTTGTGACATCTAAAACTTATAGTATGGGGATTTTAGTTCATTAAATCATTTCAATATTCATTATTATGTCAAATGTTTATTACGACTACTACATTTAATGAATTTTTTCTCTACATTATTAAGTGGTTTCAAAAGCATTAAATGGATTTAATGAAAACATAGTGTGTACAAAAATTGTTAGAAAAATAGTTTGTTTGATCATATGAATAAAATTCTTGGTGGTTATAATTTTCAAAGTGATTCATGATTTGATACATGGATCAATTGATAAAATTTTAATTATGATAATGATGTCATATGTTGAATGATTTATGTTAGAATTATTTATACTAGATAATGTTATAAGTTATAAGGGTATTCTAATTTGTTATATCCAATATATTATTATAGATTATTTGATTTAAATTTGAATATAACTATTATTTATTTAGTTTAAATTTAAATTATTTAAACCTAACTATTTCAAACCTAAATACCTAAGGGTCAAATGTTAGTTGACCTAGGTGGAAATCATAATAAAGGCTAAGGTGGTAGAATGAAAGCTAATAATAACCTAGGTGATTAATTAACTTGAGGGTCAAAACAATGGTTCAAAATCATGATAGCTAGAAGTTTTTGGATTTAATGCCTTGAAGATATGATGATTGAATTGGATATTGATTTTAACCCATGGATTTTATAGAATTTAAGCCTAAAGTACATGTATGATTTGAAGTAATTTAACAATAGTTTGGAGGCAACATTAGTCATGATTAAGTTAGTAAGAGTTTACAAAAAAGTTAGATAAATTGGTAACAAGGTACTAACAAGTTCAAAAACTAATTCATTTTGGACAAGCTTACTATGGCAGCCACATTCTAGAATCAAGGAGAAAGGTTGAAAGTTTGGAAAACTTATAGACCTGATAAGGATTTTGAAATTTATCACTTTCAATATATGTCTTTGCATGATAAATGATGATTTAGATTGTTTGATAAATGTGTACATAAGGAATTCACAATGAAGTTTGTTGTTCAAACATGTAGTGTTTGGTTATAAGGGTTACCTATAAAATAAATGTATACTTTGATTGCACATTATTTATCTATTTAAAAATTATTTAGATGCATGCAATTATTTATTTAATTCTCTTAGGTTGTAAAGTGTAGATGAGTTTTAGTTCTGGGGTTGTTTAACATTTGTCAAATTTATGTATTTTGTTTGGTGGCTGGTGAATATGGAATAATAGATATATGTTGCATGTCTAAGCATTATTTTAGATTTGTGTTGGGTTTTTTATATAAGTGTGGTTTATGTCTAGTTTGGTTGAAAATGTTAATGGCAAGTGGATATGTAAAATGTGTGTTGCATATTGATCTTTATTTCAAGAAAGTTTTGGGTTTTTAGATATAAGTTTGGTTTTTTAATGTATAAATTTGAAGATGTTTAAATTTTATGAAATGATAAATCCATACAAAACTTTTAGGTGATGGTTCATATTATCTTACATGTAAGCTCTAATAATTAAAAATATGAGTATTTTAGATAAGGACTAAGTTTTAGTATGAAAAATCTATTTTGTTTAAAAATTTTATTTCCTACTATGAATATTTTTGGGTTGAGTAAAATCTGTTGATTTAGCTTGGATATATTTTTATAAAGTGGATATGTGGAGGTTATGTTCTTCATTTTGATGATGTCATGCTTTTAATTTGATTTGATATTCACATTTAGTTGCAAGATAGAAAAATATGAATATTTGTATCATAGTAGTTGGTAGTTTTTATTATATATTAGTTTCTAAATGGAAAGATAGTTATTTTTTAGTAGAATTTGTTTTATTTTGATTTGTGAGGAAACACTCTCGATCATTTTATCTGAATAATATTGATGTTTTGATTTTCAAATTTAAATATTTCTGTTTAAATTTATGTACCTCTAGATATAATTGTATATGAAATTGGCATATGTTGGATAACATTTTCATTGTAAGTAATCAAGGTTTTTGGTTTGTTTCATATTTTAAAAGATGTGAGGTTGGACACCTCCTCATTCTAATAACTCTCATGGTAATATTTGGACAAATGATCATAGTTATGATATGTAATATTCATCGCCTCACATATTTTCTCTTAGAGGAAAATATTTTAGAGGGAAAACTAAGTGGTTCAACTCAACACATGAAAACTATCTTGTGGTCTAAGCATAATTTAATTTCCCACCATATTCCATAGCACCATCAGCCTTTTCCTAAAAATGGTTTGTAGTAAATTACCAAATTGCGTTATCAAGCCTTATTACCTCTCAATACCAGAAGTCTATCCTCTAATCCTATTAATCCATTTGAAACTTTTTCTAAGTTTAATCTCACATATTTTCCTTCAAATTTACTTGAAGTAGAAATGTCATTACCTCTCAATCATAATAAAAGAGAGATAAGTCCCTCAACCTCACCAACTATCATTAGGATGGTTAAGAAAGTTAAACTTGAGGTTGATGATGAAGATAATGAGGATGGTGTCATGACGATAAAGTTTTCTACTACAATAATGAATTATACAAAGTATCTAATTGATAGTGGATATCTATTGATTTTGTTGCTATCTAATTCTAATTAGTAAATGTTGAATGATCTTTAGTGTTTCTATTTTGATACTTTTATATACTTTATATGTTATATTATTGGTTAATTTTTTTTTATTGTATTTAAAAATGGTTAAAATATTTAGACATTATACATATATTAGTGTGGAACATACAATTTTTTATGGATAATGTATATGGTTTAATGTTATATGTGTTTAATTTTCATTTAAGTTGCTTATGTTGTTTAAATGTTTTAGCATAAAATGCTTATTTTAGATGATTGTGATGTCTAAGGCCCCCCCACCCATTTAGAGTCTATACCCTTTGGTTTATTAGTATTTTATTTTAATCTTAAGACTTATTTAAAAGTCTTAAATAAAATTTGGTTATAACTAAAATTTAATTGACTTTATTAAATTTAATTACAGCTTGACTAATAACTAACTAAAGTTAGTTATAACTTATCCCTCAACCATCGCTTGAGGAAATGATTATAAAATAAGATAAAAGTGACATATGAAGGGAGGAACATTACACATGTATTCTTGAAGACTTTGATTTACTTTAAAGTTTATCATTATACTCTTTTTTATACAACATTTTTGAGATAGAATAACTTTTATAGATAGATCAAGGACACATTCCTTGATGATTAAGTAATATACTTAATTACCATAGGTATATCCAAGTTTCATTTTTAGTCTATAAACCAATTATCTAAAAGCTATAAGGTTTAATATCTTATGGTGATTGTATATTTAATATCATATGAGTAGAATCCAAACTATTTGACCCAAATATTGATGAATACTTCATTTTATGCGACATCTTGTTGATCCATTCAGATTGTATTGGTTGTTATATCAAGGATTTATGTACTAAAAACATTGTTTCTCAATAAAATTTAATTTATCTTTGCTAATATGACTCTTTCCTAAGACTCATAATCTATTTAATTTTTCTTTAATTTATTTTATTTTATTTGTTGTTTAGTATAGCTAATTAGTTTTAATTTATTTTAATTAGTTATTATTATTAGGTTTTTAGTCTTTAACTAACATAATTATTGTGTTTTCTTAAATATTTAGTTTTTTCTTAATTAATTAGATCTTAATTAATAGTTTAGATATTATAGTTTTAAATATTTAAGTTTATTTTATATGTTATTTATTTATTTTCTTAAAATCACTTTATATTTAATTTAAATATTATAATAGAGTTAGTTTCTATTATAGTTTCTCTTCACATTAGATTAAATCAAGTTTTATTATAGTGTTAAATCATTTTTTTAGTTTATTTTTATATTAGATTTAACTATAAGTATTAGTTTAGGTTAATATTTAATTTTAATTTTAAATTTATTTATTTGTTGTTTCTTTCCATAAATTTAATGTCTTACGTGATTATGTTAATTTTTATCTCAATTTCATTCTTTGGTTTTAATTGTAATATATTGTTTTTATTTTTTGGGTCTTTTTGTTTATTGTCTTTTGATCTTTTCTGAGGGAAACGTGAAGATTCTAAATCATTTGAATAAAATATAAATATTTTGTATAAGGAACATAAATCTTTCCTTCAAAATATTATCTTATTCATGGGTCTTATTTATTGGATAGGTTCGATTATATATTCACATATATTTCCTTCGTCAAACTTAATAAAAATATTTGATTTCTAAATTTATAATGAAGTATTGATCAATATTTAGCATACTTGTTATTTCTTAGAATATTTAAAACCCCTTTGTACATCTTTTAGATCCTTTGTGACCTTTTAGACCTTAACTATTAGACTGGTACAATTCCACCTTAATCTTAATGATAGGTGAAAATTATTATTTTTTAACATGATAACTTTGATCGTCAGCAATACCCTCACTTTTTCAGTCATTATTTCTTCCCTATACATTCCTCCCTAAATCATGGGAATCTAAGGTCCACCCTGACATGCTATTTGAATAAATTCACAATAAGCACTCAAAATTTATTTGTATAGTTAAATATAAAAATCATCATTTATTTATCCATTAACATTTATTCACAATAAACTAAGTATTTACCAAAAATAATATAAAAAATGCCTTTACTAAAAGCTTTAAATGAAAGAATATATTGTAGATTTTGAGGTCCAAGTGACTATTATCTTCCAAAACATTAATATTGAATTTATATAATGTTTATAATTATCAAATTATGACAATATTAACTTAGCATACAATTTTTTTTAGGATATTCATTATAAAAAAACAAAACCCTAGCCATAAAGAAATTTCAAGAAACTCATACTACACAAAATTTGTATGTAAATTTAATAACTGAATGCATCACTAAAACTCTTATGAAAATACTATGAGTCATAATGAAATGATAAAGTCTTTATATCAATATATTAATACATGAAAATCAATTTTGACCAAAACGCAAGTACAGACTATATACATATAACTTTGTTTCTGCTCAAAACTAAAAGCTTCCACAAATTTTTACAAATATGACCAATTTTAAAGAATAATATAAATAAAAATCAATGAATTTTTCACAAACAAATTCCTCTCATATTTAGTTTATTAACTAGATATATGTTGAATCTTCAATGTATTTAAGTTTCACTCATATGATTTTCCAAATAGTTAACACTCTAGTATGTAAAACTTATATCAATAAATGAAAAATATCTTATGCCAAATGATAACATTTTGAGCTCAAACATCTGAAAATTTTAAGTTAAAAAAAATTCATGCATAATATTGAATACATAATTGATTTAAAATTGACCAAACCACATTTATTATGAAAATTTCAAAATCACATATATCTAACATTCATATGTTTCATATTTTGAGTGCATGCAAATACCAATCTCTAGGCTTACTAAACCAATAGAGATTCCTTATATCAAAAGGAAATAAAATTGCATGTAACATGTTATATTCATTTATTTTAAAAAAATCATGTAGACATTCACTTCATGTAATAACTAAAAATCTATCTCAAAACCCTTTTCTGCATACTCATCAAAGTCCACTGAATAATTTCAAAATGAACCAAGAAAATGATTCAACAACATATTTATTTTGAGCTTGGTAAGAAAACCCAAGAGATTGTCTTCGAAGATTTTACCAAATTCTTGCTATGCGTGCAAGAAATAGGGGCATTGGGTTAAGAATTGTCCCAACAGGGGTAGATCCCTTTCAAAAAAATTTTAGGAAGGGAAAAATATAAAGATCCAACAAAATAAAATATGGAAGGTAAAAGAAGACTATCAAAAGATAGGGAAGACTCAAGAAGCCTTAGTTGACCAACACACAGATAAGGATAAAAACTCTGCAACAGAAGAAGAGGGTGACCTAAATTTATTAGGAGCAATAGAGCCCCTATTAAAAAAATTTAGTCCCCTGATGGAAGAGAAGGGGATGGGAACAGAGAACAAAAAACTAGATCTTCTAACAGAAGAAGGAGCTAATTTCCTAAACCAGAACACCCAAAGTTTAGAAAATCAATTTTCTAAGGTAAAGGATAATGAAGGATTAGAGGAAGGAGAAGTATTACCTGAAGGGGGGAACAACATAGAAGAAGGAGAGGTATGTTTGTGTGAATTTCAGATGGGGGAAAAGTAGGAGGTATCAAAGGTTGAAAATAACACTCCAGCAAAAGAGGCCCTAATGGCAGAAGAAAAGAAAGAGTTTGGAAAAAACTCAAAAAAACAAAAGATAAAAGGAGAGAAAAAGAACAATACTAATCACATGGTGATGAGAAATGGCGGTGCGAAAGTAAATAGTCCTCTTAGGAGTAAAGAAGGAAAAGGATCTGAAATGCAAGTCAAACTAAAACTGGATGTAGGATATTCAGATAAACCTGGGAAAAAAATTGAAAAAAAGAATAGAGAGATGGAAAGTAAGCACAATATAGCAGATGGAAAGTAGGTAACCCTGCAACAATGTCTCCTAAACAATAAAAACAAATGAGAATTCTTAGTTGTAATATTAGGGGGCTAAATAGCATATATAAAGTAGATTTAGTTAGGAATTTTATCAGAGAGCAAAAGCCAGACCTCCTTCTACTTCAAGAAACCAAAATGAGTAAAGAGAAAGTAGAACAGATCAAAGACTTTAAAAATTATACCATTAAGGCCAGCAGCTCTGAAGGTGCCTCAAGAGGAACCATGATCCTATGGAAAAAAAATCAATATTCTGGTTTTATTTTGATGGAAAGTAAATTTGTTTTGGCTGTTAATATAACTAGTGTTGACCAAAAGGAAAGATGGTATGTTGTAAATATCTATGCTCCCAATGCCAGGAATGAAAGGAAAAAGGTATGGGAAACTTTATCAAAACTTAGAAGCAAAGATTATTATGGGCAATGGATTATAATGGGAGATTTTAATGTTCCTCTCTATTATTATGAGAAAATGGGTGGTAACACTATTCAAATGGAAGGGAGATTTGATCTCATGGAGTTTATAAGTAAAGAAGGTTTAATGGATGTGGAGCTGTAAGGAATTCAATATACCTGGAGCAATAAGAGACTTGATAATGAATGTATATAGGCCAAGCTTGATAGGGCTCTCATTTCCCCAAACTAGATAAAAGACTATACCTGTAAGTTGGAAGCATGCCATAGAATAGGCTCGGATCATTTCTCTCTCATCCTTACAGTGGTCAAATTGAACCAAAAAAAGAATCATCTGTTTAGATTTGAAAAGATGTGGATGCAGCACCCACAGTTTGAAAGCAAAATAAAAGAGTGGTGGAATATACCTATTGAGGGAACAACTCTCTTCAGAGTTGCCTCCAAACTCAAAAATGTTAAAAAGGAAGTTAAGAAATGGAATAAGGATTTTTTTGGAAATATTTTTGAGAAAAAGAAGACCATCAAGGAGGATATCAGTAGAATTCAGGAAAAAATTCAGCAAAATGGATATACCCCAGAATCCCATAGAGAAGAAAGTGAACAATTGGTTCAATATCAAGACATTATAACTAAGGAAGAAACCTATTGGAGACAGAGATCTAGGGTGCAATGGTTGAAATAAGGAGATAAAAATAAATTTTTTTTCCATCTTTCCACTTTGAAACACAGAGCGAAAACACATATTCATCACTTGAAAAAAGGAGATCAGAAGATAACAGAGGAAAAGGAAATAAAGGAGGAAATGATCTAATTTTTCTCTTCCCTGATGAAGGCTGATAGAAACATCAACTTGAAAAGCCAAGATGATATCCTATGCATGATTCCTCCATTGGTCTCGAAGGAACAGAATAATCTATTATGTTCTATACCTAAGGAGGAGGAAATCTTCAAAGCAGTTAGATCTTTAGGAGGAGAAAAAGCACTTGGACCAGATGGTTTCCCCATGTTTTTTTTTCAAAAGCTCTGGAAACTAATATGCAAGGATGTCAGTAATGCGGTGAAGGAGTTTTTTGGATCTAAATAGATGATGAAGGAAGTTAATGCCACTTTTCTGTGTCTTATCCCAAAAAAGGCTGGAGCTGAATGCCCTGATCAGTTCAGACCGATTAGCCTGTGCAACTCCTTCTATAAGATAATATCCAAAGTTATAACGACCAGATTAATTCAAGTGATCCCTTTGATAATAGCTGATCAGCAAAATGGATTCATTTTAGGCAGACAAATCCTCAACTCTGTTATAATGGCGCATGAGAATATTCACTCACTGTTCAGCTCAAACAATGAGGGGTTCCTAATGAAAGTGGATATAGCTAAAGCATATGACAGGGTGGATTGGCTATTCCTTTCAAATAGCCTTATTGCCTTTGGCTTTGAATAAAGAGTGGTTGATATTATCAAACAACTGATATCTACAACTTTTATAGCTGTGTTGGTAAATGGGAGTTCATCTCATTTTTTCAATCCGTCTAGGGGATTAAGACAAGGGGATCCTATTTCCCCTATTCTATTTATTATTATGGCTGATAGTATGGGGCGATACCTAGGGGATTTAGTTCATAAAGGATTATTTAAGGGCCTGGAACCCTCTTCACATCCTTTAATATGTTCCCATGGTCAATTTGTGGATGACACTATTTTCATGGGACAATCTGAAGTCATAGAAGCTAGAACTCTAAAGGAAGCTATAAATATATATTCCTCTACCTCTGGACAATTCATTAAATGGAAAAAAAGCACAGTATTCTTTACTAATACCCCAAATCACAGACAGAACAAAATAGCAAAAATCCTTGAATGCTCCATAGGATCTTTTCCCTCCTCTTACCTAGGTCTCCCTTTTGGGTTGAAAGCTCCTGAAGCTTTCTGGGAAGGACTTAATAACAAATTTAGTAAGAAATTGGCGGGATGGAAAGGCAGTCTTCTAAGCCAAGGTGGAAAGCTCACACTCCTCAAAGCAAGTCTTCAAAGCATACTTATGTACGCTTTGAGTCTTTTCAAAATCCCCACTAAATTTGCTGAAGCTATTGAAAAAATCCAGAGAAACTTTCTTTGGTCAGGTACTGAGGAGAAAAGGAGAATGCCTCTAATAGCATGGGATAACATCTGTAAACCTGTTAGGGAAGGTGGACTAGGTATAAGGAAAATTAGAAGTATGAACACAGCCCTCTTAGCTAAACAGGGGTGGAGGGTTTATCAAGAAAATAAAGAATGGAGTAAAATATGGAAGCACAAGTACTTATTCAAGGCAAAGTCACTCCCTGAATTATTTACTACTCCAGACATTTCTCATCCTTCTGCCATATGGGGGGTAGTTCAGGGGACAAAACATGTTTTAGAAGAAGGAAGCTCATGGAAAGTTGGCAATGGTAAAAAGGTGAAGTTCTGGGAAGATATTTGGTTAAGAGGAAAACCTTTGCAAGAAGAAATCCAAGATAAAGATGTTATAGACTGATGCAAGCAAAGAGTGGGAATAATGGTTAACCAATGCTGGCAGAATAACTCTTGGGTAAACCTCACTGACTATGATCAAGATCTCAAGGATATTCAACTATCCCTAAATGCTATATCTCTATATCCTAACCATGAAGATAAAATTGTTTGGCACAATGAGCCAAGCGGATAGTTTACAATTTCTTCCATCTTCACCTCAAAGGGAAATGGTAGCAAACCGTTATGGACGAGAGCCTGGATGAAGGGGCTCATCCCTAAAATCAAATTCTTTTTCTGGACCCTTCTCCAAAACAAAATATTGACTATGGATAATTTACAGAAACATGGAATAAATATTGTAAACAGGTGTATTCTTTATAAGAAATACCTTGAAGATAGAGATCATTTGTTCATGAATTGTTCCTTCACTCAGCTAGTTTGGAAAGAGATCATCAATTTGTGGGGCATTGCATGGATCCACCATAAAAATGTGTAATTATCTCTCAAAAGCTGGTACTGCCCCTCTAAGAACCCTGAAGTTTTTTTTTATGGAAACTTACTCTTCCCCATATTTGGTGGGGAATATGGAAGGAAAGAAATAACTGAATCTTTAGAAATAACTGAATCTTTAGAAATAAAGAACTTCCTGGATGGGTGGTAGGATAGAACATCATTAGAGCTATAAAGGAGAATTTTTTATCACAAAATAATCCAAGCTCAACTCTCCAAGTGGATAACCCCTTAAGGACAGATAATTCTAAAGGTAAACCTGATAATCCCAGATCAAGAGTTACTTGGAATGTTCCCCCTCAAGGGTGGATTAAAGGAAACTTTGATGGTGCTGCTAAAGGGAACCCAGGGAATGCAGGTTGTGGTGGAGTTTTGAGAAACCATACGGGAAAGGTAATTGATGCTGTTGCAACCCCCATTGGTAAATCGAATTGCCACATTGCCGAAGCTACAACTACCCTTCAGACCATCAAAATAGCTGTGGACTCGGGATATCCCAAATTGTGGCTTGAAGGGGACTCATTGAATATCATAAATATTCTTAACAATAAAAATACTATGTCTTGGACTATAGAGGCTAAGGTAATGGAGATGAAAACATTAATAAAAAAAATTGAAGAAGTGACTATAACCCACACCTTTCGTGAAGCCAATGGTGTTGCAGATTGGCTAGCTAATTGTGCAGTCCGGACAGGTCAAATAGTGAGGTGGCATGAAACATTAGAAAATAATGTGGATTTGAGGGCACTCATTCTTCATGATGTAACTCATGCAAAGGAAGGAAAGATTGGATTGTAATAGAAATATAATGAGTTGGAGGAGTGGCAACGTGGGGAAAGGACAACAATCATTAAAGAGGAAGGCCCTCAAGAGTGAGAAGCGGATCCTGAATATGCACAAACAAAATCAAATTTCTAATCAATTTGGCAGCAGGTGGGATCATTGTAAAGACCATAGGGATTGGGTTTCAAATAAAATGAGTATGGCGTGCAAAAGGAAGGGAGAACCCAGGAAGTAGGAACCCAAAAGCTGTGATGAATGGAAAGAAAAACAAGAAGTCTGGAGAATTCTGCAAAAAGGTAAAGTCACGAACTATATGGAAAGGCTCCATGGGTCAAAACTGCATATCACAATGGATTTTTTCAAAAATTGGACTGATGAAAGGGTCACCTTGCATGGTATCACAGTGAACCTAACAGAGGATTTTATAGCAGAGGTTACAGGGCTGCCTACGGATGGACTTAAATTCTCCAAGCAGACAAGCATTTTGAATGAGGCCTTTTGTAAGTTCCCCAAGACGGATGTGGAAGAGCAGAAGCTGGTCAAGAATGGGGATTTCTATGAATTGGATCAGATTAAAGGGATATGGAGGGATGTCTTAAGCTGTATAAGGGAGTACTTCATCCTGGATGGAAGAAGTAAGTGAGTGCACAAATTTCACTTTGTCTTCCTTAATCATTTCAGGCACAAGGTAAGATTGTCTTTTCCCTTTTACCTTCGCTTCTCCTTGGTCCAAAGTTTATATGCTCATAGGAAAAAGGAAACGCACCCTATCCTACATGAAGGCCTTATTCTGTTAATCGAAGGCTATTGCAAGAATAATGCAATGGTAAAGTACCCTAACCAGGGGAAAAATAAGGAGTCAGGGAGTAGAAAGAGTGAAAGTGTAAAAGGGAAAGGCAAAATCAAGCTCCCTAGCACTAAAAATTAGAATGTAGAAGAAGATACTGAACGGGAGAGAATTGATAAACCCAGGGAGGAAAATTTGGAGGAAGAAGAAGGAACTGAAAGCTGGGATACAAACTCTAATGAGGATGAAGAATGTCCTGAGAAGAATGAAAAAGAAGATGTCAACATAGAGGAGGATTCTGCAAATAGAACAGAAGATACGGAGGAAAATCAGAAAGTGTCAGAGGATGAATTTGTCTAGGATGGCCCTGTTGAGGACCCTGCTTTAAGAAACGAAAAGGAAACTACAGTTCAGGATCATAATCAAGAAATGGACATGGAAATTCAAACTGGAATTAAAGAATAGGATCAAAAGGGTTGTGAGGATTTCTTTGAAGAAGCCAGGAACAATCCCAATAAAAATTCTGAGGAATGTAGAGAGAAAAAATAGAATGATGAAACACACACACCAATGACTTGGGTCAATTTCAAAGCAGATGCATCTTTCCAACTTGATTCTTGGATGTGTAGGGAGATCATGGATCTCAAAAGGAAAGTGTAAACTATGAAAGATACTCTGAAAATTGTATGGAACAAAATTAACAATATGGAAAATCAGATAAGAGATATCCCAGTCAAGCTCAAAGCCTACGAGAATAACCTTCGGGAACTCATCAAGGAAAAAAGAATGAAAATGGAGGAAGTTACGTCTAATATTTGTGTTGTTGTTGTCAATATTGGAAAAATAGCTAATGAGGAGACCAAAGCCTTGGAGCGACCTAGCAAAAGGACGAGACAAAGTTCAAGAAAGAAGGCTACACAAGAGGGAGCCATGCTGGCGGCAACCACTACCCAGGATACTATTGTGAAAGGAAAAGAAACCATGAAAATGATATTGGAATTCGATGAATAGTCTGGTTCCTCTTGTTGGTTATGTAAACTGGTCCTGTTTAATGGTTTCTTTTTGTAATCTTCTGCCTATGGTGTAGCCAGATCTTTGTTAAATCTGGGTTTTGACCAGTAGTCTTTCTGGTGGTTTTAGGTCCATTTAAAACCTATTTTTGCTACTTCTTTGTAGTAGTTTTTAGGCTTTGCCTGTGGTCTTGGACGCTCTTTCTTTCCTTCCTTGTACTAGGGTTTCAGGGCCCCTTCAAAACCTATTTTTACCTTAATCTAAAACATATTTATTTTGAGCATGAGAAAAAATGAATAGGCTCAAAATTGAAAACAAAATGTAACAAAATTAAGATATTTAATTTTCCATAATACATAAAAAAATTTAAAACAAAAACATGTATCATTTAGTCATTGAGACTTTGCAATAAGACAATGTGGAAGCTTTAAAACACATATGCAAACAACAAAATAATACATCGATAAGGTTTCTAGCACCATATAAAATATTTTAGAAATAATTGCATGTAATTTTAGATGATAATTTTCTTCCTTATAATATTCATGTATATGATGGGTTTATCAAAGAATAAAATAACATAATTTTAATCAAGTTCACTGCATATTACAAAAACAAACTTCATAACCTTTATATATTTCTCAAATGATATAAAAAATATCATATATCCATGTTATTTTCCTCATAATTATATTTTCATAAACATAAAAATATTCATTTCATAGGAGTTCAAAAATGGAGGACAATAATGAAACACAACACATTCCTTCAACATAAGATACTATTCATACATTCACAAGTTTTGAATCCTCTAAAAAGAACAAAAAATCTATTATAGTTGACACTTTCAGCAAGTAACAATTTTATTCCATAGCTCCAATTTATCTTAAAATCTTTCCAAATGACATAAGACAAATGAAAAGAAAGGCTTTTATTTTGAGGTGGTTTTTATAACTGCTTATTTATTGTACTTAAGTGATGTGCCAATATTTTATTTGATAATACATCCATTGCCAAGTAAGTTACGGATTTGTAAAACTAGTTAAAAACTTCCAAATGTATAGCATGTTATTTATTAATATTCTAACATTAACTCTAAAACAAAAAAATGATACAGGTTCTAATAATTATACACCACCAATAAATAATACCAAAAAATCTAATCTTACCCACTTTGAGATATGTATTCATTGAATGCAACTCTATATGTTTGCATAAATCAAATCTCTTGGTCAAGGACCAATATCCAAAATAATATCCACATTAAACACCAAACTTAAATGAATCAAGAACCATTTAATTTTTAAACAATAACTATGTTATTTAACTTGTATTCATGTAATCAAAACCATCGACCTTATAAAATAAGCACATAATTTACTCTCAATAGATAACGACATAATAAACCAATGTTTGTAATTAATTCCAAGGCCACATATCTTAACAATATATTTATATAATCAGAAACAATTATATCAATATGAAAATAATATCCACCATTATTCTTTGTTAATGAAATGTATTACATTGGGTATGCATGGAATGTATTTTATATTACCAATAACATGTGACAGAATCACGAAGATTAAAGCATTTTTATACAACACATTCTAGCTAGATAAGCATAATGATATAAAAACATGTACCTTCTCTTACTTATTCATACATAAATATGTTTAAGAAAAAAAAACCTTTTGATCGAGGAATGAATGTAATTGTAATTGGAACACACACCAAAAAATCAATCAATTATATTAAAACCTACAATGAATATTATTTTTAAAATGAATCCAATACAATTTTGTAAAATAAATGACTTAGTTTTTTGACATTATGCCAATTCTATTAATTATCAAATTATGATACAACTGTCATATTGAGTTTTTTCATAATGATAATAAGTCAAACATTCTTGCATATTGAAATATAAATAGGTGTAACCATGTTGATCTTTTTAATGTAATATATAATTAAATGATCTATCTTATGATATGTAGTATATTACATTAGTGTAATGATTAATAAGTAATTTCAAAGGAACAACATCTCATATTTGCATACACACATAAAAATGATCATTAAAATTAATGCAAATAAGTTGGCAACTGCTAGCAGATTTAAACATTATGACAAAAGTCATCATATAGTAGCACAAATCATGTCAAGACTTTTAGAAAAAGAGAGGGGTAATAAAATTATGCATAATAATAGTTACATATAATAAATGTGGAACTAACTCCACTTTTATGAGTGAGTATAATATATTTAAACTAATTAAGGTGTGGGGCAAAAATCAATTAAAACATAAGTACAAACATCTATATACATTAAGAGGTTAATATTATTTGTAGAAATTCACTTTTTTTTAAAATTATTCTTGACATTTATTATATCATAAATATGAAAACTGAATGAATAAGAGAGGAATTATAAAATTATAAATAACCTTAATAAATAATTGGAGATAGAATTTCACAAGGGTGATACAAAATTTGTTTCATATTTATCCATGCAAATTCAAATTTTAGCATGTATATTTAGTCATCATGGTTATATCATGCATGGGGGAATCAAAGTGATTATAACATGGACTTTCATGCCCCCATTTGTATACATGTTTTATCCTCTTTTAAATAAATTTTAAGTATTTTTGAGTTTTTTAGGTATTTTAATTTAATTGTGATATGCACTTTATATGAAATTAACTATAGTTAATGGATTAATTAAATTTTATTTAATTATTTTTAGATTTTACTATTATTATTATTATCTATGAGTTCATTTATCATGATTCAAATTGAATAACTTCTTGAATTTTTGTGTGGTTGTAGAAAAAATACTCAAATGAAGTGAACTAAGGGAGTCCATGATTAAGGAGAGGGATACTGTCATGACCCTATTTAACTACATTTATTTCATTTTCTATTATGGTTTTGTTATGAACTATTCAATACATAATTGTTTGGATCATTATTTTGATCTAGTTATGTGATATATGTTTGATCCATTTTGATTATTATTGAGATAATTATTTGATATTTTTTTCATTACAACATTGGATATTTCATGCTTAATGAATTATTGAATCATTATTCAGATTAATTATATTATTACATTTAATGTTATTATTACATTTATTTCTATTATATGGTATAGATATTATTGATGGTATGTTATTACTATAGGTACTAGATATGACCTAGGTTAGATGTGACTCCAAAAGTTAGATGAGGCCAAGAAAGTAAACAAAAATAAATAGTGAACTTAAAATTTCAAATACTGAACTTTGATTGTATCATTACTTTGATTCATTTTTTACATACTTGATGTATAATACTAAGTGCTTATCATTTTTATGTTTGATATCATTTTTGAATTGGTGATTAGTCAGTTTCAAATTCTTGTTCAATCATTACTTTACTTAGTTTAATCAACTCTTTAAATTTTTTAGCTTTGCTGAAATGAGTTAGTATTTTTGAGTGGATTATTTTATATTACTTATTTGTCTCACTCCTTATATTGTTTGTCTTGCATGTTTATGGGATGTTAGATGTTATTTGACTTTTTGAAATCATGACTTGTGTTGTAATCTTGAGTGGCATTCTAGTCACAGTCCTATTTAACTTCAACATTAAAGGCGATAACCATTATATGGTTAAAAGGCATTTTAATGTTTTAAATTATTATTTGTCTTATGTTTAAGTTTTTTGAGGTCTTTGTTGTGGTTTGAAACTTGTATGGAATTCAATGCTTATGAAGACTAGGTCTTGGCTTGGTTTGGTAAGGCAATGTAATTGGGGTTCACAACCCACCATGGGCATGGCATTAGTTTAAGTGTTGGGTTTTCTTTGTGACTTTGTTTTTGTGGCATTGGCTCACCATATTATAAAAATGGGTTGAGACTCTTCCCAACCCTTTTGGGGTTATTTATTGGTCATTTGGTTTGCATTTTTATAAATCTTACACTTTGGGGAGACTCTATTGGATTTCATGCATGGAATCCAATGGAAATAGTGAGGAAATTAAGAGACGTGAGCTACTTTTGGATCTCGAACTGTAGTTCAATTTGCCTTGTTATCCATGCAATGGGTTTTGTGGATTTATCGAGTGGTTTGAATTGGTTCAAATGGTTTGATTAGTTTTTATTGTGGCATGATGATTCATTCCTACATTGGCATTGGTCATTTTAGAAAATTTGGAAGCCTATTAGAAAGATAAATAAAATCTCTTATTTCAATAATTCAAGTAAGTATTGTTTTTAAAATTATGGATTGTGTTTTAATTCAGCCTTGATGGTTTGAACTAGGTTGTGTTGGAAAAATTAAATGCAGACATTTTTTTATCATCTTTGTCTTATAATAATATTATTTTGATGGTTGGAAATGATGGATTAAACCCTGTAGGGTTCAAGTTGTTTTATGGGTTTTGTATTATTTTTCAATATAAAGAATATGGTGACCATTATGACTCATCCATAACTTGTTAGTATTTTTCTATGCATATTTAAAAGTCTATTATTATTACTATATAAGTTTATTTTCATTTAGTTATGTCATTTTAAGGCAATGATTATGCATATTATAATGGGTTTTTGTTATTTGAAAAACATGTTATGAATTAAAAAACCCTAGCTTTATATTTGGGTTTCTATGGGTTGTTTTGTTTTTTAAAACACTAGCCTATGTATTTTTTAGGCTACAGCCTTAGAAAAATATAATAAAATACCTCAGTTATAGGTGGGGTTCAAATACCATCTATATTTTTCTTAGAATATTATTTTAACGTGTTCCATTAGTATTCATATAATGAAGGTATTTGATTTGGTCAATATGCCGGTTTTTGACTTATAATAAAATTCTATTTTTAGATGTGTTGTCAATTACATTCATGATTGTTTGACTTTAGGTAAAGGATTATTTTGATGATTTAGTTACATCATGATTTTTTAAAATTGGTTTGACTGTAAACATTTGTATGAATGTTTTCAGTCATTATTATCATTATCGATTAATGATAATGATCTTGGGATCTTTTCATCATGGTTTTCATTTGACCCTATTGGTCAATAATGGATGGCACTTTAAATATTTTCAATTTTATTTTATTTGATTAGTGTGATTGACTTATTTCACTAGCTATGTGAATATGTTAGCTTACATGAGAACTTGAGTTGAGTTTTGATGTCATTATTAGACTATTATAAGTTTGATAACTTTTTCATGAAGGTTTTATAATGTTATTTTTTAGTGTATGACTTAGTTTGTTTCTTGATAGTTATTTGAGTTATTTAACTTCATTTTACTTAGATGGAAATATTTAGAGAATGTTGTTTGTATGCAGGGTTACTAGTAGTATATAATTGCATTTGTTTTAGGTTTTATACCATAATGATGGATTGGGACTTACGAGTGAAATGTCATAGATTACCCTCATAATGCCATTAAACCTATTTTAATGTGTTTATTTCACTTGTTATGTTTTAATTATGGACTATTTGGGAGATAATTGTTTGGTTTACTATTGTGATGTAGTTCTATGATTTATATTTAATAAATTTTGATTATTGTTGAGATAGTAATTTGATATGCTTTTCATTACATCATTAGATATATATTTCTAAATGAGTTACTGATTCATTATTTAGTTTAATTATATTATTAAATTTATTACTCTTGTATAGTATGGATACTACTAATAGTTTGTTATTACTATAGGTACCAGATATGAGCTAGGTTGGAGTGACTCTGAGCAGTCAGGTGAGGCTGAGAAAGTGAACAAAAATAAATAGTGAAATTAAAATTTCATTAATTTGTGCCATTTTTTATATACTTGATTTATAATTTTGAGTGATTATAATTTTTAAGTTCAATTTCATTTTTAAGTTAGTCACTAGTCAGTTTAGACTTCTTGTTAGATCATTTTTTTACTTAGTTGATTAAACTCTATGACTTAGTCTTTTTAACTATATTATTATATGTCACTTTATTATCTTAATCCTTATATTATTGATGTTATGTATTTCTTTTTGGTATTTAAAATTCCATTAGTGTCTAGTGCTATTTGACTTGTTGTCTAAATCATGACTTGTGTTGAAATATTGAGTGACATTCTAGTCATAGTCATGTTTCACTTTGACATTAAAGGTGATAACCATTGTATGGTTCAAAGGCATTTTAATGTTTTGAACTAGTTTTTGGATTGTGTTTAATTCTTTGGATGTTTTTATTATGGTTTAAAATTTGTATGGCATTAAATGCTCATGAAGACCAAGTCATGGCCTGGCTTTATTAAGGCAATGTAATTCGGGGCCATGACCTACCATGGGCATGAGATTAGTTAAAGTGTTGGGTTTTGTTTGTGAATTTGGATTTATGGCATTGGATTACCACATGATGTAAATTGGTATAAACTCTTCCTAACCATTTTAGGGTTATTTTTTGGTCATTTTGTTTGTATTTATGGAATCCCAACACTTTAGGGACACTTTACTAGATTTCGTGCATGCAAACCAAAGGAATGATGAGCTATTTAAGAGACATGAGATTGCTTTAGAGCTCAAACTACATTTTAGTTTGCCTTGTTAGCTATGTAATGGGTTTTGTGGAGTTATTTGGTGGTTTGACTTGGTCAAAATACATTGATTAGTTTTTCTTCAAACATGATGATTTAATATTGCATTCGCATTGGTCAATTTGGGAAAGTTGGAAGCCTATTGGAAAGATTAAAAAAAAAACTCTTATTTTAAGACTTTAAGTAAGTATTGTTTTTATATTTATGGGTTGTGTTTTAGTTTGGCCTTGTTGGTTTGAACTAGGTTGCATTGGAAAATTAAACACAATCAATTTTTTTTATTGTCATTAGCTTGGAATATTTTTTTATGATAGATAGAAATGATGGATTAAACCTTGTAGGGTTCAAGTTATATTTTGGGTTTTATATTATTTTTCAATACAAAGAATATGGCATCCATTATGACTTGTCCATAGCTTAATATTAGTATTTATATGTGCATATTTCAAAGTGCATTAGTATTACTATGAAAGTTTATTTTTTTTTGGTTATGTATTTTTTTGGCCATAATTATGCATATTATAATGGGCTTATGTTATTTGAAAACACTGTTATGAATTCAAAAACCCTAGCTTTATATTTGAGTTTCTATTGGGTTGTTTTATTTTTTGAAAACACCAATTTGTGTATTTTTTTAGGATGTGACCTTAGAGGAATATAATTAAATACATAACTTATAGGTGGGGTTTGAATATCATCTATATTTTACTTAAAATATTATTTTATTATTATTTTAATGTGTTTCATTAGTATTCATATGATGAAGATATTTGATTTGGTCATTACGAGGGTTTTTGACTAATGATAAAAGTCCATTTTTAATCATGTGTTGCTAATTACATATATGATTATTTGATTTTAAGTAAAGGATTATTCTAATGATTTGGTTACATCATAATTTTTTTAAATTGATTTGACTTTAAACATTCATATGAATGATTTTAGTCATTATTATCATTACCAGTTAGTGATAATGACCTTGAGATCTTTTCATCATTATTTTCATTTGAACCTATTGGTCAATAATGAGTTGGAACTTTAAATATTTTCAATTTTGTTTTATTTTATTACTATGGTTGACTTTATTTTCACTAGTTGTGTGAATATGTTGCCTTGCATGAGAACTACAATTGAGTTTTGATGTTGTCATTAGACTATTGTAAGTTTGATAACTTTTTCATGAAGGTTTTATAATGTTATTTTTGTGTATACAAATTAGTTTATTTATCAAAATTTATTTGAGTCATTTATGTTCATTTTAGTTAGATAAAAATATTTAAGGAAAATTGTTTGTATTCAAGGTTACTAGCAGTAATACAATTGAATTTATTTGGGGTGTTATACACTAATGATGGATTAAGAATTTTAGATACAATACTATGGATGACACTCTTATTATTAAATATTAGAAAGTTGTAACACAAGATTTAGTAGTTAGAATAAATGTAAAGGTGCTAGTGGTGTTAGTCAATAATGTAAACAATGTTGTTTAAATGTTTTCACTGGTTATGTTATGTCAAGCTCAGTAGATATTGTTACCTTAATCACTTCTCTCATCTAGACAAAATTACATCCAACTAATGGATGGGGTGGTTTAAGGCCACTTATGGTTAAGCTCATTGGGATTGGAGAGGTGGACGTTTGAAACATTGGATTATGTGTAGAAGATTATTTGTTATACTTATTATGGTTTAATTATTTTGATAGTTGATTGTAAAATGAATTCATTCATGAATGTACATTTAACTTCATTAATTATATTCATGTTTATCAATTATGTGATTAAAGGTTAAGGTTATGTTTAATTGGCATAATTAGGTTAGTATATGTAAGCTAACTTATAATTATGATTAGATATTGATATTTTAAATATCAAATTATTCATTGTGTTGTCATTTACATATATGGATATAAATGTTCATTATGTCATTTTGATGTTGTAAACATTTAGCTACATGACTTAAACTAATTCATGATTTAGTTTATTATTCCTTAGAGTATGTAGAATCATAATTGAACTCTAAGTGTTATGCTTAAATTTAGAGTGTAGATACATTTCTTCTCATAGTTGTACAAGTTCATTTACTTATCATATATTAATATTGTGTGTTCACAAATATTTTTAAAGTTCATATGACTATTCAATACTATTAGTCTTTTAATCTTAGATCAATGGCATTAAGTTTAGTTAGATAACTAAAATAGTAATTGTTTGCCTTTTAATTACATTTTTAAGATTTAGTTGTGAGATACTATGTGAGCATTGGGTTTGTTAAAGTGAAAAATAAATTGTAAAGTGATATTTTATATGTATAAATTATTTTGATATAATTCATGTACAAATTAAGTTATTTCCCAATCATAAGTATTTTTGACATGTTAACCTTAAGTCCATATAAAGACTCTAAAATTAACTTAAACTATATCCAAATCTACATTATGAAGATAGACTCTATAATAAGAATCTTTTAGAGACTCCTAAAGAAGTCATTTAAGTCTAATACAATCTTTAAGGTTTTTAAAGAATGTAATCATTCACAAGTAGGATATGGTGCCTTGGTCTACAACAAAATATAAGAATTACCTTAAATTATGCCATTGATAGTAGAATCTTTGCTAAGATTTAAATTGAAAAATTTTAAAAAGTGATTAAGGTTTAATATATTTTTAGGATTATTAAAATGTAATCATTTTTATTGGAACCAATTATATCACTTTTTGAAGTGATGGGACTATTTTTGGACAAACTTGCATAATCAGTTAGAACTATTGGATTATTCAATTGTAGCTAAGATTCAATTAATTATATTTAAATCTTATGCATGTGCTAAAGTTAAGATAGCTAATATAGTAAACAAGTTTTTAAAGGTTTAAGTCATTAATTGTCCTATATTCCAATGGTTATTTCAATGAGGCATAATATGGTTGAGGAACATATGCTTCTTATATGGAATTGGCTTGTGTAATAATAAGAAGTTATTCCATTTAAATATAAATACATGGAATTGTAAGGAGATAATTATGTGATTTATAATCATTAATTTGGATTTGATAAATCTTCCTTGATGGATAAGAAATAAAAATGTTTCAAGCCTCACGGCATTATTATTTACAAAACACTTAGTCTAAAGGAATTATATCTAAGATGTTATTTAATTTACTTAAGTGACAAAGGTTAGTTAACAAACCTAATATAATCACATCAAGTTATTTTTAACTCATGTATAAATTAAAACTATGAATGTTTGTAGTTGTGTGTACATGGCCTAGTATAAAGTCTAGCTAAACTAATTAAGTTAATAAATTAATGCATGTCTTGACTTGACCAATTGGGTTATGGTCACAAGGTTAAACATACAATGAGAAATGGATAATTTATTCCTAAATGGAAGTTTAAGAACAAGAATATGTCCCCATCACGTAAGAATTTTAAGAAATCTGATCAAAACCATAGGTTTATGAGGAGTATGAGTGGTTTTAATAGATTTAAAGAGTAAAATAAAAATTTCAAGAATTAAAATTATTTTGTCTACAAATTTTAAAAGAAATCAGACCCAAGGTAGTCAAAACTTACCTGTCATTAGGGGAAGTACAATTATTATATCACCTCAAAGGACTAAAATATGTTTGGAATGTGGTGATAATCACCATCACAAGGATTGTTCTAATTTAAAATCAAGTCAATTAGCTACCCACAAGATGTATGTAGTTCTAGATAATAAAAACATAGATTTTCAAGTGAACCCTATAGAATTCAGAGATAAATTAAATGATATTTTGTTTCAATTTCATTTGATTCAAGAAAAATGAATAGTTTTTTAAATCCTACAATAGTAACTTATTGTAATTTAAATCCTATGAAATTGAAGGATGGTTTGGATGTTGAGTTTGGTTTAGACAAAAGTGTATCCGTTTATAAGTGTCTTGAACAAGTAATCTTAGACTTAAGTAATTTTTAGACTCAAATTAACCTATTTTTAGTTCGTCTTGGTTCTTTTGATGTCATTATTGGCATGGATTGCTTATAATATCATAAATCCAATCTAGACTATTGTAATAAAGTGGTTAAATTTTGTGATGACATGGGAAAATTAGTAATAATTAAAGATTTATTGAAACCTAAAGTATGTAAGTTGCTATCAGCCTTATATATGAATAAAGTAATGCATAAAATATGTAAAATATATGTTGTATAGATGCATGAAATTACACATATAATAAAAACAATACTTTGATAATATCCATTTTTTTAGAATTCTCTGATATTTTTCTAGAAAAAATTATCTTATTTACCTCTTAAGAGTGAGTTTGAATTTTCAATTGATGTAATTCCAGGGGTAGCCTTTACATCTAAAACACATTATTATATGAATGTATCAAATTTATATCATTTAAAATATCAATTGTAAGATTTTTTTAAAATAGAAATATTTGACTAAGTATGTCACCTTGGGGTGCACTTGTGGTCTTGGTGAAAAATAAGGATGGAACCTTATGATAATGTGTTGACTATTAAATGCTTAACAAGGTGACTATAAATAATCATTATGCTTTGCCAAGGATAGGTGACATGTTTTATCAAATGAAGGATGTAACTATACTTTCTAATATATACTTGAGATCAGGCTATCAATAGTTGAGAATCAAGGATGAAGACATCAATAAGATCTCTTTTAGAACTCGGTATGGACATTACGAGTTTATGGTAATGCCCTTTGGTTTGACTAATGTACTTGTTACATTATTGAATATAATGAATAATGTATTTAATAATTTTATGGAAAATTGTGTTCTAGTTGTCTTTGATGACATATTGATCTATTCTAAGAATGTAATTGAACATGAACAACATTTGTGTTTAGTATTGTAAAGGTTAAGACATCATAAATTGTTCAATAAGTTGTCTAAATGTGCTTTATTTAAAATAGAGATCCACTAATTGGGTCACATAATATCTAAGGTTGGCATTACCATTGATCTAACTAATATTAAGGCTATCCAAGAGTGGCATACTCCTAAAAATGTACATGAAGCACTTAGTTTTATGGAACTAACTAGTTTTAGATTAGAGGTTAAAGCAGGTTTTGAAGGGGCCCCGAAACCCTATAACAAAGAACAAAAAAGAGCAAACCAAGTCCACAGGCATCGCCTTAAAACACTACATAGAAGTAGTAAAAATAGAAAAAGAATGGTCCTAAAACCATAGAGATACAGCCAAACAGGACCCAAAAAACAAAAGTCTGAAAGAACAACTAACTAAAAACTAGCAAAATAAAACCAGAGATCAGTACCAATTTCTTAACCGAAAGAAGACCGGATTATTCATCCAGTTCCAGGATCAACTTCATGGCTTCTTTTTCTTTCAAAGCAATTTCCCGGGTGGCAGCCTCCAGCAAGTCTCCTTTTTGTGTGTCTTTCTTTCTGGAACTTTGCCTTGTCCTCTTGCAGGGGCCCTCTATTACTTTCATCTCCTCATTGGCACGTTTCCCAATACTGATAGCAGCTGCACAAAAGTTGGATATTACTTCATCCATTTTCTTTCTATTTTCCTTTATAAGCTCCCGGAGGTTATTTTCATAAACTTTAAGCTTCACAGGGATCTGGCTTAACTGATTCTCCATGTCATTTACTTTGTTCCAAGTAGCTTTCATTGATTCTTCCAATGTTTCCACTTTTTTCTTTAGATCAATGATCTCCCTACACAGCCAGGCATCTAATTGGGAAGAACACTCAGCTTTACTGTTAACCCAAATCAAAGGGGTGTGTTTTTCTTCATTCTGTTTCTTCCCTTTCCAATCCTCAGCCTTTTCGTTTGGGCTATTTCTAGCTTCTTCAAAGAAGTCTTCTTGGCTCTTTAATTCCCTCTCATTGAATCCTTCTTCAATTTCTATCTCCATGTTTTGGATATTTTCCTGGACTGGGATTTTCTTTTCGTTCTTTGACATTGGTTCCTCACCAGAATCTTCCTAGACAATATCATCCTCCTCGTCTTTCTGGTCTTCCTCCTTCTCTTCTATTCTGGAAACAGAGTCCTCCTCAGTATTGACTTTATCTTTTTCCATATCCTCAGGTCCTTCTTCATCGTTACTAGAGTTGGTTTCCCAGCTCTTTGTTCCATCTTCTTCCACTCGTTTTTCCTCCACGGGTTCACCAATTCTCTCCCAGCCCCTATCTCCTACTGCATTCTGTGTATTGGGATTAGGGGTCTTAATTATTCCTCTTCTACTTTCATTTTCATCCTTTTTATTCCCTATCAACTTGTTTTTCCCCTGTTTGGGGTTCTTTACCAGTGCCCTTTTCTTGCAAAAGCCTTCAATGAGCAGAATAAGGCCTTCGTGAAGAATAGGGCGCAAGTCTTTCTTCTTATGAGCATAAAGGCTTTGAATCAGGAAGTAGCAAAGGTAGAAAGGAAAAGATATTCTTACCTTATGCCTGAAGTGGTTGAGGAAGACGAAGTGGAACTTATGCACTCATTTACTTCTACCATCCAGGATGAAATACTCCCTGATACAGCTTAGGACGTCCCTCCAAATCCCTTTTATCTGGTCCAAATCATAAAAATCCCCATTTTTTACTATTTTCTGCTCCTCCTCATCCATTTTGGGGAATTTGCAGAATGCTTCGTTCGATATGCTGGTTTGCTTTGAAAATTTGATTCCTTCCATAGACAACCCTGTAACCTCGGCAAGAAAATCCTCAGTTAAATTGATAGTAACGCCATGCAGGGTGACCCTGTCGTCAGACCAGTTTTTAAAGAAGGCCGTTGTGATGTGCGGCTTAGAACTGTGAAGCCTTTCCATGTAGTTCGTGACATTTCCTTTCTGCAAGATTCTCCATACTTGGTGTTTCTCTCTCCATTCTGCACAACTCTTGGGTTCATGTTTACAGGGTTCACCCTTTCTTTCACGCGCCATGCTCATTTTCTTAGAATCCTGTTTGCTATTGATGTTACCCTGGTTCCTATTGCTATCAAATTGATTTAGATGTCGGGTTTGTTTATGGCATTTTAGGGTCCGCTTCTCCCTCTTGAGGGCCTTGCTTTTTGATAATTGGGTTTCTTTCCCCATGCTGCCACTCCTCCTACTCATTAAGATTTTGATACACTCCAAACCTTCCTTCATTCGCATGTGTGGCATCCAGAAGAATGATCACCTTGAATTCCACGTTCCTTTCTAAGGTTTCATCCCACCTCACTTTCTGCCCCTCCCAGATGGCACAATTTGCAAGCCAATCTGCGACACCATTGGCTTCACGGTAGGTATGGCTGATTTTTACTTCTTTGAATTTCTTCAAAAGAATTTTCATCTCCTTAACCTTGTCCTCTATGGTCCAAGACACTAAATTCTTGTTATTAAGGATATTAATAACATTCAATGAATCCCCTTCGAGCCACAATTTAGAATATCCCGAATCCACAGCTAACTAGAACTAACTAGTTATTATATAAGGTTTGTTGAATTTTTTCTAAGTTAACTAATCCTATAAATTTATTTCAATTCAAGAGTGGGAATTTTTTTTGGACGTATGAGTGTGAAAAATATTTTTATAATGTTCAAGGGATGTTAACTATAATAACTTTGCTTATTGTATAATATCTTATGATAATTTTTAAATCTAGCTTGATGCATCCAAAGAAGTATTTGGTGGCATGCTAACTCAAGATGGTTTAGCTGTGGCTTATGAGTCATGAAAACTTAAATATGATGAGAAAAATTACAACACTCATGACCTGTAACTTTTTACCATTGTACATGCTTTGAAGCAATGGAAACACTTTTTGTTGGGTAAGCATTTTGAATTAAAATCTAGTCATCACAACTTGGAATATTTATTTTCCCATGATGATCTGAATGCTTGTTAGTGTAGATGGTATGAATTTTTAAGTGATTTAAATATGAATATTTCATATATTAAAGGTAAATAAAATTATATTTTTGATTCACTTAGCTGATGCACATATCTTGCTACCTTGTCTATTCTGCATAATAATTTTAGAATTAATTTTTTTTAACAATAACATGCTAATAAATTTTACCAAGAGGTAAGTTCACCTTTGAGTAATGATCCTATTTAAAATATTTTTTTCTAATATTTTTATTAATTATGATGGTTTAATCAAACATAAAAATAGAATTTGTGTGCCTAAGCCCAGTAAATTAAGGAATAATTTGTTGAAAGAAGTGCATGAAGCACCTCATTTTTCTCATATTGGTGTCATGAAGATAAAAAATGAGCTAAAAAGGCTATATTATTAGCCTATTTTGAAACACATAGTTTTTGAATTTATGGTAAAATGTTTAAAATTTCAACATGTGAAAGCTAAACATTGTCGTCCAGGTGGTGTATTGTATCTTCATGAGATTCCATGAGGTAAGTGGGTTATAATTTATTTGGATTTCATATTTGGTTTACCAAAATATTGAATCAAACATGATACTATTTTGGTTGTAATAGATAAGTTTATTAAAGTTGGTCATTTCATTGCCATAAATTTAACCGATGATGCATCCATGTTTTAGATTGAGGTAAAAGCAGGTTTTGAAGGGGCCCCAAAACCCTTTAACAGAGAACAAGATAAGAACATCTAAGCCCACAGGCAATGCCTAGAAAACACTACAGTGAGGTAGCAAAAAATAGGTTTTAAATGGTCCTGAAACCATAAGAGACATATCCGATCAAAACCCAGAAACAGAAGTCTGGTAGTACAACAAACAAAAGCTAACAAAAGGAGAACAAAGATCTGTACCAGTTTCTTAACCAACAAGAAGACCAGATTATTCATCCAGTTCTAGTATCAAGTTCATGCCTTTTTTTCCTTTCAAATCAGTTTCCTGGGTGGTAACCTCCAGCAAAGCTCCTTTTTGTATATCTTTCTTTCTGGAACTTTGCCTTGTCCTTTTGCTGGGACCCTCAAGTGCTTTAGTCTCCTCATGCATCCATGTTTATTGAATGGTTTATGAAATAAATAGTATGACTACATGGTATGCCTAAATTTATTATTTCTAATAGAGTTAAAATTTATACTTCAAGGTTTTGTAAAAATTTGACTATTAATTTTGGTACAAAATTAATTTTTAATTTGTCTTATCACCTAGAAATGGATGGTTAGATGGAAAGACTAAATGAGGTTATGAAAGACATGTTAAGAATGTATGTGATAGATCAATAAGCTAAATTGGAGAATTATTTACACTTAGTTTAATTTGGTTACAATAACACATACCATTATGTTATTAAGATGGATCTTTTTGAAGCTTTGTATGAATGTAAGTGTAGGAATCCACTTGTCTGGGAAATTTAGATAATAAAATAGTTTTTGGTCTTGATGTTTTACATGTGTATGATAATAAAATTGAAATCATAAGGAAAAATCTAAAGGTTGTCTCTAATAGGAAAAAGATTTATGTTAATTCAAATAGGTCTACACATGAATTCAAAGTTGGTGATAAAGTTTTTATATGTGTTAGATGGCATAAAAGTCTGATTAAGTTTGGAAAGTCATCTAAATTAGCTCCTCAATTTTTAGGACCCTTTGAAATTTATGAGAATATTAGTCTTGTTGCTTATCGACTAGACCTTCTTCATTCTATGTCCCCGATTCATGATGTTTTTCATATTTCATTGTTGAGAAAGTATATACTTGAACCTTATCATGTTTTGATTGGACTCATATTCAAGTTTTAGAAGAGGAAAAGATGCATTTGGATTTAATGAAGATCCTAGACCATCACAATGTTAGATTGTGAAATCATGAAATTTCCTAAATTATAGTTCAATGGAATCCTTTATTGGAGATAAGTGCTACTTGGGAAGATGAGAGCTTTTTCAAAAAACACTATCTTTGGATATTTTGATCACTGAGATGAATCTCTTCCAAGTGGGAGAGGATGTCAAGAACTTATTTTAATGCATTTATTTCACTTGATATTATGGTTTACTTATGAACTATTTGGGACATAATTGTCTAGATTACTATTGTGATACAGTTATGTGATCTATGTTTGATCCATTTTGATTATTATTGAGATAATTAGTTGATATGCTTTTCATTACAACATTAGATATTCATGCTTAATGAGTTATTTATTCATTATTTAATTTATTTATATTATTACATTTAATGTTGTTATTACACTTATTAATATTATATAGTACAAATACTACCAATGGTCTATTATGGTTATAGGTTCTAGATATGAACTAGGTTGGATGTGAATCTGAGCAATCGAGTGAGGCCAAGATATTGAACAAAAAGAAACATTGAACTTAAAATTTCAAATACTAAACTTTGATTATATTTTTGATTTGAGCCATTTTTTATATACTTGATTTATAATGCTAAGTGATTATCATTTTTATGTTTGATTTGATTTTTGAATTGATCATTTTTATAAATTGACTTCTTGTTTGATCATTACTTTACTCAATTGATTCGACTCTTTGACTTTGTTGGATTTGTTAAAATGAGTTAGTGTTTTTTACTATACCATTTTTTGTTACTTGATTGTCTTATTCCTTATATTTTTCACCTCGCATATTGATTTTTAGTCTTCTATATTGCATTAGTGTTCGGTGATATTTAAATTTTTATCAAAATCATTACTTGTGTTTAAATATTGAGTGACATTATAGTCAAAGTCATGTTTCACTTTGAAATTAAAGGTGATAACCATTATATAGTTCAAAGGCATTTTAACATTTTGAATTATTCTTTGGCTTGTCTTTAATTATTTGGAGGTCTTCATTTTGATTTAAAACTTATATGGAATTCAATGCTTATAAAAACCAAGTCTTGGCTTGGCTTTAATAATGCAATGTAATTAGGGTACATGACCCACCATAGGCATTATATTATTTTAATTATTGGGTTTTGTTTGTGACTTTGGTTTTGTGGCATTGGATTGCCACACGATGAAATGGGTTGACACTCTTCCCAACCCTTTTAGGGTTCTTTCTTGGTCATTTGGTTTGCATTTATTAAATCCCTCCACTTTGGTGAGACTCAATTAAATTTTGTGTATGGTGGTCAAGGGAAATGGAAAAGTATTTAAGACACATGAGCTTCCTTCAGATCTCAAACTATAATTTGGTTTGCCTTGTCAGTCATGTAATGGATTTTGTGGAGTCATTTGGTGGTTAGACTTAGTTAAAACATGTCAATTGATTTTTATTACAGCATGATGATTCATTATTTCATTAGCATTGGTAATTTTGGAAAATATGGAAGTTTTTTAGAGAGACAAATAAATTCTCTTCTTTCATGACTTCAAGTAAGTATTATTTTTAAAATTTTTTGTTATGTTTTAGTTCAACATTGTTGGTTCAAATAGGGTTATGTTATAAATATTAAATGCATCCATTTTTTTTTGTCTTTGGCTTTAATAATATTATTATGATGTCTTTAAATGATGGATTAAACCCTGTAGGGTTCAAGTTATTTTTGGGTTTTATATATTTTTTTCAATACAAAGAACATGGTGACAATTATGACTCAGTCATAACTTACTATTAGTATTTTTATGTTTGTATTTCAAATTCTATTATTACTATGGATTTTTTTTAGTTATTCTATTTTGAGGCCAAAACTATGCATATTATAATGTATTCATGATATTTTAAAACCCTATTATGAATTCAAAAACTCTAGATTTATATTTAGGTTTCTATTAGGTTGTTTTATTTCTTGAAAACACTAGCTTGTGTATTTTTAAGGTTGCAGCCTTCGTAGAGTATAATGAAATATCTAAGTTGCAAGTGGGGTTTGAATACCATCTAGATTTTGATTAAATTATTATTTTATTATTATTTTAAAGTGTTCAATTAGTATCCATATAGATAAGGTATTTGATCTGGTCATTATGAAGGTTTTTGATTTATGATGAAAGTTTGATTTAAGTCATGTGCTGTCAATTGCATTCATGATTATTTAACTTCGGGTAAAGGATTATTTTGATGAGTTAATCACATCATTAGTTATTAAAACTAGATTGACTTTAAACATTCATATGAATGATTTTAGTCATTATTATCATTATCAATTAGTGATAATGAAATTGGGATCTTTTCATCATGGTTTTTATTTGACCCATTGGTCAACATTGAGATGGAACTTTAAAAAAATTTGATGTTATTTTATTTGATTACTGTGGTTGACATTATTTTCATTGGTTATGTGAATATATTTCCTTACATGAGAAATTGAGTTGAGTTTTGATGTTGTTATTAGACTAATGTATGTTTGATAAATTTTTCATGAAGGTTTTATAATGTTATTTTCTAGTATACAATTTAGTTCATTTATTGAAAGTTATTTGAGTATCTAAATTCATTTTATTTATATGGAAATATTTATAAAATACTATTTGTATTCAGGGTTACTAGTAATAATATAATTGCATTTAATTTCATTTTACTATCAGTAATAGAATCACATCTAACTAATGGATGGGGTAGTCTAAGGCCACTTATGGTTGGGATCATTGGGATTGGAGAGGTGGATGTTTGAAACATTGGATTACATGTGGAATATTATTTGTTTTACTTATTCTAGTTTATTTATTTTTACATTTGATTGTAAAATGAATTGATTCATGAATGTATAATTAACTTCATTAATTATATTTATGTTTATCAGTTATGTGATGCAAGGTTAAGCTTATGTTTAACTGGCATAATTAGGTTAATACATGTAAGTTGACTTACAATTGTGATAAATTTTGATATTTTAAATATAAAACTATTCATTAAGTTGTCATTTACATATATCACTATAAATGTTCATTATGGCATTTTGATATTGTGAAATTTTAGATATGTAACTTAAATTGATTCATGCATTAATTTCTTATTTCTTAGAATATGTAGAATCATAATTGAACCTCTAAGGGTTATGCTTAAATTTAGAATTTGGATACATTTCTTCACATAGTTTTACAGGTACATTTAGTTATCTTATATTAAGATTATGTGTTCATTAAGATTTTTAAAGTTCATATGACTATTCAATACTATCAATATTTTCTATCATAGGTCAATGACATTGACATTAGCTAGATAATTGAAATAGTAATTGGTTGATTTTGAAATAAAGTTTTAAGATTCAATTGTGATATATTATGTGAGAATTGGGTTTGTTAAAGTGTATAATAAATTAGAAAGTGATATTTTGTATGTATAAATTATTTTGATATACTTCATGTATAAATTAGGTCATTTCTTGATCACAATTTGTAATGACCTAAAAGATGTATTTGAGTGTTAAGAGTTCTAATAGAGCCTACCTATTCCTAAATTAGCCATAGAAATATCCTAGAGACTATTATGACACTTTTACAACCTTTGTGTAGGCCAAAATCATCCCTTGTCATCTTAAATGTAGTCTTAGACCCTCATTTCCCAAACTTGGCTCTTCTTGCCCGAACATTATGCCAGCTAAACATTAGCATCATATTAAGGAAACTAGAGCCATGTAGTACTAATGTCCCAAAAATGGTGACTATTTCCTTTATCATATCTTCCCAAAATGAATATCTTTTCAAATGTAAAACCATCCTAATGTCAGCTTAAGCATCTTTTATTATCTGCACAAGCAACAAAACACTATAAATACACAATGGTTTTTCAAGGATGTCCAACCTATCCTACTAATGAACACACTTTTAATCTCATGCCTTAATTGAAATGATTATTAGGATTTGAATCATAAATTATATATTATGAGAATAATATAGAGTTTCATACTTTGTGTATATAGGAACATAACCCAAAAACACAAATGTAAATGCACCCAAAAGTTTAGGATAGTCCTACATAGAGGACATTAAAATTATTATTAGGACACTAGAGCCACATGTAACCTATGTTTAAATGTGTAACTATTATACAAGAGGGGTTATAATATAGAGATCTAGTTGAAAACACATAGACCTATTTGTATCTCAATTTCTAGCACTCAAATCATTCATATAAGGTGTTTTCTAGATAAGTGTTTTTGCACATATTTATTACTATTTTTAGAGAATAAAAGTTGTTATAATAATTAATATATATTAATTATCTTAGTTAAGATATATTAGGGTGTGAATGTGACTTAATGTTCATGGTTCATTATCCCACATCATTAGGAAATAATGACCACACCCCTTTTTTCTTAGTGGGGGACAATGGCCAACCCACTTACTTAGTGGGAGGGCCACCTAATATTTTAATACCCACTTTGATGTGCACATTATATACTCATTATTTCATCATTATCACTTAGGGATGCCTCCTCTCTCTTCTATATTATGTGCATTATTTATAGAGTAAAGGCATATAGGAGTGTGATGCATAATAAGATTGTTGGAGTGTATTTTCATTTATGTAGTGTGTATCAAGCTTATGATATTATGAAATTTTATGTTTGAAGAGATTATTCTTACGTAGATCCATTATGTTGTTCTAATTTGGTATCAAAGAAAGATAATTAGAAAAAGCCCAAATCTATTGAGTGCATGTTGGTTACTACAATCTCCACTCTCCATGTATTTTCTAATCCACTATATTTTTTTTAACTCTACCATCTCCATTACATTGCTTGTATAGTATTGATAATCACTCTTATTTCATTGGATGAACACCCTCCTAGGAAATATCCCAATTGTCACCAAGGTTTTTTCCCTTTTTGTAATTAAATTTTCTACAAAAAACATGTCTATTATTTTTTAAATTGTGAAAGTAATGTAAATAATCACTTAAAACCATTTCTAGGTTTTGTGCACCTTGTTTGTATCTTTATAGAACATTTTGAAAATTTTAATTTCATTATGAATTGATAAAGTTATTTTAGTTTTACTAAATATGGTATTGTTTTCACTTGGATTTTCACCCTTTGAGGAGATGTCTCATCTCTCCTAATCTAATTAACATAATTAAAACACCTCTAGGCTATGGGTGAGCCTAAAAATGAGGCGAATCTCTAGATAGGGATATCTCCCTTGATGTACCACTTATAGACCACTACTACACCTAAACTTATGAATGTAAAGGGAGATAAAATTAAAAGTAAACTATTATAAGGGAGGTGATACACTAGATTAGTTGATGACTACCAACCAACTGCATGTTACACATGAGAACAAGGGACTAACCAAACATACACTTCTCCAATCTACATCTTCTTGCATAAATGCTTCATTATGAGGTTATGGATGAATGTTTAGGCTAGTGGGACTAGACAAGAGGTATATAATGACACTATTGAATAGGATAACTCATTCAACATTGACACTTATTAGAACACTTCACATGACCTTCAAGAGGAAGCTTTACAATTATAAATAGGTGAGAGAATGAGATAACATGCTATGGAAACAAGCATAATCACTAAGTAAGATCCATCATCCAATTACAACACACTATGAATAGTAATTGAAGATTTAAAAATTAGTATTCTTATTGATCAAATGGTATTAAAATGAGTAGGGCTTTGCCATACTCAGGTGGAGTATGAGTTACAAAAGATGAAATGGTTAGTTCTTATAGAACTTGAGAGAGAGAGGAGAAGAGAGAAGTAAAAATGTCACAAGGACACTTGTAAATATGAGAAAAGGAGTTAAATATGCTTGAGAAGAATATTTTAAATTAATCGCGTAAGGTTAAGAATCACAAGTGTCACACCAAATCACGAAACTCATGAAAAGTGGCATGAAATTCCCTTTATTGGCTTAGAAAACTACCTTCATGATTTAGCCATGTTTGAACATCCCAAAACTAACTAGGTATAGGTATAATGATTGGAATTATATGGAAGGATTTTATACATGCCTTTCCATGCATTGGTTTCAATCTTGGTCATCTAAAATCATCTCAAAATGAGTTATCACCATCTGTAATCAAAATAACTCTTATTTCACACACCATGCACACTTAAACTCAAAATTGGATTTATTTTTGCATTAAAGTAAATAAAATGGAGTGTATTACATGTTTTAATACTATATATGGCCTTAGAATAATTAGGTACACCTTAACATCAGCTTACTTGAAGTTTTTCACCCTTCTCACTACCATGTTCACTATCCTAGTTTTGAATGGCTAAGATGAATTTGTTTATTGAGAAACCTATGAGTTTTTATAAAGAAATAAATTATAATTTCTAGTTATCTTAAGTCTCAAGTTTCCCCTCCATGTTATTGGCATCTTTAGACTCCTTCTCAAACCTAAAAAACACATAAAAAGGTCAAGAAACCCCTATTTTGCACCCCATCCATATAATTATGTATAACTAGGCCTAATGGGGATTATCTTGAGAGATTCATATAAAAACTCAAATAATCACTCTATACAAACTATGCCATTTGAGTTTCTTCCCAACTTCATTTCCTTCATCGGGTCACTTTCAAGGGTTTAGTAGGGTTTTAGGTCTATTTTGTCCTTAAGCTTTGTTCATAAAGCCTTGATGTTTTAACTACCAAAAAATTGTAAAAAATGATTTTAAGGACCCATAATAACCTCCTATAACTCCTTTGGCATCCATGCACATCCTTAGAGAAGATATGAACATTCAAAACTAGCCTATCGAGCTTGCTTTTCCATTTCTTACAGGTCTGAGGTTGCCTTTGGAAAAAAAATGGATTCCTTGTAGTTTATCATGAAATTTTTAGGCTTATACACATCTTAAGTGACCATTTAAACATGATCCAATCCATTTTAGTGATCATCTAAGGCCAGAAGTGTGAATGACTCCCTATTTGGCTTTGGCCTAGTTTCTTGTCTAATAAGCCTAGTTGTAACCCTTATGGTCTAGGCCATACAATTAGGATTATTTACATTAAAAAATATTAAAAACCTATATTATTACCCAATAAAAATTATTTAAAAATTTATAATTATCATCTCAAGGTGGAAGTAAAAGTGGTTTTCCATTTGGATTTAGGCCTAAACTATGCTTGACAAGCCTGCTTGTATACTTTGGTGTTTTAGACCATCATGTTGGGTTATTTCCTCATAAATAAGGATTATAATATTGGTATGGATGTTTTAAAACCTTAAAAACTTATTTTTAAGTTTTAATAAACTTTTTTTCTCATCCCCTTATATACTTTCCTCTAAACTTGCCAATTCATACTCAAGGGGAGTGCCCTCTATCTGGGCAAAATAGAGGGCACTTACCCTATTTATCTAGAGAAAATAATTATTGGATGAGATTAAAAATTTGATGGGGAAATTTTAAACCAAAACCCATCTTATGGTAATTTCAATAGGTCTATTAACTCCTTATATTTCCAAGCTAAACCCCTATAAAAGGCAGACCATGTAGGGGTTTTGGAAAGTAGACTGTGTATTATTTATGTAGGGTGTTTACTTTTATTTATTTTTCAATTTATAGGTCAAATTTATATAATTAATATCATGATTAGTGTGTCCTAAATTTTTTTATCACTTTGATCTTCCCACATACTCCTCATACTTTGGCTAGTCATGGCTGAATATGCCTTTTGACTATGTTCTACCTTAGGGTGTTGTACCTGTAGGTCACCTTGCATAACCTAGACTAAAAAAAAATGTTTAAAACACCATTAAGTAACCTTTAAATCATTTTTTTATTTTTTATATTCATTTATCTCATCTCATGCATTGGTAATCCTCACACTTTAATCTTTAGCTCACTGCCTGCTATGGTCAAACATAGTCAACTATGTTGGGAAAGGTGAAGCCTTGTAGGTGAAGATTCTTCTCTTGAAATGTTACACATAATTATTAAATCTCATGAAACATTTTAAAACATATATAATCTACCAACCTTTGTGATTCCATATCTAATCTCCATCTTAGACTATGTGTTCTTACATTCTATTGTAGGTATGTATCCTTGAATGGTGGGACACTTATAGGCATCTATGAGAAATAAGAGACAACAAATCATCCTATTGAAGTGATTATTTATATCATAAATTCCATTTTTACTATTTTTAACCATTCCATCATAGTGTAATATTCTAGGTTTACAACTTTGGTTGAAGGGTCTAGTTGGAGCTCTTTCCTATAGATGACATTGACTGAAATTAGTGCATAAATATGCAACTTTAGGCTTTCCAATGACCACCCTCCATTTTTCATCTGCCTCCCAAACTTTTCATAATCCTTATACCATGTGGACACTAAAAGTTTTAATCACCAATATTAATCAAATCCTTTTGAAACCTTATCATGAGATATCTCAAAAATAGCTAGGTACTTTATTTTGCTCTTTTGGGGATTTGATCCCTGAAATAATCATTTGACCTTAGAACATGTTTTACAACCTCCATTTGTCAATATATCTTCTAAAATATGTCTATAATTATCCAAATACATTATTACCTCTTTTATGAATTCATCCATGTGATTTATCACCCAAAAGGACTCTTCAGCTCCTTGTTAAGCCACATGTAGGTGGTCATTTTCATATACAGACAATAAGTGTGAAATTACAGACAATGTGCATTATTTTTTGACCCCCATGAGTTATAAGCTTATATTATTATCAAAAAAATTTAATATTCATATTGAAAATAATCTAAAAAAAATGTCAATACCTTCTTTTCAATGTGAACTCTTCCTTAATGGCACCTGTAGGTGCATGTTCATGGTGACTGTGTGAAAATGTTGCATATGACTATAATAGTTATTTTTTTTACATTATTTAGAGGAAATCACTTATTTTTTACTACTAAGGTGATGTATTAAAATTTTAAATACTATAAATATACCTCCATGGACATGTTAACATTCTTACATAGTTCATCCAACTAATTGTATGTGGCATCCTATAGCAAACTGACTGTATATGGAAGTTATGACTACAATACCATAGAAACTTTCTTGGAGAATGAGATTAAAAGGTAAATGAGACCAAGAGTACATTTAATAAATTATAATTAACCTATACCCACCCTCTTAAACCATTACCAAATCATGAAGGTTCTAAAGATAGTGTAAACCTACCTACAACACAAAATGGTACCTTCTCTTGAAACATGAGATGATTAACATATCCAAACACCTTGAAACACTAAAAAAATAATGGGGATAATTTTAGGAGGGATTAAACATCATATAAAAAAAAATTAGTAGGTTAATTTTACATATTTATTCAAACCAAGACAAAACCTATTGGGTGTATAAATTAGCAAGCAAAATAGATAGGCTAACTTCTTAAGAATGGTTTATAGAGAAAAAACCATCATTCATTTGAAAATAAACATAAAATTGAATCTAACTGAGTTTATAAGACATTCCCAAGATTATTTTTCCTAAAACCTTTCCTACTAACCATACCATGTACAAACCTGAAGACCATTTTTGCTTGCCACACTTAGTGAAAGAAGAGAGAAGCAGTTTTATTCTTTTCTTGAAGTATCTAATCAAATTTATCACTGAAGTAAGTGCATGAAAGACCAAGGGAAACTAAAATTTATCCAACTAAAGGAGTTTGTATAATTTTTTACACCTCATTAAATGCTCATTTTTTAAAGAAAATTAGATTTTTTGAATAACCTACCACTTTTCAGTTATTAACAATTACTAAATACTTCTTAGGACACATGGTATGTTATATCATCCTTTGAAACCTTCACATTTCCCTAAGAGGCTTTAAAACTCATTTAATGCCCTATTTTGACCCCCAAAATGACTCAAAAAGATAAAGATTAAAATGAATAATGACCAAGGCTAATATTATATGGAATGACATCAATTAACCTATAACACACCTTATGAAATAATATATTAGACCCCTAAAACACCTAAAAGTAATTTAATTTTTATAGGGGTCCCAATTTGACATATAGGGTCAAATTTGGTTAACAAATTGGTGACTCATAGGGGTAGCATGCCTGCTATGCTAAATATCAGTATCCTTATCAGTCTATTAGACTTAGGGAGTCATATAAAGTTTGAAACAAAACATAGATACCTTTGACCATTGACCATAAGCTTTGACCAAAACAAGATAATTAATTACCTCAACAACACAAAACAAAAAACACACACAAAGAAAAACAAACACACAACAAGATGCACATGTGTTCAAAGCACTTAGGAATATTAGAAATAAAACAACTATGTACAGATAATAATTAGCATACCTCCCTTTCCAAGATCAAAAGGAAATTTTCTTGCATCTCCTTCTTCATGAGATGAATCATAGTGCCAAACATGTTACTCTTTGGATTAGATACTTGACGGACTAGACCTATTTTTTGGCACCTCACTTGTTATGATTTTGTTGGGTGAATATTTTGTCATCAACTAACTAAAGACAAAATTGTTATATCAATCACAACATGATGAGATAAATATCTCCTCTTAGTAAGGGGAGGCTCCCTATAAACTATTATAAACTAGACCTATACTAATACTAACTTGGGGGTAGAATCACACCATCCATTTATCTTTTTTTATAAATGATATTCACAAAGTAAAAGAAAACTCCTATGTAATAACTGAATCCATTTCTCTTTTTCTAGAAATGATGTTCTTAAAACAATAAGAAAACTTCCTGGGTAATAACTAGATCCATAAGAAACCCATGAAAGCACAAAGTCTTTTATTGCTTCTCTTAATGATTCAAGACTAATATCACATTAGAATGAAGTGCAGCCCAAAGTCTCCACTAAAAACTACAACAAAGTATATGATCACAAAGGATAAAATTAGTTCAAAGCCTTTAAAATATCCTTTGTGCTGAAATGCAAAACACACAAGCTAAAGACAATTATGGTAGCACAAAGTCTCCACAATTATCTTCAGGACATCTTCCGAATTATTTTCACTTGCTTTGCTTATTTGATCAAATGGATAAGACTGTATCTAGGAAAAAGACATAATAATAATTTCCTACATAACACAAGTTATTTCATCACAAAGTTTGAAAGGTCACTTGCTTTCTCATTCACATGATAAAATATGATTAACAATCTGAGCTCAAAGTCTCAAAAATGCCTTTCAATTTGGGTTGTTATATCAATCATAGCATGATGAGATAAATCTCTCCTCTCAGCAAGGGGAGGCTCCCTATAAACTATTATAAACTAGACCTATACTAAATACTAACTGGGGGGTATAATCACACCATCCATTTCTCTTTTTTTAGAAATGATGTTCACAAAATAGAGGACAACTCTTGTGTAATAACTGAATCCATTTCTCTTTTTTCCAAAATGATGTTCATAAAACAATAGGAAAGCTTCCTGGGTAATAACTAGATCCACAAGAAACCCATGAAAGCACAAAGTCTTCTATTGCTTCTCTTATTGATTTAGGACTAATATCATAGTAGAATGAAGTGCAGCCCAAAGTCTCCACTGAAAACTACAATAGAGTATATGATCACAAGGGATAAAAGTAGTTCAAATATTTTCCAATATCCCTTGTGATGAAACACAAAACACACAAACTAAATACAATTATGGTAGCACAAAGTCTCCATAATTATCTCTAGGACATCTTCCAAATTATTTTCACTTGATCTACTTATTTGATCAAATGGATAAGATTGTATTGAGGAAAAAGACTAAGAATAATTTCTTACATAACACAAGTTATTTCAACACAAAGTTTGAAAGGTCACTTGCTTTCTCATTCACCTAATAAAATATGATTAAAAATCTGAGCTCAAAGTCTCAAAAGTGCCTTTCAATTTGGGTAGAGTTTTGCTTCTAATAACTAAGAGATCTCCCTCATTCAAAATAAGAGATTACAATATATAGCATCTAAAGAAAGACTTTGGTGCTTATTTTCACAAAATGGCCCATGCTGCATTAAATGCATTAGAAAGAGGAATTTCTATGTAGAGGCCATGCTAGAGCAAGTTATCAGTCTTGACTTTGGTGTTTAACTCATATCAAATGTCTTCTCTGAAGCATGGGTTGCCTGATCCTTTGAAAGGCAAAGTTGCTCCTCTTTATGATACTTACACAACTGTCCACTCATCTTTACTCAAATGAAGAAAAATAGGCCATGCCATTAAATGATTATGCTCTTTGATATCCACCTGGTGGATAGTTCCACCTACTAGAATAACTCTTCTATCAATGCTTTTAGGTTCCCTATTGAATCCCTCTTTCCTTCCTATATTTTGTCTCTTTCTAGTAATCTGAGCTCTTGAGGCTATCTTCTCACCTTCTACTATATTCTCCATCTCCTTTCTCAGTGGATCACTAAGTTTATCCTCAGGTATACATTATTTAAAAATCAATGGTTATTCCATTATCCTAAATTTGACATCCACAAGGATGTCATCAATTTATTGAACCATTTTGAACCTTAAACCATCTTTTTAGAGTTCATCGGTTCAATGGTTCAATAGTTTGGCAGCTCAATATTTTATGTTTTGTAAGGAGTCGCATTTACTTAGTCTTCTTATGAATTCAATTCAATGTATCATTGAACCAACTATTTGAGCCTTTTGTTGGAACCTTCTGCTTGAACCATTTAGAACCTTTGAACCATTTTGAACCTTTGAACCATTTTGAAGTAGAGTTTAATGGTTCAATAGTTCAATGGTTCAAAGGCATTCATTTCAAATCATTGAACCCTGCCATTGAACCATATATCATTGAACTTCAATTTTGAACCATCCTTATCAATTTTAGGGAATGCCTTCAAGTGTTTTTTAATTTCTTCTTGCAAAAATCCACCTTTTGAACTTGTGATTTCCTTAGCTAAAAAGGCTTGTGCAATTGAATAACTTGACTACTCAGAACATTTTTGAGAAAGAAGGACACCATTTTTGGCCTACAGGACCAAAATGGTCAACAGGTGTCCACAAAAATAAGTGACTAGTTTTGGGAACAATAGCTAGCTCCAGTTGGGGAACTTCTATCGATTGTATTTTGAAAAGATTGAATGGAGTAGAATCCAAACTCTAAATGCCTTCATCCATGCCATTGGGCCACAGAGTCAAGCCACCCAAAAATAGAGATGCCAAAAAACAAATGAACAACATAAAATAAACAAAGACTATACAAATGTACAACTAGACTTATCTGATACTTCAAGGATTGAAGTGCTTCAGATGCTACCCATTGTGAGGTAGTGAAAATGGTGTTCCATCTTAATATATCAACAAGAAACTATTTTTACCTTAGAATTGATGTTTGGTGAATGGACCTCTCCACCAAGAATCAAATTTTTCATGCATTCCTCTTGGTTCTCTCCTCTTGCCACACAACAAGACTTGATCTCCAATCTAAAAACCATAAATCCTTGCTCTCTTGTCGAAGAGTTTATTTACCTGATTTTGTTGTGCAGCAACATGGTCCACTACCATGGTTCATTGATCTTCTAGTCCAATCAAGCACATGATTTGATGGTCCCCATTAAACACCTACCAATGGTTGGCATTATCAAGTACACTTGGTCAAAAGACTAGCTCAATAGTGTACTTGTTCCCTTTGAAATATTTGTGAGGAACCATGAGGGTTGTAGAGATAGCCAATGAATTTGCATAATCATTAAACTCTCTAGGCACCACAAAAATATTAAAATCATCAAAACTTTCAATACAATCCCATACAAGATTGTGATAATGTCATAGTCTTTCATTTTTGATTTGGTATAGGCTCCTCACTTGGTAAACCACCAATTCAACATCTTAGGCATGAAGAACTGTAACACCTTTAGCATGAGCAACTCACAATCTAAGCAATAATGATTTATACTCAGTGGTGTTGTTGGTATTCTTGAATTACAACTTGTATGAATAAGGGAAAGTATCTCCCTTTAGGGATATCAACACAACTTTGTCTCTCAAATTGATAGAAGAATAACTACCATCAAATTTTAAGATCCAAGATCATTAAGATTTGATCTTTTTATATATTTTTCTTCGTTAGGGAGGGAAGATCCTTTTTCACCTCAACTTTTCTCCACAAGTTCTTCTGATTTCTTGTCTGAATCATTTAAAATGTTACCTAATGAGCTTTGGTCTGATGAAACAAGAACATCTTCAATGGACAAAAAATAATTACCCATTCCTAAAGATTTAAACAAAATTTGAGCTTCAAGGTTTGACATTTGGGTGACAATATATTTTGACTCCTTCTCAAGAAGCAAGTTTTGCATGATACCCTTAATAGGTATCCTTGCTTCAGACAGGTCCATATTCAACTCTCCACCTACATCCTTACAAAAATTATGTCTGAGTAGAATGCCATAGGAAGCTGGAATATTGGCCACTAAGACTGTCATCTTAATCCTCTTATCTGGAAAAGCCACAAATAAAAATTAGGAATCTTTGATTTGACCCAAAAGTGGCACTTAATTATTTTCCATAGAGAAACATCTCCTAAAATATTTAGTTAAGGTAAGACTAAGAAAATCTGGTACCTTAGTGGGCATAACGTTATACAAGGCTCCAGAGTCTATTATACAATTGCTCAACTTATGACCATTAATCAAAAGGGAAACATAGAAAGGTTATATTTTCCCAGGGGCAATAGGAGGAGTAATGACATGATTATTTTAGGTGGTTTTATTCTTTGGGGGATCATGAGTCACTTTTGAAAAATCTTGTCCTGTAGGGATGGTATTGCTTTTGATGCATTCAGTCAACCTATCCAACTGCTTAGGGTTGGATTGTAAGTATTCAAACTCAAACATTTAGATCTTGGTCTTCCTAGTATAATCAATTATGTCAAATAATTGAAATGAATTAGAAATAGAGGAAAGAAGTCCATCATTCTAGGTTTTATTGGGTGTGGGACTGGTCTGAGAAATGGAAGTAGAAGGTACAAGGTTGTTTAAGGTACTTACTTTCTTATTGATCAGCAGGTTCTTTGATTGGAAAGCCAATGAAGTCTCCCATTTAGCAATTGAAATTACTAGCTAAGGTTCTTCTCTTAATTTTCCCCTATTATCTTGTTAAGTTGACTGGTTCTTGGACCTAGTAAAAATAGCGTATGATCCATCAAACACTTCTCCCTTTTTTCTAGCTTCATTTTGGTAATTCAAAAAACTAATGTTGGAGTCACCAACTAATTCTTCTTCTCCTTCTACAAAGAGATTAGTGTCATCTTCTTGGTCCAACTTAGGTTGGAAATAGAAATCATGTTCAACTTCATGATAACCAACTGCTAAGTTAGCCAGTGCTACTTTAATGGCAAGCTTCCCATGTGTGGGAAGAAGGTGATTGGTTTGCCCTTGATTCCTAGTAGCATTTATTTGATATGAATGGTTAGGTAATGTCTTCCTTGGTATATCATAATAAGGAGGAGTAGACATTCCTTGGGACATTTGCCTTTTTAGAGATAACAACTCATTTGCTAACTTTTACACCATAGGATCAGTGGTGCGTGTAGAAGAATTTTTAATAGGTGAAAAAAATTTATTTCTGTTAGGATCTCTTCTTATCTTACCTATAAGGATAAGGTCATATTCAACCTCGATAGCCAAAATTTGAGCTACAGAAATATCTATATGGCCAACCTACCTCAATAGAAAACTCACTTCGAGAAGTTGAGAATTGATGAAGTACTTAAGATTTTTTGATGTTGGCTAAACAATTATAGGAATCCTATTCCTCAGCTTATCAAATTTAGCAATGAAGTCTCACATAGGTTAATGAGGCTCCTTATTCATTTGCATTAGCTGAACCAACAAGTTGCAAGTTTGAACCTAGCCTCAAACTTGGCCTTGAGAGTGTTCCAGTTGGTTATAGTCTGAGCTTGAAGATGATAAAACCAATCTACAGTAGTGCCTTATAATGTTTCTATGAATAGTCTTACCATTATATATTTATATTAAACACCTATCACACCATAGGATATACAAAAAGCTGTAATATGCTCATCAAGATGAACCTTTCCATCACCATTAAACTTGGGAAAATTCTTTCTTGAACTATGAGGTGGTTCATGTAAAGGTGGGGTTAGATTCAGGGGACCAAAAGTGTTACTCCAAGGGCCTTGGGCTGCCATGATATGATGATTGAAAAGAAGGATAACAAACCTTGGTGGAGTACGTATAGATAAATCTCTACTAGTAGAGAAAGGAGATGCTTCGCTTGGTATTAGAGATTTGATGTTGGTGAGAGGAAAACTCCTGGTTCACTAGAGGTGAGCTTATGGAGGAGAATGATCAAAATGATTTTGATTCACAAACTCAAATATAGGATCAACAATACCTTGAGCTCTCTGACTTCGTGTATATGGTGGATCTACCAAAGTGTAGGATGGAAAAGAATTGGAACTACATTAAATTGAAGTGTGAGGCTTCAACTTGAGTGTTCTTCCCTAGTAGAGTTGCCAAAAAGCTATTGGGTGAATATTTTTTCATCAACTAACTAAATAAAAAATTGTTATATCAATCATAGCATGATGAGATAAATCTCTCCTCTCAGCAAGGGGAGGCTCCCTATAAACTATTATATACTAGACCTATACTAAATACTAACTGGGGGTAGAATCACACCATCTATTTATCTTGCTTCAAAAATGTATGTTCATAAAATAGAGGAAAACTCCTATATAATAACTGAATTTAGTTCTCTTTTTTATAAATGATGTTCATAAAACAATAGGAAAACTTCCTGGGTAATAACTAGATCCACAAGAAACCCATGAAAGCATAAAGTCTTTCATTGCTTCTCTTACTGATTTAGGACTAATATCATAGTAGAATGAAGTGTAGCCCAATGTCTCAACCAAAAACTACAATAGAGTATATGATCACAAAGGATAAAATTAGTTCAAATCCTTTCCAATATCCTTTGTGCTGAAATGAAAAACACACAAGCTAAAGACAATTATGGTAGCACAAAGTCTCCACAATCAGCTTTAGAACATCTTCTAGATTATTTTTACTTACTCTACTTATTTTATCAAATGGATAAGACTGTATTTAGGAAAAATACATAAGAATAATTTCCTAAATAACATAATTTATTTCAACACAAAGTTTGAAAGGTCACTTACTTCCTCATTCACCTGATAAAATATGATTAACAATTTGAGCTCAAAGTCTCAAAAATGCCATTCAATTTGGGTAGAGTTTTGCTTCTAATAACCGAGATATCTCCCTCATTCAAATTGAGATATTAAAATATATAGCATCCAAAGAAAGACTTTGGTGCTTATTTTCACAAAATGGCCCATGCTGCATTGAATGCATTGGAAAGAGGAAGTTCAGTGTAGGGGCCATGCTAGAGCAGGTTACCACTCCTAACTTTGGCACTTAAATCATATCAAATGTCTTCTCTAAAGAATGGGTTGCTTGATTCTTTGAAAGGCAAGGCCACTCCTCTTTATGATACACAACTATCCACTCATCTTTACTCAAACGAAGAAAAATAAGTGGCACCATTGAATGCTTGCACTCTCTGATATCCACCTGGTGGACTATTCCACTTACTAGAATAACTCTTCCACCGACACTTCTAGATTATCTATTTTATTCCCTCTTTCCTTGCTATATTTTTTCTCTTCTTGGTGATCCAAGATCTTGGGGATATCTTCTCACCTTCTATTGGATTCTTTAGGTCCTTTCTCAATAGATCACTGAGTTTATCCTCAGGTCTGCATTATTTGAAAATCAATAGTTATTCCATTATCTTTAATTTGACATCCATGGGGACATCACCAATTGATTGAACCATTTTGAAACTTGAACCATCTTTTTAGAGTTCACTGGGTCAATGGTTCAATGGTTCAGTGGCTCAATATTTTATGTTTTTCAAAGAGTCACATTCACTTAGTCTTCTTATGAATTCAATTCAATGTATCATTGAACCAACTGTTTAAACCTTTCACTGGAACCTTCCACTTAAACTATTTTGAACCTTTGAACCTTTTTTAACCTTTGAAGCATTTTGAAGTGGAGTTTAATGGTTTAATGGTTCAATGGTTCAATGGTTTGACGACATTCATTTCAAATCATTGAACCCCACAATTGAACCATATATCATTGAACCTTGGCATTGAACCACCCTTATCAATTTTAAGAAATGCCTTCAAGTGTTTTGTAATTTCTTCTTGTGAAAATCCACCTTTTGAACCTACAATTTTCTTAGCCAAAAAGGCTTGTGCAATTGAATAACTTAACTGCTCAGAACATTTTTGAAAAGAAGGAAACCATTTTTGGCTTGTAGGACCAAAATGGTCAACAAGTTATCCACAAAAACAAGTGACTAGTTTTGGGAACAATAGATTTCAAGTAGACCATCTTCAAATAGGTCTCTAATGTAAATATATTCCTCTTAGCCTTATACACATACATCATATTACTTCCCACTCTTCTTCTCATGATCAAATTTCATCTTCTTTATAGGCATAACTTCAAGAGGAGTGGTTTATTGTTCTTTGGAAGATTGAGGATAGTATAATCTTATCTTGACCTCTAGAGGCTAATTTGAAATTTTCTCTTGCTCATCTATGAAATTTTTAAAAATGTCATCTTACTTACCATCACTTGTAATCAACTCTAAGGAATTTGTAGACCCCTTAAGAGACTCAAACTCATTGTAAATGTTTTCAAACTACTACCACAAGTCCTAAGCTTATTTTTGATAAAAATCATGAAGGGGAACAACAAGAGAAGATCCTTCATCCTCTTATTTATAATCCAAAATGACTTCATCCATTACTTCTTCTTTGACATAAGGAAGAAATTCTTCATTATTAACCAAACAAGAAGACTCAACACAAGGACTCACCTCTTCCTTATCATTTAGGACCTCTTCCTTATCAACTGTTACAACCTGATTTTGGTTCTCAAGGGCTGCAAGACCTTCTATCTCCTTCACCTTCTTGGTGATGCCAAGACTAAGCATCTTGAAATTAGGTGACTTAGCCCAATGAGGCTATCGAGGAGTTGCATTTTATTCAAGTAAGAGTTCTAAATTTTCATTAACAAAATTATCCTCTTTAGGTTCCCATACCATAGGTCCATCAATGAAAAGGGTGATGGGTTGAGGACAAGATGAACTAGTTTTTGGAGGTGGAATATAGGATTCAAAATCAGATTGAGAATGCATTGTAGGGTATTCTTTTGGGAGTTCTTGAGGAAGGTTAGGCAGACCTTGGGCTAAAATAGCTTGGTTATCTTGCTTACACTTGAAAATCACTTCATTGAAATCAGATCCAACTTGATCACTCTCTTAAGGGAGGTTAGATGGGTTAGGTTTAGGCATAAGATATTCTTTTAGGTCTAAACCTTCCATCACACCTTGACTCAATAATTTCATTCTAAAATATAACTCTTCAATCTGATTAGCTAGGTTCTCTTGGAAAATATCTCTTTAATTTAATAGGCATCTTCATGAGAATACGGAGTACAAGGGGGATGACATGAAACATAAGAGGTCTCTTGAGGAAATGTGGGAGGGACTTGCATAGGATCAAGATCTTTCTCAACTTCACACTCCTTATCAAGGATTCTATTATCTTTCTTAGCCCATGATTCCACTATATTATTCCAACTTAGGATGTTAGGATTAGGATTATCTTCTTGAGATGGTGATTAAATTTTAGGAGTCGATGAATTACTCAATAAACTTAGAATCTCCTTATTCTTGAATTCTACACCTTGTCTCCAACTAGGAATTTTCATATATAGAAGTATCTTCTTGAGGTAGGGATGCAATAAGAGAGGGTAATTAGGGATTAAATTCCACTTATTTAATATAATATATATACTAATACTTCTACTTATTATCAAACTCAATTTTCCTATCAATATGTTCTTCAAAAACAAGGTTTCTCTTTCCAACTCTCTCTTCTAACTGATTGGGAAAAGGATGACTTTGATAAGCTTGATTGGGCTCATGAATAGGGGTCAAGTAGGACTGATAGAAATATTGGGGAGGTGTATATGATGGATGATAGGTTTTTTGAGGATACTTATCATGAATTTTTATCCTATCTTCTAAGGATGAAACTAGGCTACTCATATCTAGCATCTCACTTGTGAGCCTTTACCAATTGGCTCTCTCAATAGGTGCCCACTCTCTTTTGAACAGATCTAATGCATCTATCACCTTATGAATTAAATGAATAGGAATATCTTTACCATGTTCCCTTAGTGTGTCAAGATCCAACATGTACTTCTTATACCTCAAAAGAGTTTTCTTGAAGGTTGAAATGGACTAACTTGAGAAGTGACTAGGTTGTCTAGGAGGAGCAAGATATTGAGAATGATGGTTATAGGGCTGATAAAATTCATGGAAAAGTTGGTAAGGGTCATATTGGAGTTGATAAGAATAATATTATCGCTGGTAAGGATCATGACAAGGCTGATAGGGGATGCCATAATATTGATATACCTCACCAACTTGTGTAAAACAATACTCAACTTCATTAGGAAGCAAAACCACAAGGAATGATTATAAATAATATTCAAAAGTAATAATTGGGTTGGTTAACTAGTTGGTGTAACTTTAGATTCACCATTGATGCTTAGATAGATGCCTCCAAAGGCTATTGTGTTGAAAGATAACACCAAAAATCTTTGAACTTCTTAGACTAATAGTCCTATCAAGCATGCTAAAAACTATTATCACTTCAATTTTCACCATTTGAGGATATGCATCAACTCTCCTCATCCAAGTGGCACAATTGAAACACCTCTAGGATGTGGGTGAGCCTAAGAATGAGGTGAATCTCTAGATAGGGCTAACTCCCTTGGTGTACCACTTGTAGACCACTACTAAATCTAAAACTTGTGAGGGAAAAGTGAGAGAGAAAAAAAGTAAATTATCCTAAGGGAGTTGATACACCAAATTATTTTATGACAACCAACCAAATGCATGTTACACATGAGAACAAGGGACTAACCAAACATACACTTTTCCAATCTGTATCTTCTCACATCAATGTTTCATCATGAGGTTATGGGTGAATGTTTAGGCTAGGAGGACTAGATAAGGGGTATAAAATGACACTATTGAATATGATAACTCACTCAACCTTGACACTTCCTAGAACACTTCACATAACCTGTAAGAAGAAGATTTCTAACTATAAATAGGTGAGACAATGAGATAATATGCTAAGGAAAAAAGAGTCATCACTAATCAATATCCATCATCCAAGTAAAACAAACTATTAATAGTCATGTAAGATGTAAAAATAATTATTATTACTTATTAAATGGTATGCAAAATGAGTAGGCCTTTGCCATACTCAAGTGGAGCATGCATTATAAAGGCTAAAATGGCTAGTTCTTGTAGAACTTAAGAGAGAGAGATAGAGGAGAAGATAAAATTAAAAAGGTCATAAGGACACTTGTCAAGATGAGAAAATGAATTACAGATGCATGAGAAGAAGATGTGAAATGAGCCATGTAAGGTTAGGAAGTACAAGTGTCACCCCAAGTCATGAAACTCATTAAAAGTGACAAGAAATTCCCTTTGTTGGTTCAGGAAATTGCCTTCATGATTTATCCCTATTTTAATTTCCTGAAAAGGGATAGGTCTGATGATTTGAATGATATGTAAGGATTTCAAACATGCCTTTCCATGCATTGGTTGCAGTCTAGTCATTTGGAATCATTCCAAAATGAGCTATCACCATTTATAGTCAAAATAACTCTTCTTTCACACACCTTTCATACTTATCCTTAAAATTGGATATATTTCCACATAAAAATAAATAAAAGGGATTGTATGACATATTTTAAGACCCTCCATGACTTGAGAGGCATCAGGCACACCTTAAAATTAGTTTATTTGAAGTTTTTTACTCTTATCACTACCATGTTCACTAAGCCAATTTTAACTGGCTAAGATGAAGATATTTTATAAGGAACCTAAGAGTTATTATAAAGTAAGGAATTATCATAGGTAGTTAACTTAAGTCTTGAGATTCCCTTCCATGTGACTGGGATCTTGAGATTCCTTCTAGAACTTGTAAAACACATAAAAAGGTCAAAATACCTTGTTCTATATCACATCCATATAATTATATACAACTCATCCTAATGGGGAGTAGCTTTATATATTCTTCTACAACCTCTAAAAATCATTCTAGACACACTATTCCATTTGAGTAGGTTCCCAACTTCATTTCCTTTAGCGAGTCACTTCCAAGGGTTTAGTAGGGTTTTATGTTCATTTTTGCCTTAAGATTTGTTGATAAATCCATGACATTGGAACTTCCAAAAGAATACAAAAACATGATTCTAAGGACCCCTAATAACATATTTTAACTCCTTTGGCCTCCATACACATTGTGAGATAAGATATGAACATTCAAAACTAGCCTATCAATCTTACTTATCCATTTCCTACATGTCTAAGGTTGATTTTGGGCCAAAAAAGGATTCCTTGTGGTTTATCATACAATTTTTAGGATTTTACACATCTTAATTGACTCTATAAACATGATCCAATCCATTTTAGTGATCATCTAAGGCCAGAAGTGTGAATGACTCCCCATTTGGCTTTGGCCTAAAACCTTGTCTAATAAGCCTGGTTGTAACCCTTATGTTCTAGGCCATCCAATTGGGCTTATTTACATTACCCAAGATTTAACACATCTATAATTACACCATAAATATTATTTAACAAGTTATAATTATCATCTCAAGGTGGAAGTGAAAGTGGTTCTCCATTTGACTTTAGGCCTAAACTATGCTTGACAGGCGTACTTGTATATTTTGGTGTTTTAGACCATCATGTTGTGTCCTTTCCTCCTGAATAATTATTATCATGTTGGTATGGATTTTTTATAACCTTAAAAACTTATTTTTAATTTTTAATCAACTTTTTGTCTCATCCCCTTATATACTTTCCTCCAAACCTGCCAGTTCATACTCAAGGGGAGTGCCCTTTATTTGAGATAAAATAAAGGATACTTCCCATATTTTTATATATTAACTAATTATTTTAGGATATTAAAAATTTTATGTGTACCTTATAAACAAAAACTTAGCTTCTATTCATGTCAATAGTCTACTAACTCCTTATATTTCCAAGATAGACCCCTAGAAAAGGTAGACTATGCAGGGGTTTTGGAAAGTAGATTGTATATTGTTTGTTTAGGTTATTTCCTTTACTTTGTTTTACATGTAAATATAGAATTGATATAATTAATATCATTATGAGTTTTTCATAAAAATTTTTATCACTTTGATCTTCCCACATACTCCTTTTACTTTGGCTGGTTAGAACTGAATGTGCTTTTTAACTATGTTCTGCCTTAGGGTGTTATGCCTATAGGTTACCTTGTATAACCCAACCTAAAATATAATTTTTACAATCCATTAAGTCAAATTTTAATCCTTTGGTTATTTTTTCATTCATTTGTCTCATCTCATGCATTGGTAATCCTTACACTTCACTCTTCATCCCACTGCCCACTATGGTCAAACATAGTCAACTATGTTGGGAAAGGTGAAACCTTGCAGGTGGAGATTCTTCTCTTGAAAGGTTACCCATAATTATTAAATATCATGAAATTTTTTAAAACATCTCTCATCTTTGAACCTTGGTGATTCCATCTCAAACTTCCATCTTGGATTGTGTGTTTTTATAGTTTATTGTAGGTGTGTATCCTTGAATGGTGGGACACCTATAGGTGTTTATGAGAAACAAGAGATAGTACACCATCCTATTTAAGTGATAATTTAGATAATAATTTTAATTTTCACTATTTTTCACCATTTCATCATATTTTCATAGTCTAGGTTTGTAACTTTGGTTGAAGGGTCTAGTTGGAGATCTTTCTTGTAGATGACACTGACTAAAATTAGTGCATAAATATGTAGATTTAGGATTTCCAATGATTACCCTCCGTTTTTCATCTGACTCCCAAAATTTTTAGAATAATTCTCCCATGTGGAGATTATAAGGTTTTATCACAAAGATGCATAAAATACTTTTTGAACCTTATCATGAGATATCTACAAATAGCCAAGTACTTTATTTTGCTCTTTTAGGGATTTGATCCCTAAATCAATCATTTGACCTTAAAAAATGTTTTCCAACCTTTATTTATCAATATATCTTCTAAAATAGGTATATCATGATATAAAATACATTAGGAAATCATGTATTAATTCTTCCATTTTCTTTATCACCCAAAAGGACTCCTTAGGTCCTTGTTAAGCCACCTATAGGTGGCTAATTTCCTATATAGGCATCAAGTGTGGAATTACAGACAATGTGCATTGGTTTTTGACCCCCATGAGTTTTAAGCTTATATTAATATCACAAAATTAACTCTTCATATTTAAAATCATATAAAACAAATTTAAATACCTTATTTTCAATGTGAACTCTTCCTTCATGGCAATGTAGGTGGATATTCATGGTGACTATGTGAGAATGTTGCATATGACTGTAATAGTTCTCTTTTTACACTCTTTAGAGGATCTCAATTAATTTTTCTTGCTAAGGTGATTTATTAAACTTTTCAATACTATAAATATATCTCCATGGACATGTTAAAAGTCTTACATAGTTCATCTAAATGACTATATATGGAAGTCCTATACCAAACTAACTATATATGGTAGTTATGACTATAATATCATGGAACATTGCTTAGATAATGATATTTAAAGGTAAATGGGACTAATAAGACATTTAAAACATTATAATGAACCTATAATCACCCTCTAAAACCATTACCAAATCATGATTGTTTTATAGATAGTGGAAACTTGCCTACAACATAAATGGTACCTTCTCTTGCAACATGAGATGATTTTCATATCCAAATACCTTAAAACACTAAAAAAATAATGGGGATAATTTTATGAGGGATTAAACATAATGTTTAAACAACATCAACAAGTGAATTTTGCATATTTATTCAAACCAAGGAAAAACCTATAGGGTGTATAGATTATCAAGCAAAATAGATAGTCTAACTTCTTGGGAATGGTTCATAAAGAAAAAACAACCATTATTTTCAAAATAAAAATAAAATGGAATTTGAATAAGTGTATAATACACCACAAGATCATTTTTCCTAAAACCTTTCCTATTGACTGTACCAAGTACAAACTTGAAGACCATTTTTACTTCCCAAGCCTAGTGGAAGGAGAGAGAAGTAATTTTATTCTTTTCTTGAAGTTTATGATCAAACTGATCACTAAATTAATTTTATTGAATATCAAGGGACACTCTTTAAAATTCCCCAATTTTAGGAGTTTGTACAATTCTATACACCTCATTAAATGCTCATTCTTTCAATAAAACTACCCTTTTTTGAATAACCTACCACTTTTCAGTTAGTAACAGTTACTAAAGGCTTATTAATACACATGGTACATGAAATCATCCTTTGAGCCCTTAAAAATTACATAGGAGGTCATACAACTCATTTAATGCCCTATTTTGACCCCCAAAATGACTTAAAAAGACATAAAGATTAAAAATACTAATGACCAATGCTAATATGATATAGAATGACATCAAATAACCTATACTAAACCTTATGAAACAATATATTACACCCATAAAACACTTAAAAATCAAGTTTTTTCCTATATGGGTCCCAATTTGACCTATAGGGTCAAATTTGGTCAACAGGTATCATTCACAAAAATCCTTGGGAGATGTTTTAAAGGAATAAAGTTTGTTTTTTAAGGTAAATTATAAGGGTGATATTTATTATAAAGGAGGTGATATATTTTTTAGTGGGGCACTATAAATGGTAGAAAACTATTGTAAAGGTTTCTTTTTGTAATGGTGTTTCTTTGCAAACCTGAACTCAGTAATTGGGAAATTTGTAAAAGGATAGGTGTTTAAAAATTTAACCTTGTAAAGAGGATTTTTTTAAAAAGGAGACTCTTGTAAATGGGGGATATTTTTCTTAAAATTTTCTAGATTTTTCCTCTCTATGTATTCTTCTTCCTCTTTTGCAATAGAGACTCAATTATTTAAACCACTCATTACAACAAATTACAATGTCTAGAAATCAAAGATGAAATAGTTGATCTAGTCTAGAACGTTATGGCAAGTTTTCAATGATAATTTTTTAGCATAAAACTTTGAAAAGTATAAATACTTGCATTTGTGAAAATAGGATGAAGCACATGGGCTAATTACCTTGAATGTGTCATACACCCTAGCATTCCACCTCACTGATGCCAAAAGTCTAAAAGAGGTATGGGAGATTTTTAACAAGTTATTATATAAAATTAATCATCTTGGATTACTTTAGTTAGATATTGAGTTAAATTCATGATCTCCCTCTAATTTTCCCTTAATTGAGTATTTTTTGGAAAAAATTAAATCACTCAAAGATTAGATGAAAGTTGATGGTAAAGTAAAATTGGATGAAGATTATATATTCATGATTTTTTCTAATTAAAAGGTCCATTCAATGTATTTTATTTTTCTTTCTATTATAATATAGATGCCCTAGGAGATTGATTTAAAATGCCATCCTTCAAGCTATTTTTTGAAAGGTTATCTCATGAACAAACAAAATTAATGTCACTATATTCCTTACCTAACTCAAGTCATGCTTTGGTGGTGAATTATATTAAGGGTAAATGGACTATTAAATAGAAATTAAGACCTCCTAGTAAACCGACAAATTTTAATAAGCCTTCAGATACCCCACTGAGTCCTCTAAACCTTCCTCTTCTAGTAAATATAATTTTTTTTAAAGAATAAGAAGGTTTATGATCCATGTCCATATTGTAGTTAAAAAAAGCATCCTAAGTCTAGATGCTATAATAGAATAGAAGAATTAGAATCAAAACTAAAACAACACAAGATTTTTGTACCTTTACCTTCATCCTCTTCTATCATAGGGAAAGGTAAATATCTCTCTGATAGAGGTTATTCTCCCACGTCAAATAGATATATCTTTGAATTTAGTGCCTTTCATCATTTAACTCATTCTTGTGGTCTATTGAGTTCCTTTTCTAATTTTATTAATTCATATATTATCATGGCCAACTCATCATTAGTTGAAGTTTTGGGCTCTAGTACTATTCATATGAAGGATGGGTGCATCAATGATGTACTCTTTGTTCCTTAGATCTCTTCAAACTTGTTATCTATTTTTCAAAATTTTAATTATAGAAGTGGAAAAAACATGGATTTTACTCCACATAATGTTTTAATTAAATAATTGAGTGTCAATAAGGTGTATTAGCTATATGTGTGGTGGACCATAATTCACAGTTGTATGTATTTAATAAAATTAACACCTATGTAGGTTCTACTCTAATTTTTCATGTTGAAAATATGAATAAATTGTGGTATGAATGATTTGGTTACCTCAATTACAAGTATTTGCATTAGTTGAATTATAAACACATGGTGATAGGCCTTCCTAAGGTCTCCAATAATGATGGTGTATGTCCAAGATGCATGATTGGAAAACAACACTAAGATCCCTTTCCAAAGGGAAAAGCTAGGAGATATAAGGCTTTGCTAGAGTTAGTACATAGTGATTTGATGACATTTCCTACTTGTTCATTTTCTAGTGAAAAGTATGTACTAACCTTGATTGATGATTTGACTAGGAGGACTTGGGTGTATTTATTATATTATAGAAGTGAAGTTTTTGAGAACTTCAAAGCCTTCAAGGCCCTTATAGAGAATCAATCAAGGCTTCACTTGATGAATTTCCACATAGATAATGGGGGGAATATGTAAGTAAACATTTTCAATCTTATTGTACTAAACATGACATTTAACACCAATTCACAATTCCCTACATCCCTCAACAAAATGGTTTTATTTAGCACAAAAATAGAACACTCAAGGAAATGACAAATTATATGATATAGTTCAATAACGTGGCATGTTAGATATAGGCTAAAGCAATAAATTTTTAAAATTACATCTATAATAACATTCCACATAATACAATGGTGAATAAGACTCATAAATAAGTTTGGTAAGGAAAAAAACCTAATGGTTCTAGATTTCATATCTTTGGAAGTAAAGTTTGGGAATTTGTTCCTGATGATAAGTGTAAATATATGGAGAATAAAAGTCAAGAACTCATATTTTTTGGACAATATAAGGATGTAAAGATGTATCACCTCATTTATCCTATAACACATGTTATCTTATTTCAATGAGATGTTTAATTTTATGAGACATACACTCCATTGACACTAACTACAGAGTCTTTTCCATCTTTGATGATACCTCCTACACCTAACATGGAGAGCCTACTTCTTGATTTTGATGAAGACACCAATCAAGTTACTACTAATATACCTCCTCCTAAACAAAACACTCCCAAGTGGGCACAATATACCTTACAATACATTGGTGAGTTACTTCGTGATTCTTCTAATTCTTACCATACTTGTGCTTCAACATCTAGTATTTCTCTTTTGAGTCATGCACTTTATAATGATCCAATGTTGTTTTTTGAGGTCACTAGTAAACTTGAGTGGGAAGCCACTATGCAACAATAATATTCTTCATTGACTAATAATAATACATGGGATATTGTGCCTCTTCTTAAGGGAAGAAAATTTATGAAATGTAAGTGGATCTATACGACCAAATATGTTGTTAATGGTTTAGTTTATAAGTACAAAGCACAGATACTAGTTAAGGGTTTTTCATAAGTTTAAGGGGTTAATTAATCTATAATATTTTATGTTGTAGCTAATATCAATTATTTTAGCTTCTAATTTTACTTGTTTCTTCCCATTGATGGTTGGTTCATCAGATGGATGTTAAAATTGAATTCTTACATGGTGATCTCCAAGAAGAGATATATATGGCACATCCTTAGGCATTTTTACAAGAATCATCATTGGTTTACATACTTTGTCACTCTCTTTAAGGCCTCAAAAAAAATCCTTTATCTTGGTACGAGAAGATGGATAGTTTTCTATTAAGTTCTAGTTTCTATCATTATGTGTTAGATCATGATGTTTACATATTGAATCACAATGATCATATTTTGTTATTGATCTTGTATGTTGATGACCTCATCCTCTTGGGAAGATTAGACTCCTTGATTTAGGAATTCAAGGACAAATTAGTAGATAGGTTTAACATGACTAATCTATGATGTTTGCATTATTTCATTGGCCTATAAGTTCATCCATCTTATGAGGGTATCTTTATTAGGTAGTAAAAGTATGCTATAGATCTTATTCATCACTTTGTCATGTATAATTTTAAGCCTACCCCCACTACATATTAGTCAAGTGTTGTTTTGTGTACTCATTATATGAATCCTCTTGTTGATTCAAATTTGTATTGATAACTTGTAGGTAGTCTTCTATACTTGACACACACTCATCCCAATATCACTTTTGTTGTGAACCTTGTCTCTCATTTTTCATAAGAGCCTTATGAGATTCATTGGAATGTATTCAAATGAATTTTATGATACATTTAAGGAACATCACACTTTGGCATATAGTACACACCACAAATTTATCCACAACTTATGGGCTATACTGATTCATATTGGGTTGGTGATGTTGATACACACAAATCCACTTTTAAATTTGTTTAAAACCTTGGTTCTAGTCTAGTGGTAGGGGCTTCTAAAAATAAAAAATCTATTTCTTTGTCCTCCACTAAGTCTAAATATTTAGGTGCTATGAAATCTAATTAGGAGTTAATTTGATAGTTGTTTGGAGAGTTTGGCTTCACAGAATAGAGTTTCACTATTTTTTGGTGTGACACCAAAGTAAAATTGATATTTCATGTAATATTGTTGAGCATCAGTGAACCAAACATATTGAGATACATATGCACTTCATTAGATAATTTATTTAGGATGGGGTCATTTCCTTGGATTTCATGCCTATAACTAATCAGATTGCTGACATTTTCACTAAACCCTTGGCTTCTCCTCATTATCTTTACTTGTAATTTATGCTTAGGGTAAAGGAATTTGTACTTGGGGGGAATATATATAAATTTATTCCTTCCTTATTTTCATGTTTGTACATGGGTACCTTAGTAGGACTAGTAATTGGGACCCATTTGTATTATTTTTCACTACCTAATCATCACTTAAGGGAGGGTGTTATAATAATAAATGTATCTTAATATCTTAGTTAAGCTTGCTTAAGGTGTGCATATGACTTAGTGATCATGGGAAATTGTCCCACCTTGGTGGGATATAATGACCATACCCATTTTTATTAGTGGGGGACAATGTCCATCCCACTTACTTAGTGGGAAGGACATTTAATATTTTAATCCCCACTTTGATGTGCACATTACGTGTTCATTATGTCATCATTCCCACTTAGGGATGCCTCCTCTCTCTCAAATATTATGTTCATTCTTGTAATGTATTATTTATAGAGTGAAGGCATATATGAGTGTGATTTATAATACTATTATTATATTTTATTTAAATTTATCTAGTGTGTATCAAGCTTACACTATTATACAAGTTTAGGTTTGAAGATCTTATGCCTGCCTAAATCCATTATGCTATTCCAATTAAAGCTAGTCAAAATATTTAACAAATTAGTTGTTATTTTATGTATATCATTTCACTAATTTAGACTATTTATCCCTTTAATCAAACATAGGATTTGTGTTAATAAAACCCTAAAAGGTTAAAACATTTGGTGAACCTAACTTACTTTGAACATTGATCCAAACCCTAACCCTAGATTACCCTAAGGTTCACATTTACACCATTTACTCAATTTTAATTTATATCTTATTACCATGATTATCATGATATAATACATTTTATTCTTCATGGTAAAAATCCTTGTACTTATATTAGCATGTTTACCACCATCTACTAGTATACAAGTACACATGTCTATCACTCTTATCACATATTTTATTAGATCTAAACTTATTTTACAAATCGGTACTCCCTCACACAAGTACCATTTTTATAAGGATAATTTATACATGGATCAATTTGAGCTACCTATAATTACTACTAGATGATAAAGGTCTCATATGACTCCTTTCATTGCACCTCCACCTAGACCACTTGATTATTTATGCTCCCATCCCACCTCTACTACTCACTCTTGACAAATAATAGATCCTATGATTTGAGATATCATTAGGTGGAATAGGGTGCCTCCTCAACCTATACATGAGTAGTGTAACCCTACCATCCCTCTTCATTCCCAACACACTACAATGGGAGCCAAAGATCAGTAGAGATATTTATATTATGGATTAGTTGAGAAATACACTAGCTAAGATATCTATATTGGAATTACTTTAAAAAGCAATAATTTTCATGGATATTATTTTTAAAATACTTAATCATACATCTATGCCTCATGATAATGAGCCATATTATTATGTTATCTATTATGAACACTATTATGAATGTTGAGGATGTGATATCTTTATCTAATGAGGACTTAAATTCAGAATCAATAATTGATTAGAATTTAACTCCTTTTATTCAATCTCAAATAAAAAACACAACTATTAAATTATTTCTAATCGATGGTGGTTTAGGACTCAACATATGTAACTTCACATTTATACAAATTATGGGGGTTGATATAGCATCTATTGAAAATAAATATAAGAATATCCAAGGGTTTAATGACATTCCTATAAAGACATTGGGTTTTATTAAATTAGATATTATGATGGGGCCAAAAAGCTTACCTACACACTATTAGGTGATGCCAAATAATTTGCACTATAATTTTCTACTCAAGAGACCTTGGAGACATGTTATGGAGCTTGTATCCTCTAATCTTCATAGATGTGTTAGGTTTTTACATGATGGGTACTTATAATAATACCCAACAAATAATCAACCATTAAAATATTATAGACTCGTCAAGATTCCTACCTTGAGTACATCTTAAGATGAGACAACTCTTATTCTCATTGAATCCCCACCTCAAAAGATTCCCATTAATAAAATGCATAGATATGAGGTGTGGGAGTCTAGAAAGACTATTCATATACCTCTTAGATATATATATACAACATAGTTTCCCTCACTAATGATAGAGGAATAACTTCCCATATTACATACATCCCCACCCAAGGTAGATTATGATATTGTTACTACACAACTACCACCACTTTTTAATTCATAAGAGCTTTACATTCATGACTCTGACATATATTCATAGGCCACTATAGAGGAGGATCAAACACCTATTGATATCAATGATTATTTATGTGGATTAATTTGTACATCAGTGTGACCAAGATAGTATAGATATTATTCTAAGGAACTTATACCACTCCTTACACTACTAACACCACTTCTTAAGGATCTTATTACTATAAGTTATCATACTCAGCTACAGTCAGTAATAAATACCTTGATCCATTTATTATAGATGTATACATCCATTTATATCAATTTATTCATATAGGTTCAAGTATGTATTTCATGGGATAGACCACACTAGATCATACAAATACTAATTGATAGAGGATTGATGATATTACCCATAATGTGGCATAGATCAGTCAATAGAATGTCACCACAGGAAGGTCAACCCTTTGCCACTTTCATAGACTTACAGGACATGATACTAACACATGCTTATAATTACAACATAAACTAAATAAATTTAATGCTTAATTCACTATCCATATCATATAACCTCCACCTACATATATATGATCACCTCCACAAATATGAACACCTTCATAGATATGAGCACCATGATAAAGTCATCATTGACACAAGCATTCATATAATTCTCCATTAATTATATATATATATATATATATATATATATATATATATATATAGTAGATAGATACATTACTGATGTGGTTATATATGAGGATTATGATCCTTACACTTTCACTTTGGATTTTTTACACCACATTGGTTATCAAGGGAGTGAGTTATAACATGTTATACATGTTTAGGATTCCATTGGACATATTACATTACAAGTTGCATGCATCCCCAAGGTGGAAAATATATTATTATTTATTATGATTAGGGGAACTCAGCTACATGTTACAGTTGGTAGTACATGGTTATAGGAAATGGATGCCACATTTGACTAGTTAGACAGATGATTGGAATTCACTCATGATGGACACATGGTTTACATATTACATGATGACATAGATGAGAACCACATATTTCACATCGATAATCTATAGTGTAATATGGTTTACCTTGTGACCACATGAGAGCCATCTTATGTAGTTGATCATCATGCCATTTAGATACAAAAACTAAAAACTTATGCCAAGGATAAGGATCCACTAATACATACATATTGGTACAACAATCATGATAATGATAACTTATTTAAGTTTGGACAAATTCAATATTTGACACTATATGATCTTTCACCGGATCCACCATTTTATTATCCACATCCCATATATGTGCTCTTGGGTCTATAGAGACATTACACTTTACTTGTATACTATTTCATTTACATTTTTAGTATTTACTTTTACATAATTTCCCTCCTTTTTATTTCTTGTACATAGTTCATTTTCATATTGTTTGTACTAACTTATTTCTAGAAAATAAAAAAATAATATAACATGTCAATAACATTCAAATAATTACTTAGAAAACATAAAATTTATAGATTATATGCATTTATATGTTTACATTTCTTATATTTTTTAGACACTACATATGCTAGTCATCTTAGTATAGTTGGTTTTATCATACTACACACTTCACTTGTTCTTGTTGAGTGATTACATATTGCATAAAGGATGTAGGTCCATTACACTAAGACATACTTGATATCATCTACCCACTGAGGTCATATACATTGATTCATGGTTATTCACTTGACACATTTGTCCACTTGGGGGCATCGTATACACAATTTTTATTACCAGGTTCTATCCTTACATTCTCTACATTTTAGTTTTAGCATTGTTATATCTTAATATTTATCATTTCTACTCATACTCAGATCTTTTTTCAACTATTATTCATTTATACTTAGCATATATACATACTATATCTTACATAGATTTATACTACAATCATGCATACTTTCATTTCTAGCTTTCATAGTTTAGAATTAATTATATTTCTATGATTCTTTTATTTGATGGCATTTAAATATTCCATTTTTATTTGTCTCTATGCCACTTCTATTCACAATATGTATGCCTTGGACATGTGCCCATGTCCCTTGTAAGTGATTTCCTTATTATGTATGCAAACATTTGAACATGTCCTTATATGTGGCTCTAAACAAACTTATTTGTTTCTTGCATGTGTGGACATTTTAACATGTCCTTGTATGTCTTGTTTTCTCAAATTTAATGACATATGCCCTTGTCCCTTATATTTTATCCCCTTGGCCTATTTTGTATGCCTCATGTATTTTGTATGTATGTTTTATTATGTGTCATGGCCATGACACTTGTATTTACTTGTTACACACACTAATTTTCAATAATATGAGAGACCTCATGAATATACCATCCCTACTTGGGTGTTATGATGGACATCATGCCCCATCCCCTAGGTAGATACTCAATTCTACTCAGATTTACTATTATATATATTGATTACATCTATATTGACACACTTGTACAATGATAGACATGATATACATCTTATTTTACATACACATGCTTAGACAATCTTACATTTTGATGTTATGTTTTCACATTATATTGGATTATCATGGAATTATCATATATGCTCTAACTAACATAATTTTACATAGTTTTTTTTATTTTTTATTTAAAGGATAGTTCTTGCATAGGTTGAATAACTACCCTCAAAATAGGGGGAATTCACAAGGGTTTCTCAAAGAGATCAAAATCTTATATTACATTCATATAACATATTTCATCACACATGATTAGTTTTAAAAAATCAAACATAGGTAAACATAGGGAAAACAATGACTCAAAAAGAAGTACAGTGATAGATTTTAGACCAGATAGACATTAGTGCCAAAATAGGGACACTAGAACCACATGGTGATATTATCTATGAATTGGTGCTATTATCTAATAGCCTTAGTTTTAAGACAACTCAGATTAGCCAAATAGTACACTAGTTAAAATACAAGTTTGCATAGACTCAATTACAACTTTAATAGTTATATTCAAATTTTGCTCAAATCCACACTAGCTCACATCAGATTCATATCATTTTTTCATATTAGGGCATCATTCATGACATTATCATTCCCATATTTATTTTATATATTTAGATATAATTATTATAAATTAGTGCATAATTAGTATACTTAGATACCAATTTAGGGGCATGTGTGTATCACATTGTTTCCATATGATTAGTTACACATAGGTTGATCAAATAAAATGGTAAACTCCATATAATTCTATATGTTATATACAATTGACATCACATTAGAGGTTTTCACTAGTTTTATGCCTTATTCCATTAGTTTTTGGCATTTTTGAGTGGCTAAGAGCTACCTAATGTACCTAAATGGCTATGAAATCGATATACATAGTTAGATATACTCAATTAGTCATTTACATTACTTTACATAGTTTAGTTTTATATACATCTACTACACATGGGTGGTAAATTATGGATTAATAGCCTACTGAATTTTTGAGCCACCCAGATGAGAGGGTTGGATGCATTATTAGTCTAATCTAAGCTATTCATAGGTCATGATATACCAAACACCGATGGGGAATGATGGATCCAAAATCGGATTAATTTCTTGAGACACCCACACATGATGATTGAAAGATATATCAGCTTGGTCCAATATATTCAATGTTTTTATCACTATATGCATGCACACACATAGGTTATCATCGTGTTTAAGCATTGATTCACATACCCAATGAGGTGTATTCATTCATTTCCTCTTTATCATTTCTTTACTTAGTTTCACATAGTCACTTATTTACTCAACATAGTATTTTTCTCTTGGTTTCTCTTAAGTAAGGACTAATTTATGAACATTTCATTTTTATGTCATGCACTAGATCATGGTTCACATATGAATACTCGATTTCACATACTCAGACTCAGATTCACAGGCTTCACTTTTGATGTAAGTCAAGGCACACTTCTTGTTCCTTTATACTATTCATTTGACTTTTTTGAATTTATAACATAAGGAAGGAAAATGTAAAAACCTAAAAGTAGTATTAGAATGATAAGAGTGCTACTTGAGATGACATATTTCTAGTTTAGCCCTAGATCTATCCTAGAGCCTATTGCCACACCTTTTTAGCCTTTATGTGGTCTATAGGCATCTTTAATTAGCTTAAACATAGTCTTAGACCCTCATTTCCTGATCTTGGCCCTTCATATTCCAACATTCTACTAGATAGATATTAGCACCACATTGAAACTATAACCATGTGGTGCTAGCATCCCCAAAATGGCACCTATGTCATTTACCCTATCTTCCCTAAGTGATTATATTTTTAAAGGTAAAACCCTCCTAAGGTCAACATAATCATATTTTATTATCCACATAAACAATATAACACTATAAATACATGAATTTTATAACTATATCCACTATATGGAAATTAGATGTAAAATACCTATTCAAATGCAAAACAAATTGAGTAAAATATAGGTTACTAATACCTATTCTACCCTAATTTTACATAATACCATCTATATCTTTCCTAAGCTCATATTTTCTAGATTTCCAATCTCAAACACACTCAAGGTAGTCAAGGCCATTACCATTCTTGTATTACTTACACTTGAACTAGCACTTAGGTGGGTAAGAACTAAATCGGGCTTGATCCCTTCTCAGAGTATTATTATATAGGCAAATCTCTTCACAATGGGGTGTTGAAGATGTCCAACCTATCTTAATAATGAATAAATTTTTTATTTCATGCCTTAATTTAAAATAAGATTAGGGTTTGCATCATAAATCAGCTTTTATAGGCACAATACATAGTTCTAGACTTCATACACGTAGGAATAGAACCCAAAAACATAGACACAAGTTTACCCAAAAGTTTAGGATAATCTTGTATAGAGGACATTAGCACCATTATTAAGACACTAGATCCACATGGCACCTATGTCCAAATGTGGCACTACTATCTAGGAGGGGTTATGATATAGGGATCCAATTGATGATACTTAGACTTACTCATCTCAATTTCCATCACTCAAATTATTTGTATCATGTGTTTTATAAAGAAGTCTTTATTTGCACATATTTATTACTATTTTTAGAAAGTCAAAGCTAGTACAAATATGTAACAAATCAATGGTTATTTTAAGCATATTATTTCATTGATTTATACTACTCATCCCTTTAAACAAACACATCTTTTACATTAGTAAAACCCTAAAAGGTTAAAACATAAGTATTTATGACATGTTATCCTTAAGTGTGTATAAAGACTCTAAAATTTCCTTAAACTATCCAAATATCCATTATGAAGATAGGCTCTATAATAAGAATCTTATAGAGACTTAAAAAAAGAAGTCATTTAATTCTAATAGAATCTTAAGGATTTTTAAGAATTAATCATTCACAAGTAGGAGATGGTGTTTTAACTGGTCTACAACAAAATATAAGACTTACCTTAAACTATAAAAGGTGGTAATTTCAAATAGATTATTTGGTAAATTTAAATTAAAATATCTTAAAATATTATTAAGGTTCAATATCATCTTAGGATAATTAAAATGCAATAATTTTTAATTGAACCAATTATATCACTATTTGAAGTGATGGGACTATTTTGGATAGTCTTGCATAATCACTTAGAACTATTAGGTTGTTCACTTATAGCTAAGATTCAATTAATGATATTCAAATCTTATACATGTGTTAAAAGTAAAAAATCTAATTTAGAAAATATTTTTTTAAAGATTTAAGTCATTAAATGCCTTATATTCTAATGGCTATTTCAATGAGCCATGGTGTGGCTGATGAATATCTACTTCTTACTTGGAATTAGCTTATGTAATAATAACAAGTTATTCTATTTCACTATAAATACAAGGAATTTTAAAGAGATAATGATGTGAGTTATAACTATTAATTTAGAGTTGATAAATCATCCTTGAAAGATAATAAAGAAAAATATTTTAAGCCTTAAGGAATTATCATTGCCAAAACACTTAGTGTAAAGGACTTAGATCTAAGATGACATTTAATTCACTGAAATGATAAAGGTTAATTCTCAAACCTAATATAGGATCATCAATTTTTTTATAACTTATGAGGAAATTAAAACTATGAATGTTTGTATTTATGTATGCATGACCTAGTATAAAGTTTGGCTAAACCAATTAAGTTAAAAAATTAATGCATGTCTTGACTTGACCAATCAGGCTAAGGTCACAAGGCTAAACCTACAATTAGAAATGGATAAGTTATTCCTAAATGGAACGTAAGCATGATTATTGAAACATATTAAAAGCTAAGTAATGTTATCATAATCAGATAGGCTTCCATGGTAAACTTATTCATGTGATCAATTAATTAACCATAAATCTAATCACCCTAAACTACCTAGTAGGATGATGTATAATTCATACTACTCATGTGTTGAGTTTTTATTAGTGTTCCAAATATTTGCATTGATTTTAGAAATATTACTTTTCATGATCACTACATGTTTCTTGTGAATTTGATAGATCTTGCTCATGCAAGCTTAGTATGGTGATTCTTCCATTGAATTTGTCTTACTTCCTACAGCTATTTGTTGAACTTTTCTAATTTACCCATTGAGGTACTAACTATTTTATAGCTTGAGTAGGTACTTAGGTAAGTATATAAGTTAGTGATGTATTTATTAGTAAGGCCACATTGAATTACATAGATAAGCATGCATAATGTTTTTACACTAACCCACTTCTATCTAAATACTAAGTGGTTAAAATACTTCTTAATGAAGTCATTATTAATTAATGGACTTGGTTTAGTTCTTATGTTGGATATGACATAGTTATGGATCACATTTCATATTTTCATGATAAAATATGATTAATTATCTATAATTTAGTTTTTTATCTTGGTATTATAAAAAAGGTGTGGTTGTTATAGATACCTAGACCCAATAGGTAGATGAACAAAGTGTAGACACTAAAATCTAGTATTTGACACTTGACAATGTCAATATTGAATACATTTATCATAAATGACTTGTGCATTTATAAATAGATTTAACTTACCATTCATATATACATACATACATACATTCTATCTATGATCTGAATCCATCCTAGGTTACTATCAATCACCTATAAGAACATTTTATTTTTTTTAAATAAAAAAATATCCTTATTATACACTTCCAAAATATTACATTAGAATTTATGTCTCCTAAATAGTAACATCAATCTTAGAAGGTAATGTTGACATCACTATCCTAAGGTTACCATTATCTCCTTTCACCTATAAATGACTATTTTTTTAAATTTAAACCCTTTATAGGATGACCCATTCACATATTACATTGGTGGCATGGAAAAATACCCAATTGAGTGCATACAAATGTAAATCAAGGTCAAGCTTATTCACAATCTATAATTATCAATTACCTCTCAAGTATACTACTACACATTGAGAAAATATTCCCTATTATTCCCAAATTATAAATTGAACACTATGAGTAGTCATAAACCAAGTCTATAACACACTAATCCATGTCAATTGGAAATTTTTTGAAGATTAAATCCAAATTTATAGATGCATTCATATAGTGGAAGAGTAAAATTGAAAATTCACACTAAGGGTAAGAACTACATGTGGCTTGATTTCTGTTTTAAAATTATTAAATGCATAGGAAATGATAAATCATTGATAAGAATAATTTGGGTCAGCTCATCCCAATTACAATTCCTCATTTTTTACTATTTTTCATCCTTCAAAAGTGGACCTAGGGTTTCATGGATAAAGAAGCTAATTTATAGATTTGTGCATGTTATTTAAGGTAAAAAATCACAAAAAAATACTTATCAAATAGGTTAACCATAGAATGTTTTCATAGAGAGACAAGCCTACCTTAGTAATAACCTCAACCCTATAAAATAGCATCATGTTCCCACTTAGGCCTGATGGTACCAAACCTACACACCTAGAGACATAGTTTTATATTTAAATGAATCATAAGCCTACTCCAAATCTATTTCCACTATTAAAACATAGTCAACTTTCATCAGTCATATAGTAAATCTATGTATCTTTATTTCCTTACTACTTTATATAAATATTAAATTACATTATCAGGTCAATCTAGACTAGTTACAACTAGATTTATGCATGATTTTCATATTTTAAAACCTAATATAATTCTACTATTTTAGCCTATTATGATTAACACAAAATTGAATAATAGGGTGAACTTATATATTGCTTGAATTTTGAAAAATCTAAGGTTTTTACTAGGGTTTCAACCTTTCTTTCAAGGTTTTATAACTTTTTCTCAAGGTTTTAAACTTTATTTCTAATTTTCCTTTATCCTTTGTGCAAATAACAAATTATAAATTTTACCTTGTGGTTTTGCACTCATTTTTATTTTATGGATTTACTATGGGTGTTCCTTATTTGGAAAATATTTAATTTCAAATGGATCTATTTTTCAAATTCTTCAATTTTTTTCTAGTCATATTAGCTAGATCAAAAATTTATTATTATTCACCAAAATATTATATGAATTTTAAGAAACTTATGATTTATTATTTTTATTTAATTTCATGTAGAGGGAAAAATGTGTACTTATTTTCAAATTAATTTATGCATTTTATTTATTTATTCATTTTTATTAAAAACCACTTTTTATTTTTAAAATTTGTTATGGTTTTACATTTTTGGTTGGTTATTTATTTAACCTATGTTAAATAATTTGTTTTGACCCCTTGAAACTTCTAGGAATTTTTCATTTTTAAAAGGAGTCCTGAATTTATTTTTTTATTTAGATCTAAGTTTAGTCTCATTTTTTAGACCTTAAGGTTGTGATAGCTACCATACCACCCCCATTATGAGTTTATAGACTATATTGTATTATATGTTCCATGTTATTACTAATCCAAGAGTTACCCATCCTATAGTACAAAAAAAAGGTATTCAACATGTTGATCCCCAACCCTATTTACTTCCCACAAATCACATTTAGGGTTATTGTATACATATTCAATCATAATTATAAAGGGTTTGTGATATTAAATAAATTCTATATCATATGGTTACTATTATAAATTCCATAGAGATCTCCAAAATTAAATGTGTCTAGATATTACATCACTTGAAGATAACATTACATATATCCATAATCCTGAGCAAGCTAATGTAAATTTCAAATTATATTCCCCACTAAAATATTTCACCTCAAAATACTTAATTTCAAATATGATTGAAAAAATGATACATCTATGATAAATGGGTCAATGATTTCACCCAAGATTAATAAGGCTTCAATAAAATTTTTAAGAAATGTGGTCTCATATGTGCCATTTAAGGAAATCAAAACACTATTTTACTTATCATGTACTTGTGGGACATCATAAAAAATAGTGTTAGGATTTGAATAACATCATGCATAAATGAATTAATAGTAGTGATTTTGAATTATAGTCATCCATTAAAATACCACCAAATCATATATATGTTTTATAGGTAAGAAACCAAATAAATTTGAGGATACATAATCAAAAGAACAAATTGAATAATAAAATTTATGAAAGGAACAAATGGAACAAAATAGATTAAAAAAATAACAAATAGAACATGAAATATAAAAATGGGAACATTTAAAAATAGAATTGCATGATGACAAGCAAGTGTACTTATGAATAAATAAACCAAAAAATAAGAATTTTCTAAGAAATATGATAAAAATAAATATGTGATGAGAAATATTAATAAGGTAACTATTGAATATTCCTCATATCTAGATCTTTTGATTAAAGAGAATGATAATAAGGGGCATATTGAAGAACAAGATAAAACTAAAAAATTAGCTCTCCAAAGATGGTGAATACATGGATGATAATGATTATGATAATTCTAAGGATTAGTATAATAATGATGAATACAATGAATATAAAGTAAATAATATTAACAAAACAAGGATATAATATAGGATTCAATAGATTATGGACATGAGTGGTGGTATAAATCTACTTGTTCATGACAAGTGGTCATTCCCTTATTTGATATAGGACATACATGGGGGAAAATCTATTGATGGGATCATTGGTTAGTAAGAAAAAAATATAGTGTGCACATATTATTAATGTTTGATTTATTTATTATCCATTACATTCTTATATTTTTACATTCATTTGTTCACATGCACGCACCCACATAGACCATTCAACTAGCCATTTCATTTATTTTGATTTGTCCCTTGCCTTTTGATTATTTAATATAGATCCTAAGATATATGAAAATTACCCTATAATGATTCTAGTGTGCATCATTTGTGTCATTATACTTTATCACTCTTACATGTTTACTAATTATACATCTTGACATTTTGTGGCTTCCATTGAGCTCACATGATAATATGCATCTTTATCTACATATCACATGAGTGCACACTAATAATTTCCCATTCAGCGTATGAAAATAATTATCTCTACATATAATATTAAGATACATTGTTATGATACACATATATAGTGGGGGCATATTACTTGATTTAAATTCCTTCATGTTACCTTTTTATCACATCTAGTGTATTGCATTGAGTTCTTCCAAGTTGAAGGTGACTCTCTCATCGTCAATTACCTAAAAGCCAATTCCAATACCTCTTGGACAATTTTTAATGAATTGGAAGATATGAAAAGACTTCTCATTCAATTTAAGGAGTCCTTAATCAAACACACCTATAGATAAGGAAATTAGGGAGAAAATAGAATGATGAACATAGGGGTACACATTACCTCCTTCTAACATCGGTCAAAGGATGATGAACTCCCAAAAAAATGTCAAAATGATTTTGAAAAAAGAGAGGACTCCTTTATTGCATATGAGGCTATTACAAATAACTTCAAAATGATTTATCTCATCATAGATAAACCCCAAATCAAGCAAGAGTACAATCTTTGCTAGATAAAAGTAATTTACACAAAGCATGGGAAGAATTATGCTAGACACCACATTAAAATTTGTGATTTGACAAAAATGGGACAATCAAAGTTTGAAAAAATGTTAAACCACAATAAGCTCTTGAGAGATGAGAACAAGATGAAAATGGGTGGCAACTATGATAGAGTTGAATTGATTTTTTATGTTAAAGCAAAGTCAGATCTTTAAGTCTAGAAAAAACTTTCCAAATGAGGGACTAAAAATTTCATAGAAAGGATTGTGGGCCATGACTCTTCCATTTCTAATATTTCTCTAGAGGTTGGGAGGAACAAGTTATCAGGATAAGAGGTCTCTATATTACCATCACTAAAGAGGTAATTAGTGAAATTATAGGCATGATTTGTGATAGTGTAAAGGAATTTAAGGATAAAAAATGAAGGTCAAATTGATGAAAATGTTTTTCAAAACTGACAAACTAATATCCTCTTCTCAAAAGGGGTTGTTGGTGCAGATTTTATGCACACCATAGCTATAAAGATGTAGCCTCTACTTTTTTAAGATTTCAATGTAGGTAAAATCCACTCCAAGATAAAAATTTTAGTTATGTGGTTTATTTAAACCTATTTATAGAATAGTAGGTAGGTAATTTAGGTTGTTGATAAGGTTTTTAGATAGAGGTGTGGTTTCTAATAGGACTAGTGAATCTCTACATGAGTTGGATAGGTAGCTAGTTGCTAATCTAGAGTGGGTAGATCTAAAAAAAACTCAAAATGAGGGAAGGGTAAGGTAGAAATGAAAGATTATATGGTTTTAAGAAATACTCCCCTAGATGGTTTCTAAAAGGACATGTGTTCTCAGAACATATGCCTGTTGCTAGACGTAATTGCACACACATAGTCAGACATGGCTAAGAATCCTAAGGAAATAATGATGTAGGAAATTTAAAATACTTAGAAAAAATGTTTATTATGTTAGGGAAGCTATTAAAAACCCTTAACTAGAATATTATGTCTCATGATAGTGAAGTATCTAAGGCAGCTATTACACACACACAAAAAACTACATCCAATAAAGAACTCATGCATAAATCAATTTGAACTTGACTATCTTAACCAATATATTTACCAATCCTTGAGTAGTTTTTGCACACCTATAAGTTATTATATCAATCAACATAACTAATAATATATTCACAACCTTTGCACACTTATAAATTATTGAAACATACAACTAATAAGTAACAAATAATTACAAAAAGATTGGAAACAAAATATGTAAACACATTCGTTTATGATAAAAAAACTAATGTTGCTCCTATATTCAAAAAAAATTTGACAAAAAATCCAAGTTGGATTATAATTGATTATATATACTTGGGGAAGGGGTCACCTCATCCTCCAAGTTTGTGCAAGTGATTACATGTGATAATTATAAAATGTAGTTATAACTATGGTCTATAACCATATAAGAGTCTATTTGCAGTTATTCAATTAAAATAGACATTAGCAAAGCTATGAAACATGTGCATGTGTAAAAATATAGAGGCAATTTTCTACAATTATATCTTGAACCATATGTAAACTTCAAAAATATGCACCATTTATCAAAACTGTACATGCCTCCTTTCATAGGTTGTGAGAAAAACCTATTGATCTTTCAAATTATCCAGCTTCAAAGGGAACTCATATATATGCATGAAGTACCAAAATCTCTTTAGCCATGTTTTTATAACTAGTGGCACTACAATTAGTCTTGACTAATCTAAACTATGCATTGCATGTTTGTTTTTGAGTTTTATAAAATATGGATCTTGAATTTTGTATTTGCCATTTAGATTAGAACATGCATGTTCATACTTTAGCTCAAATATGAAACCCAATGTCTAGTGATAGACATAGTCCAGAGATATAAGTATTCTACCCATAATTCTTAATAATATTTAAAAATATGACATGTGTTAATGCCTAATTGAGTTTAGGATCTTTGGAAAGTCCACCTAAGACTTGCATCATCCATCCTTTGCATGATGGAACACAAGCATGCCACTTGGTAGATCTGTATGGACTCTATGTGATTTGAATGATTTTATGCCACTTGGAAACTCTTTGTTGGTTTTGCGACCTTTGAAAAGTCCATGTTGATCTTTTACCATTGATCTACTTATACTAGGCTCTCATGATGGTGACACTTATCACTCTTTCAAAGCTTTGACATTTAAACTCGGTCTCATGTCATTTGATCAAATGGGCCTAGAAAATGTGTGCCATAGGATCTAAATGAGTAATTTACAAGGTTAAATTTGACATTCACCTGATCATCAAATTATGTCTTCACGAGCATCAAATGACATCCATATAACTATCAAATTTAATTCCATAAATTAGTTCATTATTGAGGATAAATTTGGCATTCACATGACCATAAAACGGCATCCTTATGATAATCAATGACATCTATGCTACTACCAAATTTAATCCCAAATGTTTAGCACATTACTAATGTTAAATTTGTCATTCACACGACCATTAAATGACATCCTTGTGACTATCAAATGACATCCGTGTGACATTAAAATTTAATCTCATCAACTGACATGTGTTATTTCCTTGTATCTTCCCTTTGACTACAAGTATAAACAAAAAAGAAGACTTAACATAATACCTTTGAAAAATATATGAAAAGGACCCTATAAGAATGCTTTATCCTAAGGCTTTAGTATTAATAAAATATGATTTAGGCCTAGGCTAAAATATTGAATTAAGCTCCAAATGTAATGAAATTCTCTCCAAGCAAAGGTACCACTTAGTATTCTAGTATTTATTTTCAATCAATTATTTGTGGGAGAATTTTTTTGAATAAAGTATCTACAACAATTCTCCCAAATGGTCAGATAAAATGTCTGAAGGAATTGATTGAAAGGTAGAAGGATTGAGATAAAAAACTTGAAGGGCAAGTCTATAAGGGAAAGGGTCTAGGACAAAAGTTTTAAAGGCATGGTCAAAAGGGTTGAAGGGTCTAATTTGTGGCAAAAATGTTGAAAGGGTCTACTTCATAGGGTACACTGATGGGTAAGGGCCCTTAAAAAGGTCCCAAAGGGTACCAACAAAAGCCATAAAGGGCACTTTAAAAAGGCTGAAGGGTATCTTCAAAAATTCCAAAGGGCATGTGTCCTTAACAAAACTTCTGAAGGGTAAGTTGAGGTAAAGGGTCCTTTCAAAAGTCTCAAAATAATTCCATTAAGGGAATTATTTTAGTTAAAATGTCTACAACAATTATCTTGAAGACCCAATTATCTCAAACAAAAAATCTAAAGGAATGTGATTAGATCGAAGAAAGTGTCTCACATAAAATGTCCAAAGGAATGGTTTAAAAGGAAAAGGGAAAGGTGCAAGACAAAAATATGAAAGGAAATGGTCAAAGTAAATTGTAAAAGTCTTGAAGGAATTATGTTGGGAAAAATATCCACAACAATAATGCTAAAGGACACTTTTCACAAAGCCCAAATGGTAGGTTGGCAATGAAAGAGGGAATTTCAAAATCTCCAAATGGAAATTCTAAAGTGCCAAAGGTTAAGCTTGGAAGGGATGAAGGGCAATATCAATTACATTGGGAAAAATTTCCGTGTCAAAAAAAATTTGCATACCAATTCCATTAGAGGAATTATTTTAAACAAAATGTTTGTAACAGTTTATCTAATAAAGATTAGTTTGTAAGAATTCATACACAATAAAAATCCCAAAAAATATAGATAGGATAAGTTAGAAATAATAAGCCTTAAAAGACAATTTACATAAACCCTAAAAGATTAAGTCCTAAGAGGATAGCAAGCATAGTCCATGAAAACATAAGTCCATAATAATTAGCTCAACAAAATATTTAGTCTATGAAAACACAATGTCAATGCCATCTTTCCAAAGCAAAAAAGGAAAAATCATGATCTTTTCCCAAAATTTGCATAAATATATACAAAAGGGGAATTAAAATTAAGACAACAATCTTAAAATATTGGATCCCCATTTCCCTATGGGAAAAGGGGTGTGTTAGGTACAATAAATGGTGACTTATAAGGGGAATACTCTTGAGTATTCAAGAACCCAAAACTCTTGTTTGAAATCCTAAATTATTCATGAAGTGTGACATAAAATAATACTTAAATTATAAACATGAAAGAGACTCTTAAGTTAATTCAAACAACATACTTGCCTTCTAATTTATTAGATCTCTGTGTGTCAAAATGTGTTGTTTTTTTAACCACTATAATGATGATTTTTTCAAAGGATTTGATGGGATTGAGAAGGTTTTAATCTATTATATATTTAATATTAAAAATAAAGGAAGCTTAGGAAATTATCTACTACCAACCAAACATCCATAGCCTTTATAAAGATACCTTGGCTCCTCTTCTCATTCCAGTATTTTCTCTTTTGATCATGATATGTGGTACATTGAAATTATTTCATCATGTGAGCCTTTTTAGTTTCTTTTATTATTTTGAATTCATTGGATATTTCTTATTTTGTTCTTGAATGAAAAGGGAAGATCTAGAACCATAGTGAGTTGGTATAATTATAAAACAAATCATTACTAGAATATCCTTGCCAGCCACAGTTATTCCTGAATTATCATTTCCAATAGGTATTTAATGTGATAAGTGCATTTGATCCAATGAAACAATAATTTTTTTTAAATTTGTATGAATTAATATGATAGAAAATTACACATTCATAGTAAAAGTATTTAATTTTGAAACCATTCATAATAATCCATGATTACCTACCTTCATCCTAAGGACTCAAAAACATAGAATAAAGAATCTATAAACTAGTCCCAAAGTATCAAGATTTTAGTTTCCCCTTTTCCACAAGTCATAAGATTAGTTATTTTGGATTTTAACTTGGTTATAGTTATCAAAAACATAATTTTGATCATCAGATAAATTAAAAAATAACTAATCCAAGAAAACAAAAAACTAAACTAAGAAATAACTGAAATCTAATCTAGAAAACATACAATCTAATTTATGAAAGCAAAATACCAAAAGTAGAAAAGATTAATCTAGAAAGAATGAAACTAGTTAATGAAATTAAGAAATATAATCTACAAAAGTAGGGAACTATTCTAAGAAATAAAAATATAATCCAATCATACAACTACATTCATCTATCCCTCATTACTCAATAATATCAGTCAACATTATAGCCCTAAAGTAGTGTTTTAGGAATTGTCCATTGACTGGATATGTAAGCTCATTTTATTAGAGGTAATTTAGATGAAATTATTATTTCCCATGATATTTGAAATTTGATATGGTTTAATATATACTAGGGCAAACTTATCATGTTGTCCTTTCTTCTCATGGGCTTTATCCCAAAATAACACTAGATTTAAAATCCTAAATGCTTTGACTTTCACTTTCTTATAAAACCACCTCTTGACCATGTCCTAGTGTTTTATAAATGTCTATAAGGCATTAGTACTTAAGTATTACATCTTTATAATGTATATCAACCTTGATTATTTTTTATCACTCAATTTTATATAGTCTGACATAAACTGATAAGTGCACAACTTCAACATAATTGGAAATATGGGCTTGCATCCATACACCAGTAAGTAGGATAAAGCTTTAAGGGATTGATTTTATGTATTTTAGTCATCATAAAGAACATAATTTAATAAATTATTCCATTATTTAGGCTTGTCTCTAGCCAATTTCTTAATTACATCGATTAGATTTTTGTTCATTGATTCTTCCAGTCCATTTCCCTGAGGGTAATGGTTAAAATCTAGCCTAATGATGATTTGGTTGTCATGTAACCATTTAGTAAATTATACTATTCTTAAATCTAGTCCATTTTAATAAACTAGATAAATAGACATTCTAAATTTGGTTGTTGTGTTCCTCCAAAAAGTGAATCACATCTTGTGTTATGTAATTCTTTATTTCTATGGCCTCGGTCCATTTAGTGCAATAATACATAGCATTAAGTATAAAATTATGGCCTACTAAGGAATTTTGGTTGATGACACCAATGAAATATAAACCCCATTGGGAAAGTGACCTTTCTTTAATAATTGGCTATAAATGCATTATTGGATGTACTTCTCTCTTAGCTAAAGCTTGACATTCATTTCTCACATGAGCGTGGGCATCTTGGAAAATTTTTGGTTAGTATTAGCCCATTATTAAGATCTTATGGGATATGGTATTCTTACAAGGATGATCACTACTTATATTTTGATGCAATTTCTCTAAGATTTCTTTATCTTCCTCTATAGATACATACCTGAGGTAAATACCTTTATAATTTTTTTTTTTAGAGGATTACCTTCTTGATCATGTAATGATCATATTTAAGCCTCAAATCTCTCTTCCTCTCTCTATTGAGCTTAGGGAGACAAGTTTTTTTACGTAAATATTGTATTATATCAGTGTACCATTATCCTTTAGATACTTGAGCTTCACATACCTCTTCAATTTTGATGCATGGATCTAGTTCAATCATTATATGAACAATGCCTTTCCCTTAAATGATATTTGTAGGCTAGATCTCTATGTTGAATTCTTGTAACTTGGCCATATATTTGCCTTAGTTTTTTCCTATCTCATTATGTGATAGGGTGATCTTGATATCAAGATCAAGCATGATGGTAATGACTTTATTCCTCAAGATGTAGTGTCAAAAATTATTCATCAATTTAAAAAGGGGAAAATCTATTTATCAATCAGGGAATACTTGAGTTTTGCATCTTTTATATCTATGCCTATGAACAAGATTGGATTCTTAGTCTCATATTTCTTTAGTATGATGACAAAAAAAATTGAGTGGTCTGAAGCAAACAAGTATAGGTAGAAATGTTTATTAAAATTTGGACTGATTAGCACTAGAGCTTGTGATAATGCATCCTTAATGTCCTAGAAAGACTTTCAGGCTTCAATTATCCACTATTTTGGCATCTTAATTGAGCATGATGTTTAGGGGTCTAACAATATCTTTAAATCCTAATATGAACTTCCTTATAAAATTAATCTTTCCAAAGAATGATTTGAGGTCTTTCTTGATATTTGGTGGCTGAATTTTTAAAATCACTTGAATTTTGTCTAGATCAATGGTGATCCCATACTTGGTGATGATGTGCCCTAAAATGTTGATTTTAGTCACTTTGAATATGCTTTTCTTTGGGTTCAATGAAATAACAAACCTTATATATCTCTTAAAAATGGAATGCAGGTGACTTATGTGGTATTTTTGATTCTTTGGAAATATTATGAGATCATCCATATAGATGATTATGCATTTTCAAGTTAATATTTTGAAATCATGATCCATGGAATGTTGAAAGGTAGATCCTATGTTTATTAAGATAAATTACATAATATGATATTTATAAGTTCCCCACTTAGTGTGAAATCCATCTTCATTATATCTTTAGATTGCACTAGTACCTGATTATAGCCTAAAAATCCATCCAAGGACATCATTTCAGAACCACTTACTTTTTGTATCACCTCATCTAGAGAAGGCAGAGGATAAATATCCTTTCTAAAAGCCTTGTTTAGATTTTTTAAGTCCACACATAATTTGATCTCATCATTCTTCTTTCTTACTGGGATAAAATTGGCCACCCAGGTAGAATGTCAAAATGGGAAGATGTTTTATGCATTTAAAAGCTCCTCCACTTCTCTCTGAATGAGAGGATCTAAAATAGGATTGACTAGACTCTACCTTTATTTGAATGGTTTGTGATCTATATTTAAGGTAATCATGTGAGTGATGACCTGAGGGTTATAAAATTTCAATTCTTCATATGTATAAGTAATGATGTCCCTATATTGAGTAATTAAATCCTTCACTCACTACCTCTCTTCTTGGGTGCAGTTGAGACCAATATTAATGTAATGTGGGTTGTGTTCATCACCTAGATTTTCTGTTTTGAAGTCATAGTCATTGAATTTTATCTATCTTAATTATTATGCCTAAGTGTTATGTTGAGTGGTTTCTAAAAGGAGACCAACATGGCTAGAATTTGATTTTATTTGAGCTAAAGAACACCCTCTTTGTTTGATTCCTCATGGTAGAGGTGATTAATGTCTTTGTCATCAATAATTTGGGATTTAAATTCTCCTAAACTAGTTAAAAACTAAATAATTTTTTGGTCATCATCAAAGACCTATAAATTTTCTACATTATCTAGAATATAGGGGCATGGTACCAATTCAATGGAGAACTTCTTTACCTTATATTCTTGTAGTAGATCTAGATTAGAAGTAGTAGTAGCTAATGAATTAGTGGTCTATTTTATTCTCTTGGAAGTGCTACTATGTTTTAAGCTTCAAATATTTCAATCAAGTCCCATGATCTATGCTTGTATCTCTTTAACTAAGATTTATTGCATTGGTATTTATTTATAACTTAATTGACCACTAGTTCTAAGTCACCAAATACTAACATTTTATTCACATTATTTTTGAGTGCAAACTGTAGTCTTAGAATTAGAGCCTCATACTCAGCTTTACTATTAGTGCATGGAAATTGTAGGCTACCAAGAATATTTTACCTTGTGGATCAATCAGCTTGATTCCTACACCTAGCCCTTATTTAGATCTATCACCATCAAAGTGTAGAGTCCATAACTAATTGGAACCTTTAGGTTCTAAATTTTGTAGTTGATTCTATGTATTAAAAGTATAAATACCAAGGTTGGATGAGTCATACTTTACCTCTTCATTGTTGACATTATACTTTGTAATAGGGTACTTCATTCTTGGCTCTCTATAAATTTTGATCTGATTCACAACTCCTCTCCATGGTATCTAGATATGAGAAAAGTCTATAGACAAATACCTATTGAGCATTTTTGACCAATCCCTGCTCAGTAGTAGATTGTTGTCTTTAGGAATGTTTACCACTAGAATATTGATGTTCATTTGGACTCTTAGCTCAGATGCTACTTGAATATGCACATAGTTTAATTTCAAAAATATTAGGATGACTATCTTATCTAGTTGTGAAATTTTGTTCTTGTAAGGGCTTGGCATTAAACCAATATTTTGACATATACATGTAATCATAATAGTTGTAGATGTTCTAAAATCAACTAAAAAGTTATGAATGTTCTTAATGAAAGCCCATATAGTTAGTAGAAAGGGTGGAACATCTATCTTGATCTTGTAGATGATGTTGGTATTAGATGCTTTCAATTTATCTATGGATGCTTTTGATTTATCCATAGGCTCTTTCCCAGTGATTGATTTATAGAGAAAATCCTTTTGTTTAGTGATATATTCTAACTCATGAAGAATTATATTCACTTTTATCTTCTTCATATCCTCAAAAATCTTGTATCCTCCTTTGCTTACCTCTTCTCTACTCTGCTACTAATCACTCCCCTTTAGAGGAGGAGGATTATTGTCTACTTTAGGATTATGAGGAATCACCATGGTAATTGGAGGAGTCAATGTTGTGAGTGGCTACTTGTTCCTTAGATTATATGCACCTCTCTGAAACTACTAAAAAGTGTGAAATTTATCCATGTTGTCTTCTGGTTCATTTTCATCTTCTTTTAGAAAAGGAAACTCATGAGTTTCAAAGAACATGTCAGTGATGGAAGAGTCAGGATCTAGATGATGCTTAGGTAGATTATGCATATGATCTTGTATAACTACCTCTCTTTGAAAGATTTTGAATGTTACACAAAATTCAATGTAGCTAAGCTCACCATGATCAGAAGTATTGTGAATTATGAACCAATTGGGAAGAGCTATCTCTAGAAGCTTGTTAAGTTGTTTAGGATTATTGAATGGTCTATTATATCTCTATAATATAGTATTTTTATTGATAGTTTTTCCATTTACATTGCCCATCTTTATTTGTATATTCAGGAAATCATTGCTCAACTTCTAAACCATCTTCTGAATAAAATCTAGCTCTACCTTTGTGGAATCTGTACCTTATAAAATAGTAGTGAGAAGTGTAGTTGCTTCTAATTTTGTTCATAACCATTACCTATTTAATTATTTTTCAAGTATCCAAAATTCTATTATGTTTTTTACATCAGTAGAGGTAGCATATATAACTAGTTCTAATTAAATTTTGGGACATTTTGCCTTGCATGTGGAACTAGATTTAGTGTTGGAAAAGTGTTGTTGACCTTAGGCATTCCAGGCATCTAAGGATTAATATACCTATCTATGGTGATAGGCTCTTTGAATGCTAATGCCAAAGTGTTAGCCATAATTTCTCTTCTCAAGAAAATAATAGTGATAGGGTCCAAGGCATTCTTGTACATTTCTAATGCTAGTTCCACCATTGGTTTATATCTTGGAGTCAACTAGCTATACATATTCTACCTTCTTATATTAAAAGCATGAATGGTCTCATTAGGTTCTCTATTCATGCTGGAAAAGTGATGGTATACCAAACCAAGATTGGTGACCTAGCCAAACTATGCAAGAAAAGCTACCTGGCATTCATCCCAAGAAGTGATGGAATTTTGGTTAGATTTAAATATAAATCATAAACAAAATCCATCAAAGTAAAAATGGAATAATCTAAATGTAATATCCTCATATATAACATTCATTAGACTTAAAGAAAATTTAACTAATTTGATATGTTCCTTTGTTATCCTTTCTCATGAAGGAGAAAAGGATGGAAAGTATTTTTTGGGATTTTGAGGCAACTCATGAACATCTCATGGGATGGTAACAATAGATCCAACTAATTAGGGCTATTACTAAGCTATTGGTTGATTAATAGGTAAAGGGTTCCTTACAAGTAAGGGGTTCCCTACTAGACAGGGACTGTTCTAAACTAGGGCTATTTGCATAGTTTTAGGTTTGCTATGATTTTTTAAGGGTGAGACTAATAAAATAGCCTAGGAATTAAATTTTGTCACTTTCTTAGGTGGCTTTAGTATAACTCTACACAAAGGATAACTACCATCAAATGTGTTGGCCCTCCTTCTAGTTTCAGTTATTTTTTGGTACAAGTTTCATGCACACCACATCTATAATGAGGTATCCTCTAATATTTTAGGATCTCAATGGAGGTAAACTCAAATTTAGGGCATTAATTTTAGGTGTGTAGTTTATTTCAGCCTATTGATGGAATAATGGGTAGGGCATACAAGTTTTTGAAAAGGTTTTTGGATAGAGGTGTGGTTTCTAATAGGAGTAGTGAATCTCTATGTGAGTTGGTTGGTGGTTGATTGCTAATCTAGAGTGGGTATATCTCAAAACAAACTCAAAATGAGGGAAGGGTAAGGTAAAAAAATATATTTTGTGGTGTTTAAGAATTACTCCCCTAGCTAGTTTCTAAAAGGATAAGTGCTCTTAGAACCTGTGCCTTTTAGTAGAAGAAATTGCACACATAGTTAGACAAAACTAAGAAGTCTAATGAAATAATGATGTAATGAAGTCTAATTAAATATTTAGGGTAGCTATTAAACACTCTTAATCATAAGATTATGGCTTGAGCTAGTGAAGTATCTAAAGTAGCTGTTGCACACACATAGAAAATTACATCCAAGAAAACACTCATGCACAATCATAATTATGAATTAATTTGAACTTGAATATCTTAACTAATATATTTACCAATCCTTGAGTAGTTATTACACACTTTTAGATTACTATTTTGATCAACACAACTAAGAATCTATTCACAACCTTTACACACTTACAGATTATTGAAACATACAACTAAGAAGTAAGTAACAACTAATTACACAAATATTGGAAATAAAATATGCAAACTAATTCATTAGCAATAAAAAACTGATGTTGCTCTTGTATTCAAAAATTCTCTAACAAAAATTCCAAGTTAGATTACAATTGATTATATAAACTTGGGGAAGGGGTCACCTCATCCTCCAAGTTAATGCAAGTGAATACAAGTGATAATTAGAACATGTAGTTCTAACTATGGTCTAAAACTGTATAATATTCTATTTTTAATTATCCACTTAAAATATACTTTGCTAAAGTTATGTAGCATGTGCATGTGTAAAAAGATAGAGGCAATTTTCTACAGTTATAGCTTGAATTATATGTAAACTTCAAAAAGATGCACTATTTATCAAAATTATGCATGTCTCCTTTCATAGGTTGTGAGAACAACCTATTGATATTTAAAATTATCCATCTTTAAATGAAACTCATATATATTCATGAAGTACCAAAATCACTTTACCCATATTTCTAGAACCAATGGTACTATTGTTAGTCTTGACTAATTTAAATTGTGTGTTGCATGATTTCTTTGCCTTTTATAAAATATAGATCTTCAATTTTATATTTATCATTCAGATTAGAGCATGCATGTCTATACTTTAACTCAACTATGAAACCCAATGTATATTAATATACATAGTCTAAAGATCTAATTATTCTACCCATAATGCCCAATAGGCTTTCAAAATATGACATGTGTCAAAGCCTAATTAATTTTAGGATCTTTGAAATGTCTACCTAAGACTCATACCATCAATCCTTTGCATGATGGAATGTGAACATGCCACATTGTAGCTCTGTGAGGCCTTTATGTGCTTTAAATGCTTTTATGCCACCTAATAGATCTTCATTAGTTTTGGGGCCTTTGAAAAGTCCATGTTGATCTGACACTATCGATCTACTTATACTGGGATCCTGTGATGGTGAATCTTGTCACTCTAATGGAGATTTGACATTTCAACTCACTCTCACATTATTTGATCAAATTTCCCTAACTAAATGCATGTTGTAAGATCTAAAAAGGTAATTTATGAGGTTAAATTTGACATTTGTATGACCATTAACTGACATCTTAGTGAGCATCAAATTACGTCTGCACGACTGTTAAATTTAATTCCATAAATTAGTCTATTATTGAGGTTAAATTTTACATTCATATGACCATCAAATGATGTCCTCATGACCATCAATGATGCCCACATGACTATCAAATTTAATCTCAAAAGTTTAACACATTTTTTATGTTAAATTTGACATTCATGCAACTATTAAATAACTTCCTCATGAATATCAAATGACATTCATGCAATAATCAAATTTAATCTCATCAACTAACACATGTCATTTCTTTAGGGCCTGCCTATTCCTATAAGTATAGATGAAAAATAAAACTTAACACAATACTTTTTGAAAACATATGAAAAGGACCCTACAAGAATGCTTTAGCCTAAGGCCTTAATATTAATAAAATATAATTTGGACCTAGGCTAAAATATTGAATTAAGCTCCAAACATAATGAAATTCTCTCTAAACAAAGGTGTCACTTGGTAGTCTAGTATTTGTTGCAGGTTAATTATTTGTGGTAGAATTGTTTTGAGGGAATTATTTCAGATAAAGTGTCTACAAAAATTATTTCAAAGGGTCTTAATCTCTCAAACAAAATGTTCAAAGGCATTGGTTGAAGGGAAGAAGGCCCAGGACAACAATACCAAAGGTCAAGTCTAGGAGGGAAAATATCTTAGAAAGAAGTCCCAAAGGTCATGGTAAAAAGGGCTGAAGGGTTTACTTCATGGAAAAAATGCCTAAAGGTCTACTTTGAAGGGATATTAATGGGTAAGTGTCCTTAAAAAGGTTCCAAAGGGTAAATTAAAAAATATTGAAGGTCACTTTTAAAAGGCCAAAGGGTATCTTCAAAAATTTCAAAGGACATTTGTCCTTAACAAAACTTCTGAATGGTAAGTCAGAGGTAAAGGGTCCTTTCAAAAGTCTAAAAGGAATTCCATTAGGGGAATTGTTTTGGACAAAATATCAGTAAAAATTATATTGAAGACCTAATTCTCTTGGATAAAAATTCCAACGGAATGAAATTAGCTCAAAGAAAGTGTTCTTGATAAAATGTCTAAAGGAATGGTTAAAAAAAGGTAAAGGGTAAGATGCATGACAAAAGTCCTAAAGGAAATGATTAAAGGGAAATTGTAGAAGTCCTAAAGAAATTTTGTCAGGTAAAATGGCCACAACAATAAGGCCAAAGGATAATTTTCACAAATTTCAAAGGGTAGGTTGGCAAGGAAAGAGGGCATTTCAAAAGCTCTGACGAGAAATTCTAAAATGTTAAAGGGTAAGCTTGGAAGGGCTAAAGGGAAATATCAATTACATTAGGAAAAATACCCATGGTAAAAAAATCCCACAAACAAAATACATAAAAGGAATTGTTTCAGACAAAATGTCTACAACAATTTATCTAATAAAGATAAGTCCACAATAATTCATACACAACAAGAATCTCAAAAAAGATAGATATGATAAGTCTGACACAATAATCCTGAAAATAAAATATTCATAAGCTTCAAAAGAATAAGTCCCAAGAGGATAACAAGGATAGTCCATGAAAATATAAGTCCATAATAATTATCTCAACAAAATATTTAGTCTATGAAAACACAATATCAATGCCATCTTGCCAAGTAAAAAAGGCAAAATCATGATCTTTTCCCAAAATTTACATAAACATATAGAAGAGAGGGCTCACAATAAAGACAATAATATAAAACAAGTGGGTACCTATTTCCTTATGGGAAATGGGGTGTGTTAGGTATAATAGGGGTTTCCTAGAGTAGATTTACTGAGGAAGTGGCCCGAGATATGTCTTTGGATCCTGATATATGTAACCCTAGAAGGTAAGCATATGATTATATTTTCACATCATTTTCTATTGATGAATCATTTTAAGGGCCATAGGATTAGTATAAATTTTTTCATTCTTAAGTACTTGGAAACATCGATCATGAATTTTAAGGTAAACCTTTTTTTTGACCTCATACACCAACGCTTCATTCTATTAAGTGTGAATAAAGGGGAGCCATTATGGGGAAAAGATATCATTGAGGCCATTTATGTTCCTAGTGAGGATAAGGATTCTAAGGAAGATATCAAAGAGGTCTCTAATAGGGGTAAGGAGGATGAATTTTTTTAATTTGATGGGGAGGAAGAAATCAACATTACCATCCCCACAAGTAGTTCTCGAGGAAACATCTAAGAACCCAAAGATATTGAAAATCTAATCCCACAAACCCCAAGTAAAAGAAAGGATAAAGAGGTGGAATTTAATATAGAAAATATCTAAATAAATTTGGCCATGCAATAATTGATGTGTACTTAAATGGTTAAGGAAATCAAAAAAATGAAGACATTATTTATAAATAAAGTTAAAATCTAGTCAAGCTTAGGAGAAGGAAATGTGGAAACCACTAATTAGGTGGGGTAAATTGGAGTGACACCTCTCAGTATAAAAAGGAATCTAGAGTAGGAAATAAAGGAGAAGAAGGTATAGGGGAATAAAAATCAAGAAAAATTAGAGGAAAGGACACTAGACAACCATAATAAGAACATGATTGATGATTCTTCTTTGGGATCGAATAAGAGAACCAGGGGATTTTCCAAAAATAAAGAGAAAAGAAAGAAAGATATTAAGAAATTGGTTGTTTACTCTGATTCTAAGGACTCCCACCACTAACCTCAACTATTATTCTAGGTAGTTTTGTTTTATGTTGATTTTGGTCACTATTTTATAAGTTTTTGTTATACTTGTGGCTAAAGTCAACCTTATTATATTAGGCCCTTAAGGATTCTACTTTATGTATATTTTTCTCTCTATTTTTGAACATATTTTATATTTTTTAAGGGTACAAGACCCTAATCCCTCTTTTTAACCTTATCGAATTAAAAAAATTGAGTGTACACTATGCATTGACACATAGTTTAGATTGTTTGGATTTTTATCATTATTATAGTTTCAAAATTATTTCCACTTATAATTAATTAATTATATATATATATAAATATATATATATATATATATAAATTATAAAGTAATGACCAAAGAATGACATGAATTACAAGGTTACATTGTTTACATATGCCATTTATCATATGTTTGTTAGATGACATATTATTTTCATATATAAATTAATTTCATAAGTCATATGAGTGAACTTTAGGACACACATGTCACTCATGGACATGTAGATGTTGGAACATTCCTATACCCAGGGACCATGCCAATATTGGAGTCATCTACTTCCTCAGTTTACATTATCACATGTTATCTCTTTCTATGACCTATTTACCATGATGCACTACATATATTTTCTACACATGCCTTCATAGATACTAATTTATTGCACAATGTGAGATGGACATTTTATTTACCATCATATGATACCAACATACATAGATAGTGTAAACTAGTTTTCACTTGCTATATTATTCATCAATGTTTTTACCTTTACATGATAGGTTGTTTATTGTTGTCTATTATTTATGGCATGTTAGCTTTATTTTTGGTTCTTTATACTAATTTTTTGTAACATGTATTCCCTTTTTTAGATGTTTAGCCTTGTTTGTTGTATTATTCATGTACCTTATTTTTGGATCCTTAACCTTAGTTATTAGCAAACTATTTATGTCCCTTGTATATGTCCCATTAGACTTATATGTGAAATTACATGCTAGTGTGTACGTTATATGTTGATATTTATGATTTTGTATGATTTATAAGATTTTAAGTGTATTTATCCATATCATACACCTTCTCTTTATGATTATTGTCCATGATTTGCAACATGAACTCCCTTAATATATAGTCTTATTTTATTTATAGTTACTTCTAAGTGATTCATAAATACATCTCTCTTGACATTCCACATATATGCCCTCACATTCCATATGTTACATATATGCCATAATGTTATAAACATTACTATGATGACACATTTTACTCATGTTTACATGGTTCTATATGATATTATATTTATACATGAAATTATATAGTTCACTTTCATTTTTATATGAGTGACTTATAATATATTTACCTTACCTCAAAATGGGATCATATTAGAAGGATTTTCCATTGATAGTAAAGCCTCCATGAGTAGATTCATATATTGTATATAAATTTTAGAGTTTAGTGTGATCTATATATCATATTGGGAGAGTTATTTGTATTTTTTGGACATATTTTGGGGCCACATGTACTCCATTTTACACTATAAGAGTGACATATTTTAAATTGGTATAAATTATTATACATTTGGGTACACATGAAAGGAACATGTGCTCCATTTTATGGGACATATTTAGTTGTGCCTAATGATGGTTTATAAACATATAAACTATATACAAACTAATTTGGGAATTATGTTATTTCATTCACATTATGATAGTTTACAATTGACACCTATTTTTAGAAGTGGATGATTTTGGTTAATGAAAATTTACACATTTTCACCTTTGCAGTGGTTTCAAATGTGGAAAAAACTTGAACGTATAAGTTCATCTACAATGATTGATTCACAATTTTATTATAATGTAAGTTTAAGATCAATAACATTGAATGACTATGTCATTATCCATACTAAATCCATTGTGTGCTCTCACCTTGTCATATTAGGGTTAAAGAATAGTGTTGGATTAGTTGCATATGGGTGTGGGGAATCTATCATTCAATCCATGACTCTTTCCTTAGTTAAAATTAAAATTAGGGATTTATCAACCTACAATTTTCCATTCTCTAATTTTTTTAATTAGGAAATTTTTTTATCAAATTATTGGAGAAGGAAGCATCTCCAACAAGTTAGAGGGAGACACACTTTACTCACATCTAGCTATACTCATTCCTTAATCTTTCAAGTTATAAATTTCACGTATAATTCAAATTTCAAATTTTATTGTGTACATTGACTAATACATTTTAATTATAAGTATTTATAGGAACATATTTCACATTTAAATCCATCTCCCAAATATAAAGTGTGTTGTAAACACTTAGGTATATATTTATCCTTTTACTCTAGTATTTACATTGTATTTTATTATTAAAAAAATGGGTTAAATTTTAGGTACTAAAATATTATTTTTGACACATGGACATGTCAATCTTGGATTAAACATAGATTACATGACTCACACATCTCTAAATAGTTCTCACATGGTATTCTCTTACACCTAAATGCTAATATGATCCCAATCCATTCTAATTTTTTATCAATCACTACAAGATATTTTTGGTATGCACTAACTTGGTGAAATATCCTACCTATAATCACCTTAAATATAACATGAAAATTTGATCTCCATGATAGTTACAGTAGGCATAGATAATATCATTGATAGTATTTATTAAATTGATGAAACATGTTACCTAAAATCTCCTTGAATATAACATTGTGATTATTATGTCCCTAATAGTAATGTCAAGCTTAGATAATAAAATTAATGTTACTATGTTGAGGATAACATTACTTTCATTTTAATAACAAGTATTTTTAAAAAGTAAACCCTTCATATAGGTCCACCCATTTGCCTAGTGTATCAATCCAATGGGAAATTACCCAATTAAGCTGGTATACATAAAATTTTTAAGGTCAAGCTTAGTCACAATATATAATTCACAAATACCTTTCAAGTATACTAATATACATTGAGAAAATATGTCCTATTCTTTCCAAATTTCAAATAAAGCACTACAAGTCATTATCCAAGTCTGAAACATACCAATCTAGGTCAAGTGACAATATTCTCAAGATCACATTCATATTTTTATGTGCATTAATATAGGTAAAGAGAATAATTTCACATTCAAACTAAAGGGAATAACTACACTTAGATTTAATTCCATATTCATATTATTAGATATGTAGGAAAAGTTCAATCATCAATATGGGTAACTAACATCAACTCAACTCAATTATACATCCTCACTTTTAACATTATTTCATTATTCCAAAAGCATACACATGATTTCAAGGAGAAGGAAGATAATTTTAGGACTTGTGCATGTAGTCAAAGGTCACATATTACACAAATAGATAATTATTATAAATGTTCATAACACTATGCAATTAAATAGAGAAAAACCTACCTAGGATAGTAATTCCAACTCCAAATAGTAGCATAAACATTACTAACTACACCTTATGGTATCTACCATGCATGTACATATATACACTTCTAGATTTGGACAAATAATAATCCTACTCCTAGTCTATTTACATAGTCAAAATATAGTCATAGTCAATCAGTTAGATAGTAAAGCTAAGTTTTTTTATTTCCTTTTTAAAATCTATTGATTGTAAATGGCATTATCAGAATAGTCTAGATCATTTAAAATCATATTAATGTTTTATATCCATATATTACTATATAGTTTAATTATATTTGTTAAGATAATTGTGATTAACAAAAAATCCAAAAATAGGGTAAATAAAGAAAAAACCACACACATATACCAAAAATGACCTTTGAGTAAATGTGTGTTTGCATATTTAAAATTATGTGTTTCATTATGTGTGTATGATTTAATTTTACTGCAGTCATAATTCACATTACCTCAATTTAATTATTATTATTTGAATTTCATGCATTATTTTTGACATTGGTGATTTTGGTTCGACTCTGGCCAAAATTTTATAGATATACACATTTTTATGATGATCTTCAACATGTCACCATTGATATTTATTATTATTATTATTATTATTATTATTATTATTATTATTATTATTATTATTATTATTATTATTATTATTATTATTATTAACATTATCTCAAGTAACCAATTAGAATTAATGTTATTATACATTATTTTTTAGATATGCTTGTTAGCATGATGACAACATTGAACTAATATGTATTTTTAAGGGATTTGTTAGCATTATGAAAATATTAAGTACTATAGATTAAGGGTTTTTTACAAAAATGGCACATACATGCCAAAAACATTGCTCCAATTACGTAAAACAATGTCAAAAAGGAGATATAAGATCATTATAACAAATATAGTAAACCAAATTTGCACTAGTGCATAATAAAAATATATGTTAAGAAATTTTTAAAGAGAAATGTGAAATAAATGTATAAAGAGAGATATGTACCTATATTTTACTTGAGTTCTAAAACTATCTGATGATGATAAAAATAGATTTTGAAATAGTGTTAAAATCCTCTAGAAATCAAATTGTGTTTTCTTATAATGACCACTTTTGAACTATGTTGAAAAGGGTTGATAAGTTTCAAACCATGTTTTTAAAGTTATATTTTGGGATAAAATTGAAAACATTACTATGAAAATGCCTTTGTATATCCCTATGGCTCAAATAATTCTATAATTTTTTGTTAGTAACATAATTCTCTAATGATGCATCTAATAGGTAGATTAAATAAGTTGGGCTTAACCAGCATGCACTACTAATATAGTGTATGCATTAATCCTTAAGACCCACCATATTCAACCTTGCCTCTAGCAATCATCACTAAATTATCTCCCCTTGTTGAATTACCTATTAAGTACTTGTCACCGACTAACCCAACTGTGCCCCATGCCTTCACTTCTAACTATCTAGGCACATTAACTATTAATGTGACTGCTAACTCATCACTAGCCCCTTGGATACCATAGCCATAACCTCACCACCTATAACCATAAATACATATCCCACCAATTTCCCCCCACTTCCCCTATATTATTAACCACCATGCATTCCACATTTCCTCCACTGCATTTCTTAACCAACACAAATTTGCTTCCCTTATATTTCATTTCATTTGAAAAGGAGGAAACATCTTTAAATCCAAATTAATTTATTATAGGTATATCCCAACCATAATTTTTAAGGTGAATGTAGTCAATTTATGAATGAACATTAAATATTTCTATGTATTTTTAATCCAAGTGTTTGATCTATGAGTTGTAGCTCCTTGTTGTAATTGAAACTATTTTATTTTGTTCAAATCCATTTATTTTATGTTTTTTGAGTTTGTGTGTTTGATAAAAGGAATTTTTAGACTATTATTTTATTTCAAATAGTTATGAATCCCTCAAAAAATTGATTCCAAAGACTTTTCATCTAGTCTTTTTATGGTTATGAAGCATGAGTAAAAGACTTCCAAGAAATGCATTTCACAATATCAACATTTCAATTCAAAGAAATAAATATTCATAAAATTTTTAATAATAATTTTTTTACATCCCCACTAAGTCAAAACTAAACTAAATTACTTATCATAGAAAATTAACCATTTATTTGATTACACAAGCATTTTCAATAATAAGCTACTCGTTAATCTAGTTATGTATATTCATCAACCACAAGAATTATTGTGTTTCTTGTGTTGTCAATTTAGGGGTCATATAAGTACATTCATCCTTACATGGTCCTTTCTCAAGATTAATGAAGTTAAAATTATTGTATTTCTTTCATTTTAAATCTAGGGTTTAGGTATTATAATAACATAGAAGTATATAATGTATATGGCACTATTGCGCATGCATAAAATGCTATATAATAAGGGTTGGGCTTAACCACATGAGTTCATTTACTCTTTATAAATGAATTTGAACATAATTGTCAACATTTATTTCATATATTTTTATCCACATTCAATATGTACATTGGTTATTTTAGTACTACTTTAATATATTTTTTATTTTCATCTAATCAAGAAAAAAAAGGAAAAGTATGAGAAGGCATCACTTATTGAATGAATATGTACAAAGTGAGGTATAAAGGGTTATATGATTTTATGATGATTATATGATTCTAGAGTAATTATAATATGTTTATATTAAGATATTTTTTAGTTTATAAGTAGAAAGTGAACTCAAATGCAATAGAAATCCAATTGAATGTAGGAAGATATTAAAATAAATAAATTATCCATAACCAAATGAGATGATAAGACACAAATGTATAAATTTATTTATTTTTTAAGTTCCATCATGAAAACTCCAGGTGGAAAGTAGGTAGCTAATATTTAGAGGGTATGTAGGGGTAAAATGGTTTATATGCACTTATAATTTATCTTTCATATTTTGATTATAATTGTATCCTACACATTTAGACATACAAATTAATAAGTCTAATAAACATGTGCATATACAATAATTCATACTTGATAATCATATAATAAAGCACAAAATACTATAAAAGTAAAGATAGTCCATTTAATTCAATGTATATTTAAAATAAATTTTAAATCATATGCACCTCATTGATATACATAAAATGCCAACTATTATATGAATGAGTAATAATATTATGACCTTAAATGAGGTCTAATGTACTTATGATGGTTATAAATATTGTCATCATCCTCTCATCTTCTAGGAAACTTGGATTTTTAGAATAAGGTATTGAAAATTAATTGATTTTTTTTTCATATGTTAAATTTATGAATAACTTGACAACCATGTATGGAAAATGTGGAAGCTTACAAATGGTATGGGAATTATTTGGTTAAATGTGCAGTTCATAAGAATCTACATCTTTTTTTTTTTAGATTTTAGGATTAAAATCTATAATATTATGCATAAATTCTTTCACAAAAGTACACCCCTAAAAAATCCATTGCAAATCTTGAGTGGGATACACTTAGACACTATCATATAAGATAAATTTTACATCAATAAAAGTAAATAAATATTGGCTATTTTGAAAAATGTAGACATCCCAATTATGAAGAATGATACTAAAGGCCTATAACATGTATGATATAATTTTTTATGATTAAAAAATTAACCTCAAATAGACACGATGGGTATAGACAAGTTACTTGTAAAGGTTGTGGAACAAGGCTCTAAACTAGAATATCATCTAGTTCTAGATTTAAACCACTCTCCCTTGTAAGGATTATTACTTGCATAATAAGATGAATATTTTAAGAATTGCTACCTCAATAAGTATATAAAAATGTGTTATGATAAAACAACCACCTTAGTAAGAATTATTGAATAGTTTTCCAGTCACAAGTCTTTCAAATAAAAAATTTGTCATACTCAAAACATTGGATAGAAAGGTGTATATCTCACAGTAAGATTTCTTTGTTATTTTTTTAAGACATTAAAGTTGTGAGTAATTAATAAAAATTCAAAAATGTGGAAGCTTACAAAAGGTAGGTAATTTTTTTGGTTAAATGTAGATTATGGTAGGGTCATTAGTAAGTCTGCATTAGGTTGAATGTCAAATCTTGTAGATGAAATTATAAATAAATACAGGCCTTAACCTAATTTAAGATTACAAAATCCACACTTTTATAGTGTGGGTGACATGAATTACTTAGATATAAACTTCAAATGATAATGCAATCTAATTAACAACCTCCTCTATATATCCCATGTTTTATAGTATAATTTTTGTGTTTATATTGATAAATTAGGAACCCCTCAATTAGGCCTGCTATAATATAGATTTCAAAAAAATATTTTTCATTTTTTTGTACAAGATTATGGAAACCATACATCTTTCATATAGTTGTTTTCTATGATACAACCATAAAGTGTTTAAAAAATGCATAAATTATTTATGGTTTGAGGAAGCAAGTGATAACCTTTAGTTCTACTATAATTATTAATGGTATAAAATTAAACTATTCATACTATGTATCTCTCATTAATGGTCTTAAGGATATTTATGATGAGAATGTATAGAATATGGTTTTTGAAATTAATTCTAAAATATTGTGCAACCAAATGTTTGGAAGTATTTAAGTAAGAGATGAGAAGCTAGTTACACTTTATATCTAGGTAGTGGTACTTATGCAGTAGTTTCTTGATGTGAAAACCAAATATGTGCATGATGTTGGATATGTGAGAGTAATGGTGAGGTGGGGTACATAAATAAGTGATGGTGCTTCATCTAGTGTTAATATTGGGGTCTTACCAATTATGTAGGTACATGACACTATGAATGAGTCTCATTTGCCATGTGTGGACTAAGAGTTGAGTAAAAATGATCAACACCATACATCATAATTTACACTAAAACCATGACATATTTATAGTGATGGTAGATCAGATATTGTGAGATGAAAAACAAGCAACTCTATTCTAGTGTATAGGGGGCCTTGGGATGGCATACATGTTGGTTTATGGCAACTATTTTTATTTATTTATGGTATTTCCCTTATATGTGTTATGTGTATCATATTAAGGTATTCCATAGGGAGTAGGAAGGAGTAAAATATTGTATGTATAAGGAATGAAATGAGGGCTCTCTCTTGGTATATATTTATAATAATGTGAAATTATAACCAATATCATTAATGAATGAAATTTATCTTATGCATTTTAAAGTATACAATTAACATATTCAACACACATGGTGTAAGGAATTGTTTCCAATTTCACATCATTGTGAGGCATTTATATCCATATTTTTCAAATATCACAACCTTCAATACCTACAAATTCAACATTCAAATACCTTGAATATTATATTTGTTATATTGTTTTACACACACACTAAATCTTAATTTTGAATTGAATTGATTAGATTCTACCCCATTCTCTTCTAATGTCTATAAATTCATTTCAATAATTTATAATCACTAAAAGGACCATATATCTAACTATCTTAATTTTGAATTGAATTTATTGGTTTTTATCCATTCTCTTCTAATGACTACAAATATACTTCAATCATGTTTAATTGCTAAAATGGCCATATAGATAATAGTATTTATGATCATGTTTCTTTAATTTCATGTTTATGAATAAGTAGTGCATATGTAAAAATTAAATAGTTTAAATTCTAATACTATGATGCTCGTGCAATGATTTTCTAATATTCATATTATGGTTGATAAAAACATGCATGTATTAATTATTTCTCAGTAGAAAGGGAGGGATGTTTATATCAATATCATGTTATTTAGTCCCAAAAAAATATTGATGTGGTTTTATATGAGGTTGATAGAATATTATGCTAGTATACATTGTGCTTGTTACCTTTCCTTGATAGATGGGATTAGCTTATGTTTTTAATTGCATGAGGAGATATGTATTTCTATGGAGGTCAATTCAAAATTTTTTGTTATAGATATTAAAGGGGATAAGGATGTTTGAGGAGGTATTCTAGGTAAACTACATGAAGATGCCACCTTATTTATTGTTTATTTCATGATATTGATGTTCATTGTGGAAATAAATGTATCAAATAAGGAGCAACAAGGGAAGAATGAAATAAAACATGGGAAATGATTTTGGCTAAGCTTGAAATCATATAATTAGAAGACTAACTTTAAAATGATATTATGATGTTATGTCCAGTTTTGGAGTGGATGGCATTGTCACTAATGTGACAACTATCCATTTCTACATATTACATTGTTTATTCTCCTTTTTTCAGTGGTACTCTTGATTATTTTTTGGGAGGAAATATAAATTTGTAGTCATACTCTCAATTTAATTTGGGAGGCAATGCAAAAATGATTCAATCTATTAAAAATTATATCTGGATATGTGTTATATATTAGTTGAATTATAACAAATTTATATTTGATTGTGTAAAGATCTGATCTCTTCATTACCATGTTATTATGCAATGATAACAATTGTCAAAACCACATTTTTTTTATTATTCACAAAATATGAAAAAAATAATGGAGCAAATTTCACCAATAGTTTAGCATGAAAACCCATAATGAGATCTAAAGCTATGTTACAACCAACATAGAAATCAGACCAAGTTCGTAACCCATCAACGACTTCTTTAGGAAGCATTTTAACCACACAATATTCATATGAAAGTTAGTCAGTGTGGTCTTACCCACTCACCTCTATCTATGTAATGTGTTGATGCCTTCCCAACAAAATCATTACTGACTTATGCCCTTACTTAAGTACCTATATAGGCTATATAATATCCAATACCTCAAGGGTAGTTTCAATAAAGTTAAGCAAATAGTGTCATATTAAGATCAAATTCAAATAAGAATCATCATACTAATCTTGATTAAGTATGATTTAACAAATCAAAAGTAGAAGATAGAGATCAAGGGAAAAGGAATACTTCCAAAATCAATGCAAATCATTCAAATACATTTTTATTACAAAGGCAAATTGATGCACAAGGTTTGACATAATTACTACAAGACATATACAAGATTTGAGGGATGTTTTAACAACTATCCTTAAGTTTTGTTTAGGAACATCTTACCATTTACAATCAAGGTATAAGTTCATTACAAGAATGCCTAAGAATTATATAATGACTTAGGTTAGATTTACATTTTCTCTTATTATTGACATAAATGCCTCATGAGTTAAACAACTCTTTAAATAGTCTAATGGACTAAATATACTTATGTTAAGTCTTTACATATTTATCCAATAACTTAATTCCATGTTCTTAGTCTAAACATTAATGTTTTTCTTTTGAAGATTAGAGCTTACTTAATATTTAATTCCAAGATAGATTCTTATGATAATAATAATATTTCATAACTTATTTTACTATTTAAGGATAATAACCAGTTATTAAAATATTTAATGATTTATTCCAAATATGGAGTATTTATTCCTCAAACATAACATTATAAGCTAAGAATAGACATATCCATTTTATAACTTTAAATGAAGGATATTATTGCCAACTTAGTTTCAACATATTCATAAGATTAAGTTAATATTAATTAATATTAACTATAATGAATTAATTTAGGAGTTTCCCATACAATCATGGCACGTAATAGTTCTTAACAATTAAAAGTGAAAAGATTATCTTCTAGGAGACATTTTAGAAGACATGAACATATTAATTACTTAAGTATTTACCCAAAATTTATCTTTATCAAACATTCCATTGATTTATTACAACTCTTTACATAAATATTAAGCTGAATACAATCCATTAATTTTACTAATTGAATTACAAGGATTTTGTTTAACTAAATAATATAGTTATAGTCCAAGTATTAATGAAGTCTCAACACTGTCATTAGTTAATTCATATCAAAAATATGTTTCATAAAATATATGGATTTGAAAAGTTCATTTAAATATAACTTTCAACTTCACCCAAATTTACCGCATTACTATATATATCACCAATAGACATATTCAATAATAATGTCACTTAGATTATAAAAACTTATGGTTATAAATAAATCATATAAAGAAAATTTAACATAATAATTTTTAGCCAATTTTTTCCTACATACAAATATTTTTCCTGAATGGATGAGTTAAATAGAGTTCTGGATGGAATGAGTTGTCTAAATATCACAGGTAGCTTGTAGAGATTTTGAAACACTTTTAGTAAACTTAAAGTGTAATTTGTAAAATTTTGAAGAAGTATGTTCTCATGGTGATCATGACATTCATGGACATAAATTAGGTTTCACATGTCTCAAAAACTCATTTTGAGCCTTGAAATTTCTTACACAAGCATAAAAGAGCCAGATTGTCATCAACATGTCATGTAGAAATAAACATGTCAATAAAATTACACATTTAATAAATGTATTTAGGGATCCTCTCAAGCCAAAATATCACATGGAAATGAATCCCTTCATGCCTAAATTATGATCTAAAATTTTTGTGTCTTGATGAGATTTCTATCTCAAGATATAAGCCTTTAAAGTTGGACTTGCAAAACAAGACATGCATAGGGATGTCATATTAAATATGCGGTAAATAATCATTCGAATTCAAATGTTATAAGTATGAATGAAAAAATGACAAGTGCCAAGATCATGGGAGCTCAAGTCAAATCCGATGATGAGTGGAAACCTAATGATGTCAATGGATCCCAAAGATCTAATGGAGTGTATTTGTTCATAAAAGATCAAGAGTTCATAACATCAAGTCAATAGATCAATACTAAACACGTTGATGATAAGTGTCAAGATATAAAGTACCTGAATGGATATCTAATAGTGCATGGTAACCTAATAAATCTAGTGGGACTAAGTAGATTGAGGGTGTATGATCTATTATACACTGCATATCTAATGGTGAGCGATGGGTCAAAAGGTCAATAGATCCTAAGAGTAAATGCATGAGTTATAAGTGTCTCAACCATGTTAATCTGGTATAAGATCTATGGCTTGCATTAATTCATATCGAAGTAGATAAATGGTGATCAAGAGGTCAAAGATTTATCATATCTTGAGGATGAATGAGGATCTAACATATGGCATAGTTTGGGAAGCTCAAATCAAGATCGATGGTCAATATTAAAATTCAAAGAGATGAGACTTTAATTAGAGGTCAAATATGTGACCTAGGTCAAATGAGAGCAATGTTTCAAAGGGAATATGTCACCATTAGAGCTCAGTCAAACATCCTTTGATCAATAGAGTCATATTCAAGATGGTTATGATAAAGTTTTGTTACCATTAAATCATAGACTTGACCTTTGGTTCAAATGTTAAGAACTTATATAGCCCATCTTTTGGGGTTATATAATTGTTTCAAAACTATGATCATTGCTCTTTAAACAAGATCTATGTAGATAATGATTTCTCAACTTTCATAAATTCTTAGATGCAAAAATATGTCTTTTAAGGATTAATATAAAGATCAAAGATGGACTAGAAATTGTTGAGATAGGATTATATAGCTTATAGATTTTCATTGATGTTATAGCTATATGAAAACCAATAAATTAGATTGGTTTTCAATCTAAAGTAAAGACCTATGCTTAGATGGAGTAGGGGTAGATATATAGTTATGAATAAATGTCTCCTTTATCTCCATTGATATATCCTTGACAAAGTAACTACTTACCACTACTCAAATCAGACATGGTGATGACTTTGTTAGTTTTAAAATATGAAGGTTTTGTCTTCACAATTAAGCTAAGTGGAAGGTGGCATAGAAGTTCAAGGAGATGTTTTGGGGATTAGAGAGTAAATTAGAGAATTTAATTATTTTATTGAGCCTTTAAATATTTTCTCCAATAACAAGATCATGACTCATCATCTAAAAAATAGACTATTATCTTCTAATGCATATTTCTCAGCCAATGAGAAAGCTACAAGACTTTTGAAGCTAATGTAGGCTAATATGTCGATGAAAGATCAGTCCTAATTAGACTGAAACATGGTGGAGTATTTATTAAAAGGTTTAATATCATTAATTATTCTTAGTTAACGTACTCCCTCTTATCTTTTTTCCCTTTCTCTATATTACCCATTCTTTCTAGTTTATAAGGATGCTCATTTTTTTTGAGTATCAGGGGACTCTCTAAGATATTGTAAAATATGATTATCTTTAGTAGGATAAACCCTATCAAGCATTTTTAAGAACTACCTCTTGATGTAACAAAGGACTTTCTTTACCTATCTCTTACATTGGATCTGTGTTTAGTGAGTTGTGTATGATGGCCTTGTGAAGGAAATTCTTCCATATCCATTGTCCTCCTTTTTTTACTTCTTGTAGGGTGTTTTTAAGCTATATGTAGGTATATATTAGTGTTATTTATAACATTTATTTAATCTCTCAGTGATTCTTATACTCCTCTTTGTTTGCATTCATTGATTCCCCAAACCTATTATATGAAATACTTATGCAATTAGCTTGAATTTGAGGTTGTGTGTGTTAGCATTATCTTCTATAGATCTAGTTTGGGTTCAAGCTTATAGGAGTTTCCCATTTTTATTTTGGATTTATTAGGAGACCTTTCCCATTTTTTAACACTTTTTCCCTATAGTATCATTAGTTTAGGTGATCCATCAAGAGGAATTTGGCCTTCTCTAGAGGTTCAACCCCATCATAGGTGACCCACAACCTAGGGTTATTCCCATCGTGTATCTCAATTAGAGAGATCTTGAAGAAGCCTCTCCAAGGGTGAAAATTGATGATACAATAGTTTATAGCATGCCCAATGGGTCTTTATTACATTCTACATCTCACTAAAATGTTCTTGGTGTTGCCTTTCAGTGAAATCAAATTTTGGAGGAACATTTTTAAACACTAATGGTGACTCCACTATGAACATCAACTGGTATAAGTAGCCTAGATGCTTAATCACCATTACTTTTATGTATCATTCCACATTTGATAAAAATGCATATTCTTTCATTTCTTATCTTTAATATCAAATTATCAATGTTTATGGCTTCACCCCAAGTGGCCCTCAAGATTCAATGTATCAACCTTGTCAAAATTTGTCTCTCTCTAGTTAACCAAAAGATATCCTTAGGTAGATATGGCTTACTCTTGAAAAATAACTAAGAGGAGTTGATAGGGAAGAAGAGTACTATAGGTAACAATAGAATCTTAAACACCAAGCTTATGTTCAACAACAAGAGTGGAGTTTCAAGAAGAGTATTTGGTTAGGCAAGACCAAGCCAAGAGGGAAAATGGCTATCATTTATTCTTAAGAAAGAGAGCATCCAACCCTAGACCCAAACTATGCTTTCATACTCCTATTTATTATCAAACCCAACCCCATATACCAACTTGTCAAAAATTATATCTATTAAAATTCAAGCCAATCATTAAGGGTCATTCAACTAAAGAATATGAATCCATCCCATCTTGGATCTTTTCCTATGTCAATGACCATGACTATGTCATAACTTCTCTTGTGAAACCACCCTTTCACAAACCCATTTAGTAAAAGGAGAAGGTGGCCAATCCTTATGATTTACCTTCATGGAAATCAACTATGAAGGGAACAAAGAAGAGAGAGGAAGTGCTAGCTAAGGTAGTCTAGGAACCAATTCAAGAAAAATAAGTGTTAGCTCAGCTCAATGAGCGTGCTATACCAAAGTTACATGAATCTATCTCCCTCCCCCAACAACCACCAAATATATCCTTAAAAGTCCCTAGCTAGAAGGATACTCTCCTAAGTTTTAAACAAGATGAAATTATATACCCTCCCACCATCTCCCTCTTAGGTAAAGAGCTTGTTTTGCAAAGAATAGAGGAGGATCTTGTAAGCATAGGTGAACCTGAAGAATAAAAAATAAGTGTCTATAATGAGGAGATCATGATAGGCATCCAAATCTATTTAGAGAAGGAGAAATCAAGTTTGGACTAGATGTTGTGACATGGCTTTGACACTAATGAATTAGAGATTGAAGGTAGTAATGATACCTTCACATTTGAAGTAATGGGTATTTAGGTTTTAACTAAGAGAAAAGGATATTTTTATTTGTTCCAAGAGATATATTTGGTGGGGTTAAATATGAGTATGATTAGAATGCAAAAATTGATGTAGTTGTAATAGTCAGTTAGTCAACTTATCAAGTTAAGGATGAAGAAGATAAAGAAATGGAGGAGAAAGAGGATCAAAATGATGTAAATAATTGTACCATGACTTCATGGACCAAATAAAGGTTCTAAACTAGCATATTCCTCCTCCAAAACATGAAAATGAACTTGTAAATTAGGTTAAAGAATCTAACTAGTCTCAATATGAATTATCTATTAAAGGAAATATTGATGTCTTTAAGAATGAAGGAGAATGGTTAGATCCAGAACTACAAGAACATGACATTTTAAACCTTGGATGGGTTGATGATCTAACAATAGATTATTTCAAATTAAGAAAATCAAGGATGGTGTTGAAGTTGGAATTGTCCTAGATGACTGAGAGGAAGCTACCTTTTGGGATTAATTAGAGCTTTTTTGCCTAAGCCTAGATAGTCAACCTTCATGTTCAAATGAGCCATTAGATGAGGAGGTTTTAGGTGATCCTATATTCCATTTTAGAGCAAGCCTTCAAGAAATGAACCAATATGTATACATTGGAGACATGTTTATCCCATTTCATCCACTTTAGAGAATTCTAAAAGAGTCAATAATTAAGAATATTAGATCACCTATCATGAGATCTCAAAAGTAGTGTGTTTTCCATCCTGGTTCACCACAAGTGAGTGATGCTAAATATTTTCCATTTAATCTAGGAGTAAGATGCTTATGAGTTACAACCATATATATATATATATATATATTAAAATAGTTTTTTAATTTTCTAAGTGTTTTGTGCACATTCTTTTCCTATTGTGTGTTTCATTTTCCAAAGTGCCTTGGGTACTTTGTTTTCTTCATTTCTTGTTACTCGTATTGATTAAAGATGAAGTTGTATAGAGGGGAAACCTTGCATCATTTTATGTTAGATAAAATCAAATATTATGATTTTATGCCCAAGGATCAGATAAGGTAACTAGTGTAGGTTCTCAAGTATAATAGGCATGATTCCCTATGAGTCACCAAAGATGGTCAATTTTGGCCTACATACAAATACTCTACCTAAATGGATGAGCTAAATAAAGTTTTAGATGAAATGAGTGGTCCAACTATCACATGTATATTTCAAAGCTTTTGAAACACTTTAACTAAACTTAAAGTGTATTTTGTAAAATTTTAAGGAAGTATGTTCTCATGGTGATCATGACCTTCATGGACATAAAGTAGGTTTCATAGATCTCAGAAACTCATTTTAAGCCTTGAAAGTTCTTGAAAAAACATAGAAGATATATACTATCATCAACAAATCATGTAAAAAAATAGGTTAATTTGATTACACATTTAATAAATGAACTTAGTGAACCTCTCAAGGCCAAAAGATCACATGGAAATGAAGTCCTTAATTCCTAAATCATGCTCTACAAATTTTGTATCTTGATGAACTTTTTATCTCAAGATATAAGCCTTTAAAGTTAGACTTGTAATGTAAGATGTGCATGAGGACATCAAGTTAAATCTATGATAAATAACCATTTGAATTCAAATGTTCCAAAGATGAATACATAGTTGACAAGTGTCAAGATCATGGGAGCTCATGTCCAATCTAATGGAAGTGGTAACCTAATGATGTCAGTGGGTCTTAAATATCTAATGGAGCACATTTGATCATGTATCAAAGATCAATGGTGAACATCAAGTCAAAAGGTTAGCATTAAATGTGTCAATGACTAGTGTCAAGATCTTAGGTACTAAATAGAGATATAATAATGCATGAAAACCTAACAAAGCTATTGGGCCTAAGAACATTGATGGTGCATGATATATTATATAAATTAAATCTAATGGCAAGTAATGGGTTAAAAGGTCTATGGATCTTCAAAACAAATACATGGGTGATAAGTTTCTCAACCACGTTAATATAGTTAAATATTTATGACTTGTGTTCATTCATAAATGGGTAAAAATTGTCTCAATAGTGAATGAGAGGTCAAAGAGTCAATGTATTTTGATAATGAATGAGGAACTAACAATTGTCATAGTTTAGGAAGCCCAAATCAAGATCGATGATCAATATTAAAAGTTGAAGACATGAGACTTCGAATAGAGGTTTAACATGTGACATAGGTTAAACTAGAGAAATCATTAAAAGGGAATATGACACCATTAGAGCTTAGTCAATCATCCTTAAGTAGAGACATTCATAGTTAGGATGGTTATGATGAAGTTACATTTCCATTAAAACATAGTCTCAACTTCTGGTTTGAATATTTAGAACTTATAGAACCCATCTTTTAGGGTTGATAATTGTTTCATGATTTTGATCATTGATATGTAAAGAATATATATGTAGATAATGAGTTCTTAGCTTCCATAAATGCTTAGAGTCAAAAATAGGTATTTTAGGGCCTAATATAGAGATCAAAGATGGACTAGAATTTGGTGAGATATCACTATATAGCCTATAGGTTTTCATTGATGTTATACCTATATGAAAACTAATAAATTAGATTGGTTTTGAATCTATAGTAAATACCTATACTTAGATGGAGTAGGGGTAGATATATAGTTATAAATAAATGTCTCATCTATTGACATGGCTATATCCTTGATAAAGTAGGTACTTACCACCACTCAAAATAGACATGGTAATGGCTCTATCAGTTTCAAAATATGAATATATTGTCTTCACAAGAAAGCAAGTGGAAGGTGGAGTAGAAGTCCAAGGAGAAATTTTGAGGATTAGATAGTATAGTGGAGCATTTAATTATTTTATAGAGACTTTAAAGTTATTCTGCAATAGCAAGATCATGACTCATCATCTAAAAAATTAACTCTTATCTTCTAGTGTATATTTCTCAGCTAATAAGAAAATTGGAAGACTTTTGGAGCCAATGTATGCTACTTTATTGATGAAGGATCAGTCCAAATTGGATTAAAATGTAGTGGAGCATTCATTGAAAGGTGGAATCTCATTGATTTTTCTTAATTAATGTGTTCCCTCTTCTCTCTTCTCCCTTCCTCTATATTACCCATTCTTTCCCATTTGTAAGGATACTCATCTTTTAGGAGTATCAGGGGACTCTTTGAGATATTGTCAAATATGCTCATCTTTATTAGGCTAAATCGAGTCAAGAATTTTTAAGAACTAGCTCTTAATGTAATAAAGGACTTCCTTTACCTATCTCTTGCCTTGTATCAATGTTTATTGAGTTGTGCATGATGGCCTTATACAGGAGATTCTTCCATATCCATTGTCCTCATTTTTAACCTCTTTTAGGGAATTTTCAAGCTATCTACAGGTCTGGATTAGTGTTCTTTTTGCCATTGATGTAAGTTCTCAGTGAGTCTTATACTCCTCTTTATTTTTATCCATTTCTTCCTGAACCTAGTCTATGAAATACTTATGAAATTAGCTTGATTTTGAGTTTGTGTGAGCTAAAATGATCTTCTATAGATCTAGTGTGGGTTTAAGCCTATAAGGGTTTCACATTTTTATTTGGTGTATCACATTTTTAGCATTTTTAAGATCCCTTTACCTTTTTATAACCCCTTTTCCCTATAGTATCATTAGTTTAGTGTCATGCCATATTCAAACTAGCTTTTATAGCTGAGTTCAAATATAATTATCTACATACTCAAATAGCCAAGTAGTTTCTCAATCACAAACCAAATATTTATAAGTGCAAACCAAAATACATGAATACAATTATAGATCATGAGTTAACATAAAATCAATATTATATAAAAACTCAATATGTTACAGTATTCTAGTAAAAATCATCAATTACTTAATCTAATTAAGTATTTATCTACCAGTATAAGATAAAGAACTCATATCTATATTCTTCGATAAATGTTTTTATGAACAAATATAAATTTGTATTAAACTAGTAATACCAAATTATTCAAAAAATCAAATGATCAACTATGACTATATCATGAATCAAACATACATGATGATGCTACATAACTTTGTATTAAATATAACTATGACAAATAACACAAATTATAGCCATAAGAATTACATAAAAATTTTAAATCAATTTCAGCCAACTATCATAACTCGAAGTAAGAAGAAATGAATATAATCATTGCATGTAATCTAATGTAGATAAACATACCCCTTCAATCCTAATGAGCCTAACCATAAATGTCCCTAGACCACCCCAACAATTAGTTAGATACGGATTTGGGTAGCATAGAAATTTTAGAGAAAGGATTATGAAACAAATCATGTTTAATAAAATTCAAATAAATAATCAACATAAAGAAAATGAAATAGGTAAACAAACCCACCAAGATCCATTAATTGGTATTTTATTATGACTACATCTCTATTTTTGAGATTCTTGATTTATGGGTCATATTCTATTCCATAATATAATATAGCTCATAAATTTGTATGCCATAACCTACATGGTAGTTATCTTCATGTAATAAATTAATAGACATTTATGAGTTAAAATTAAACTCATAAAAATAAGATAACATTATTAAAAAATTAATAATTAATAAAATAAAACATACATAAATATACAAGTCACATTATGGACTTTACTAAACATAGTAAAAGCTTATTTGTCAATTGTAATGATTTGTAAAATCATAATAAATAAAATAATAAACAAATCAATGATCTCAAATTAGTTAGCATAATCATGAAATAATAATAATTTACATTATCCTTTCTATAATTAATCCACTAATTCAACATGATATCATAAACCTAAGTAAAAGTCAAACAACCATGCATACATAATAAAATAATAATAAAAAATTATTTTTCCACAATCCCCTGCAATCATTTTGAACCCTATGGGGACTCCATATGTCCTTTCTCCCATTTTTGGTTGTGGTTCAAAATAAATATCAAATTTTTTTACCTTTATTTTTTAAATCTAACTATACCCAGGTTAGGGTTTTAAAAATAATAAACCAAATAAAAAGCCTAGTTCACTTATAACACAGTCATAGTTGTAATGGATTTAAAATAATCAATATCTTAATAAAACATAAAATAGATGAGATGTAATGAAATCCAAATAAAATATAGTCACTTATTCAAGGTTGTAATGGCTTCAATAAAAATAACAATCAACCTAGTTGAGGTTTCAACTTATAAACAAATCATGCATAGTGAAGAGTATCCCAACTATGAGTTGTATAATAAAATGAAATTAACAACATGCACAGTCCATTAAACAAATCCAAAGCCTTAAAATAATATGATTTTGTTATGAAACAAAAACCCATTGCCTAAACTAATAATATATATACAGTGGTAAACAACCACCCAAATCCATTTTAAATGAAATAAACGTAATAAAAAACAAAAAAAATCAAGTGCTTAACCAAGCCATGGCCAAGCCCTTCATGGTTTACATGTTAAAAAAACATAATATAAAAACCAAAGTTGTGTCCTTAATTAGGGTTTTACCCAAAACATACAATGGAACAAATAATGTCAACATTTACAGCTAAAGCCCTAACTCATTTTCTATTAAAAAATTATGTTTACAAAATCCACATAAAATTTTAAATCATAACTTACTTGATTGATGGAAGTCAACCATTGAAGAATTCCTCTTCTCTTCTAGCCTCAATTTTTATGCCAAAAACTAGAAATAAAAATCATGTATTATTTAAACAAACTAGTCAAATAATAAATATAAAAACAAACCGTAGATAACTCTCCACAACTCCTTCATGATCATCAAGATAAACGAATAGAAATATAGTTCTAACTCTTAAAAAACCTCATGTGAAATTGTATTGCATTCCCCTTGTCTTCCATGACAAAATTTTTGGTAGTCTACCCAAGGCTTTAAACTATTCAAGAATGAGTCCAAATGAAATGCAATAAGACCCAAAAACCCAAAGAAGCATCTTGATCCCTCATGTATAGTAATTTGAGCTAGTACAATAACCCCTAAGTCATTTGGATTACAAACACAAAACCAACTAATTACCAATTCCCCCATGTGGGTTGAGTAACTTAAAAAATTCCCCCAAGTCAAATAATGGCTTAACAAACATGTTAATGAATCAAATAAAGTAATGTCTATTCAATAATATTAAAACATTAGTGTACAAGCCTTAAATAAAGAATAGTTAAGCTGCATCTAATATAGTTTACAATTGAATATGGTTGTTTTGAAATTCTAGGTCAACAACATTAAGACAAACAAGAAATGAAATAACATGTTGACAATCAAAACAGTTGCTAACACATGATCAATTACATGACTTGATAGACTATTTAAATCGACAAGCATATAGTTAATGAAAACATAAAACACCATGATGGTAGAAAATGATAATATCAATAAGACAAAAGTCACTAGGTAATTATGACTCAATCAATGATAGTGAATGAGACCATATTGTAAATGGTAACATTAAATAAAATGATGTTTACACAAACAAAAAAATTGACTCAGATCAAATAATATTGAAATTGATCATAAAATTTTAACACATAACAGTTAAATTATAAACACATAATGACTAAATCATCAATAATAACAAGCTCAAATTTATGTTAGAATTCACTATTTCATTTATCCATATTATTTCTCCATGTTTCCCTATTGCTTAGGTTTGAACACAACCTAGCTCAAGTACATGTCCCTATAGTCAACAAATAGACTATCAACAACATCTAGACATCTAAGTATAATAAATGTAATAACATCATTTAAATAATACATCAAACTAAATAATGAATCAATACACATTAAAAAATAATATCAAATTCTATAATGAAAATGTAATCCAAAATTATCTCATCAATTATAATGAAAATATATCAATGTAGATCACAAAACTATAATACCCTAGTAAAACAATAAAATATGTCTCAAATAGTTCATAGCTAGTCTATATTAGCACAAATGAATTAAATGCAAGTCAATTAAGTTCATGACAACAACATTTACTTATGATCCACAAATAACTATCATGACATACATTTCAATTATGTAGTAATGGGTACATGTTATAATAATATTTATACTATATTACAAATATGAATTTGTAGGATATTCTACCATTTTAAATTACTCCATATTTGAACAATGTTTAAATAAGTTTAAATAAAATGTCTATTTAAAATGTTTGTATGTGTTAGTAATGCATTATTGTTCATAAATTTCAATTACATGATATGCCCTTATCTCCCACATATTGAGGTAAGCATATGAATATATCTAGCACTAAAAATTATATTCCTTTGATGCTTGTGAGGTGACTTACCATAATTTCCAATATACCCTTACTTTATTCACTGATATACAAGCCCAGAACCATTTTGTGTTTCTATGTAGTTCGTATAAAAAATAAATTCACATAACTACAACTAAAATGTGGATTGTAGGGATGAATTTATTGACTTCATAATTATGTTTATACCATAGCCATACATGTTTTTTATGATCAATCTATATTGTATACTTCATTTCAGTCTTCTAATGGGGTTAAATACAATCAACACATGGAAACATAGTAGTTCAAAGATAGATACATAAATTGAGGGGAGTGAGTATTGTCATATTGCTTGATTCTGATACATATGAATATAAAATAAATATGAATAGATATAAGACCATAAATTGTATTACTTTGATGTATTTGAGGTGTTTTACCATTATTCACAATATACCCTTATTTGATTCACTAGCGTATAGGCCCAAAACCCTTTTTTGCTTATATATAGCTCATTGTAAAAACAAATGATTGTAGGGATAAATTTACTAACTAGATAATTATATAGGTACCATAGCCATACATGTGTGTCATGCCCAGTCTATGTTACATACCTAATTTTAGTATTCAAATTGAGTAAAATATAATCAACACATGGAAACATAGTAGTTTGAAGATAGATACCGAAACTAAGGGGAGTGAGTGTTATTGTATTTCCTCATTCTGATACATATGAATATAAACTACATATGAATAGATTTAGCACTATAAATTGTATTCCTTTGATGTTTGTGAGGTGATTTTCCATTATGCACCATATACCCTTACTTAATTCACTAGCATATAGGCCCAAAATCTTTTTGTGCTTCTAGCTATCTTGTATCAAATATAAATGATTGTAAGATAATTTTAATGATTGCATAATTGTATCTATATCATAACCATACATGTGTGCCATGATCAATATGCATTACATAATTCATTTCAATATTCTAATTATGTTAAATACAATCAACACATGGAAAGGTAGTATTTTGAAGACATATATATATATATATATATATATATATATATATATATATATATATATATATATATATATATATATATATATATATATATATATATATATATATATATATATATATATATATATATATAACTTAGGGGAGTGAGTGTTATTATATTGCCTCATTCTAATACGTATGAATATAAACTACATATGAATAGATATTGCACTATAAATTTGATTCCTTTGGTGTCTGTGAGGTGATTTTCCATTATTTACAATATACCCTTGATTCACTAGCATATATGACCAATTTTCTTTTGTGTTTCTATGTAGATCATAATAAAAATAAATGACTCTAGGGATAAATTTCCTAACTACATGATTGCATATTTACTATATCAATACATGTGTATCATGTTCAATATGCATTACATACTTTATTACAATATTCTCATGGGGTTAAATATAGTCACCACATGTAAACATACTAATTAATTTTCAATCTTTATTTAAAATTGTTCAATGGAAATAGGTGTTAAACACTATTACACATGTCAGTAAAGTATTGTTGTTCATATATTTCAACATTTTATCACTAATGGTGTTCATTGTGTATTTATGAAATGAAATATTTTAGCTAGATGCTAGAATAGATGGTGGATGGGTGGGATGTAATCATGCACCTTCCACTTTAGAAAGTAAATTATTGTCCATTTAACTATAGAAATATTAAGTGGGGAAATTTTATTGACAATTATGAGGAAGACATGTGGTTTGCTTGGTTAACTAATGATAGGGTGAAGGATTTATTGAAAGGACAATCAATAAGGAAGTTGATCTGTTATTTTTGGGAATAATGGAGTTTTATTCCTATTAAATAAATAGGTCTAAGTAGGAGAAATTGGCAAATAATATTCTTAATTAAAGGTACTAATTTATGAAATTAAATTAAAATTAGACCTTTTCTAAAAATAACAATGAGAGAAATAAAATTAAACTTAGCTTATTTTGGACTATTTTGACTAAGACATGGTTTCGTAATTCATGTGCAAGACTGGGACACTATTGTAAATAAGATCTTGGAATTTATTTTTTTAATGGATAGGAGCAATAGAATTGGACACCCTGGGCTTTGGTGATATAGTCCTTCTCAAGAAATATTGTCTTAAGGGTTTAACCTTTGTTGGTTTTGTTTACCTACTTGGTGTGAGCCTATATACCAATTTTTAGGTCTTTGATATCAACCAAACTCTTTGTAGAGCTGATTCTTAGTGTAATTGTATCTTATATGCAATTGAAAGAAAATTTTGAAAATGGAGAAAAATGGATTAGTGTGTTTAAGATGCATTGGACATGCTTCACACCCTGTGTGTGGGCACACTACCTACATGCCAATAATTCAAAGAAGGATCAAGCCATATGTAGTTATCCCTTTAAGAGTGTTTGGTGATATAGTGAATGAAATGTAAGAAATTATAAAACTAGGTATGATTGAGATGACTAAGGGCTACTATAAGGACTTGAATTGGCTTGAAAGTGTATAGGCTAGCTCTATGCAAAGAATAGAGAAGATTGTTTAAGTATTATTGCTTTTATTCTTTCTTAGTTAAATGATATTTTTCCAAACCTATCTAAATGATCTTTGAATGGGATTATATATGGATCTATTGGTCATGGGTTAGATGAAATTGGACTAGGTTGATACAATAAACAAGAGGAATTGAGAAAAAATGGTAATCTAAGATCAAATTATGATTGGATAAGAGAAATAAAAAAGGGGAACCCTAGGGTCTAGTGCTATAGTCTAACATTGATACGATTGTCCTAAGAAAATGAGACTTAGGGGATATATTATTCATGAAGAGAGGGTCCTAGTTTAACTAGGGTCAAGTTTGGGATGCCATGAATGACTTAGAATCAATGAAAGTAAGCCTAAGAGGGTCATGAGAGAAAGTAAGAGGGACTTAGGAGTTGGATATCTTTATCCATGCTCGAGTTACCAAATTTTTCATTTTATATGACTACATTTGGCCCCCCTTTATTCTAGTGATGCAACAAAGTAAAATACTAGGATAAAGGAAAATAGAAAGTGTACCTAAACTTACCTATAAAGGTGAAGCCCATGAACTTGTGTGATTATAGTGCATAGAAAGCATGTTGTGTAAGTGTGAATCTATAATGATACCAAGTAAGGCTAAGTAATGTTGGATATGCTAGATGATGTTATACCAAAATTTATATCATGAATGGAGTTGAGTACTCAATTCCCTAAAAAGTGGATTAAGAATGCAAAGGTTGGCCCTTTGGCCCCATCATCTCCTACTAAGTGAAGCTAGATGATCATGTGTGTGTGTTAATTAGTGTTTGTACTATGTTTCTAATCCCTCTAAATAGGTGGCTCAAGAATATAAAAGATGGCCCTTTGGCTCCATTGTTTCCTTGTGAAGTGAAGCTAAGAATTGATACTTTTATGAAGAAGTATGTCATATGAGATGGCTCCTGAATCCCTTAAATGTTCTATAAATCTGATAATGTGGCATGGATAGATAAATGTGTGATGGAAACTAGTCAAATGTTGGCCAACTTAGAAAAAGATGGAGATTAGGCTTGTATGAAAGCCACTACAAAACTCAAAATTTGGCTTTTGTGGAAGCCACTCAGGAACTCAGGTACTCAAGAATATGGAGGTTAGGTTTGTATGAAACCCACTATGAAATGATGACAACCACCTACAGATGGAATAAGGAAGATGGCTACTGAGATTGCCTGGGTAATGCTAAAAATTGAAAGAAAAGAAGAAAAAGTGTTGTGCAATCTACCCCCAATCATTGGTGTCTAAAACATGGATTTTAATCTAGAAGTTATACCAACTACCATATCTAAAATTATAAGTGAGAACAAATCATGCCACACATAATGCCCCCTATGTCTAGATTCTCTAAGAAAACTATACTAAAAATTATTGATCTGAACTAGTCTAATTGTGCAAAATTGTAGCTAAACTTACCTTTCTACCTGCTTCTGGAAAACTTAATTTTTTTTATTGTTTGGAAAAGAGCATCAAAAATGAATACCTTGGTGTCTAGTGCTATAGTCTAGCCTCGACACTATTGCCTTGGGCTGAAATTGATCACTATTATGGAATCTTGATTGTGTGTCTAGTATGTTATGAGTGGTTTAATGACTAGTTGTTGTTTTGGTTATTCTAAAACTAGATTTTTTTGATCAATTAGGATATCTAATCTCTATAAAAACCCCCATATTTATTTCCCCCTCTTTTGAGGGTAGGAATAGGTACCCTAGAATGACTTCCCTCAGAATAAGAAGTCATGCAAGTGTGTTAAGCTAGAAATATACATGATATAGCAATGATAATAAACAAGATATCTCAAGATATAACATGGTTTGATTTGAGAGATTATTAAATTAACATGGGTATGCCTAGATAGATTTAACAATGTAATAACATGTGTAATGTACTGAATAGGAACTGAAAGTTTTATTTATTAATTTTTTAGTTTTTATTTGGATGGATGGATCATGATGTCCATTATGGCATCCAAGAGAATAGGAAAAAATGCATGATATGGATCATGGAATTACAACAATCAAAGTTGAAATCAAACAAAAAGCACACAAAGCAAGAAGCAAGAAGAATACAAAGGTGGACAAAGGGCCATGAAAACAAAGGGCATGTGCACATGTCATTTAAATTGGAAAGTAAGCATACAAGGCATGTTTAAATGCCACAAACACATACAAGTGAAATAAGTAATGTTGGCACAAGGGCCACAATCTCATAAAAGAGTAAAAGTAAAGGACATTGGAAAATGTCCTAAGTCACACATATGAATAGAAGCAAAAGACATTGGCAAATGTAATAAGGCACATAAAGGAGATAAGAAGGAACTAGAAATACAATCCAATAAGCTACACTAAGCAATAAGAGAAAGCATGTAATAATTGGAAAGATATAATCACATCTAACTAATAAAAGTAAGAGTGAATGTATGTAATAAATGTTTAGTACAAGACTAAGTATATGCTAAAAGATACACAAGTGCTAGATACTAGTAAAATGTTGATATAGTAATATATGCAATCTAGTAAGTAATGCACATCAAAATGATAACTTAGAATGTGCGGTGTAGGAATGACATGACCTGGATGGTTTAATCATGTATAAGATGCCCCCAATGGGTATGTATATCGATGTGTGTCTCGAATGTAGAAGTAGGATGCCCCCTAAATAGGTAGAGTGAATCAATCAAGTAGATGGATATCACTACACACACTCAAAGAAGATCAAGTGAAGCATGGTAATGTAGATAAATTGACATAAAATAACATGAAACAAAAATTTAATTCCTAGCATAGTAATAGAAGTGTAAAGGATAGATGATGCATACAATCAAAATGTTTATGGTATTTTTTTATATTTGAATGTTTTTGGATTTTTGAAATGCTATATTGTTTTTTGTATTTTTGGAATGTTTGAACTATATACAATCAATTAGAAGATATTATGTATAAGCAAAAATGGAAAAGTTGATATTAACTGATGAGTCTCATGCGAGACTCCCTATCATGGTTTCTTGTATCAAGGAGTGGAATCATGCGTGATCATGAACCATGATGGAAATGTTGAGACTATGGATCTGAAAGCTGTATATGCTATAAATGTTTTGAAATATCTAAAGTAAAAATTGACTATGAGGTCCCTTTATAACTCTAAGAAGTAGATGCAACTATAGGGCTCTTAGGGACCCATATAGAATTAGGAGAAGCTCTCTGAACATGTGCTCTATGTGTAGATGCATGAGATCTCAATGAAACTACTCTAAGTTTGACTACTATAATTGGAAGCTATCTATAATATTAAAGCTATAGATGTGTATGAACCCTCTATACTAGTGATGGATGCCTCAACTATGTTTGAATTTGAAGTGGAACAAGAACTAAAAGTTAAGGAGAAGTTGAAACTAGTGGCACAACTAAATTGGTGGCAAAACTAAAACTAGTGAATACAAACTGGTAGATGGCTTTGCAGTGGGGAGTGGTAACTCATATGGAACTCTACCAAATATAACAACCTCATTAGCATGAATGAATTTCATACATCTATGAACTATATAAGGTACTTATTTGAGTTTTTGAATCCATTATCTACCAAGTAACATCAAAAAATCCTACATTAGGAACTATAGTGAATGGTGTCACCACATGTGTAGGACCAACCTATAGTGGAAGTACTATCTCACCCAATGAAATAGATATATGCACACTGAAACCATTGATAACTTTATCTATTAGAGTAATATCTTTCTCTAAATAACCTAAATATTGTAGTAGTGTCAAGGTACACATGTTAAGATTGGAACCATTGTCTATAAACACACTACGATTAGGTAGATTATGAATGTGAGCTTTGATAAAGAGTACATGATAATATAAATCAACCTCAATGATATCCTACTCTAAGAAGGAGATAGAAGGTCTAGATAGAAATATATAATCGTATAAAATGATCATGTTGCTCAAAGGATGTACCTCAGCTGAAGGTATCATATATTTATATGGTGATGGATGTGCATGATATGCATGGTGAACCCCTAATGTGTCCCCTATATCCTATTTTTAATGTAGTGGAAATAGATCTGAGAATATTTTTAATACTTTATCTTGTGTTTGCTTTTCAGTGGCAAGATCAATAGTATTTGAATCTATTAGGTCCTATATCATGTGCTTTAAATTGATGCATCTATTTATCATATGGCCTGGTGCCCTATGGTAGTCACAAAATGCCTACTAATCATATCCCTTTGGAAGAGGCTTTATTGGATCAATTTCCCAAATAGGAGGGAGAGATATGATATTACAATCTAAAATCTATTGTAAAAACCTAGCTAGAGAAACTAGAAGATGTGAAAAAAGGATACCGAGGGGGTGCTAACAAAACTATTCACTGAGGAGGCTCTGAAGCCGCATTAACTATAGGTTGATTCTACCCTTTAGTATTATTGAACTTTACCTTATATGGGACTTTTTTGTTACTATTATTAGTTATGTCTAATGTATTATTGTACTTAAATTTTCCCATTTAAATTAGTTTGACTTCTCTTTCCTTTAATGTGTTACACAATTTAGTGAAGGAAGAAAATATTTTAAACATGATTGATTCAAGAAGTGCTAGTAGAAGAATTTGTTTGAAAATTTCCTATAACTCCTGATCTACCATGGGGCTAGTCATCTTAGCTAAGATGGTCTTACACCAAAGAACATAGTCTATGAGATGCTCATTTTGTCATTGTTTTTGTTGAGTAATTTGAGCATATGAAACCTTATTACCAATGTTGATACTGAAGTGTGCTAGGAACATGTCAGCTAAAGAATTTAATGCATTAAATGATTGATTTGGTAGACTATAGAACCATTGTAAATCATAATCCTTTAGACTCTATGAAAATAACTTGGTAAGTAGCCAGTCATTTGGGACATAATCCAAGCATGCTACGTGAAATGCTCTCAAATGTGTCTCTATATCACCCTTGCCATAATATAGAGTAAGCTTATGTTGAAAAAAAACCTTATGCAAATGGTGTAGAGGCAATGTTAAATACTAATGGTGTATGTAGCAAAGCAAAAGAATCCAAATCCTGCGTAGCTCTAGTGGCACCTTGCTCAAGATGTAGCAACTTAGATTGAAGAGATTTTATCTCTTACACAAGGGCTATCACATCAAGAGAGAGGGATGTACTAGCTATAATTAGTGGTATAGAGGTAGGTTGAGATGCTATAGGGGGTTATTGAGACATAGTTTCCCTTATAGTATCATTTGAAACTGGTGGCTCTGAAGGAATGAAAGAATCAACTTGCTTAGACTTTTTAATTTCCATGATAGATTTCAAGATAAGAGTATGATCTTTGGATTGTTCCCTGAGTCTTTCTCTAAAACTTTGTAAAATCAAATCTTTGTTGAGGACAACTTCATTATAAACAATAGGTAGAAATGGATCAGTACTTCAATATGGTGGAGCATGAGCATCAATGTGTAGATCATCATTTTTATTTTCATACTGCTTATTATCAGAGTTATTCTCATGAAAAATTATGTAATAGGAATGTGTAGGACTTATAATAGGAACCTAAGGTAGTTTTTTATCCATGGTGTATGGTTGGATTAAAGCAATCTAGGTGAATTTGGGAGGATTACCACCAAGTCTTGCACTTCATCTTGAAGGAAGAGATGCAAGGAACTAAGGTGGCATAAGGAAAATAACTTGGATAATAGTAGAAAAGATTAAATTGATATAATCTAAACAAAGAACTGGAATATGCATAGAAAAGATATGAAGATCCCAAATATGTAAGGTGATACCTTAAGAAGAAAAATAAGAGCTAGTACATGCATCTAGGGATTTGTCAAAAATATTTTTGCAAAAAACTATGAATTTTTGAAATTGAAATTGAATTTTTGAGTTAAGCATTCAAGAAAAAATTCAAAATTTTATGGGAAAGTGTTTGATTTAATGGAACCTAGTAGATGCAACTAGAGTTTTGAGGAAAATGATTTTTTTTGAAATTACTATGAATTTTTGAGTTAAGTATTCAAGAATTTTTTTTGAAATTTATGGGAAAGTGCTTGATTTAATAGGACCTAGTAGATGCAACTAGGGTTTTGTGAAAAATTAATTTTTGAAAATTACAATGAATTTTTGAAATTTAAAGTGATTTTTTTATTTTAATATGTAACTAATTATTTAGAAAATGAGTGGAAAATTAATGTAAAATTACTAGGAGCTAATTAATGTAACTGGGGTTTGAAATAAATTTATTTTAAAATTTACTATAAAATTTTAAAATTTGAGATAAATTATTGATTTATATGTGAAAGTAAAAAATAGGAAATTATTGGATTAATGATAGAAAATTAAGGGGACCTAGTGTATGCCACTAGGGTTTGAAATAAATTTATTTTAAAATTTGAGAGGAATTTATGATTTTAATATTAAAAAAAAAATCAGAAATTAATGGGAAAAATCAGCTAGGAATTTACCTTAGGGTTTTTATGCAAAATTTAAAGTAAGTTGGGTTCACCAAAAGATTTTTTATTTATAAGAATAATGGATTTTTATTCATATTAAATAAATAGGTTTGAGTAGGAGAAATCAGTAAATAATATTCCTAATTAAAGCTACTAATTTGTGAAATTAAATTACAATTAGACCTTTTCTAAAAATAGCAATGAGAGAGAAAATTAAACTTAGCTTATTCTAGACTATTTCATCTAAGAAAGGGTCTATAAATTTGTGTAATAATGGGACACTATCATAAATAGGATCTTGGACTTCTTTTTTTGATTAGACAAGAGTGGCATAACTGGACACCCTAGGCTCTAGTGTTGTAGTCCTTCTCTGACACTATTATCCTAAGGATTTAAGCTTTTTAGGTTTTGTTTCCCTACTTGGTGTGAGTATGTGTAACAATTTTGAGGTCCTTGATGTCATAGAGCTCCTTGTAGAGATAATTATTCATGTACTTTTATCTTCTATGTAATTGAAATAAACTTTGGCAAATGGGGAAAAAGGGGTTAGTGTGTGTAAGATGCAGTGGGCATGTTTCACACCTCGTGTGTGGTCACACTGCCTATATACCAATAATTTGAAGAAGGATCAAGCCATATGTATTTCTCCCTTTAAGATTTCTTGGAGAAATAGTGAATAAAATCCAAGAAATTCTAAAATTGGGTATGCTTGAGATGATTAGGCACTGGTGTAAGGACTTAAATTGACTTAAAAGTGTATAGGCTAGTTGTATGTAGAGAATAAAGAAGATTTCTTGAGTGGTCATGCTTGTATTCTTGATTTATTTAATGATATTTTTCTAATCCTCTCTAAATTATCTTTGAATGGGCTTATAAATGGATCTATTGATCATGGGTTAGATGAAATTAGACTAGGCCAACATAATGAACAAAAGGAATCAGGGAAAAAAGTAATCTAGGCTCAAATTATGATTGGATATGAGCAATGAAAATGGGACACCATAGGGTCTAGTTATATATTCCAAATTTGGCACTAGTCCTAAGTAGATGAGACTCAGGGGATAGATTAGTCATGAAGAAAGGGTCCTGATTCAACTAGGGTCAAGTCTAGAAGGCCACAGATGATTGGGAATCAGTGAAAGTAAGCCTTAGAGGGTCATGAGAGAAAGCAAGAGGGACCTAAGGGTTGGGTGTCTTTATCCATGCTCAAGTTACCAATTTTTTCATTTTATATGATGACATAAGACATTCCTTACAAATTTTTGTGTCTTCCATCAAAATAAAAATTCACTTCTACCTAGCAATCACAACAAGGTCATTTCTACCTCTGAATATGTCATGTAAGTGACCTATTATTCTATATTGCAAGATTGGTTGTATTTATATGTTGTTGTGTTACAATTTGACATATTTTATGTATCTTATTTTTAATTTTATTATGTTTCACATGTCTAACATTTACATATAGATATTGGTGTTCATATGGGCCTAAGGATTTTTTACAATTAAATGCTCTACCAAAGGACATGTCAATAGTGGCAAAGATGGGAAAAGGAAGATGACTAGGATAGAATCATTTAATATGTGGATTTTGATATCATTTCATCACATGTTGAATGGCCATTAGACCCAATGATATGTTGGTCATGTACAATCAAGTATAACACATAGCCAGTCAAGGCAATCACTGTCATGGCCAAAAATATGAACAGTTCAAGGGGAAGAAATATTTTAATGCACTATACATAAACCTACAATTTAATGAATGGGTTCATAATATACTATTATTAGGAATTTATATTAATTATATCCATATTAAACAATGTGATATGGTCCATGAGAAACTGGTGATGTTCAATGCTCACTCTAGTAAGATGATTTCCTTAGTAGAGATAATATATATGACATACAGAAATATATTAAGAGGTTAAATATGTTTATATTCCTGATGATGTTGAAATTGTTCAATAATAGGCACTAAGAAATTCTAATAAGTTGTTTGTCTATTAGGATGGGGAAATTACCTTCATAATGGACATCCAACTCACACAACAACTAGAATGGTTTTTGAGATTTGGGAAGTCTAAATTATTGGTGAAGGACTCAACCTTTAGCATAAATGCAATAAATTAATGTTTTTTATGACTATAATAGTAGTTGATAATATAGATATTTTATATCCTGGAAGCTCAATTATTTTCTATATCTACATACAATTCTAATTATACACATTAATGGTCTTTGATTCCCAACACCAAGGACTACCCATTATCTGGGTTATTATGTCATGCACGTGTACTATGGACATTAGCCAATGGATGTAAATAACCCTAAAAAGAGTAAATATTAAAGACATAGAGTGTAAAATTAATGATTTCATTGTGGATGATGTTTCTATAGAGATAAAATCTATTAAGTGAGTCTTTGATATTTTGATGCACAATATGATGTTCATATGTTGGATTTCATACATACTATGGTCAAGATAGATTATTAAGTCTTGTAAAATAATCATGATATGTAGGGAAACATTCAATTATGATTTTTAATTATGTAATTGGCATGTGAGTTGTGCATGGATAAATAATTTGATAGTGAAGGTGAGATAACATGATGTATGATGTGTGATCTTTAGTGAATTGGATGACATAATGCATAGTTTCACCAATGAAGACATGGAAAGCAAGGAGTCAAAAAAAATTGTATAAAAGTATTGCTCCACATAGGTAAAATTTGTCAAATACTTGGAAAAACATTGGATTCACCATGTGGGAATGTGATTGTGATGTTATCACACCCTTCCACATGCTACACATGAAACAAATTCAGCCATATAAAGTTACCATTACCATTTGAAGACGTTTTTCTTGAGAAAAATATGCACTTATGAAAATTTTAAGGTTGATTGTATAGTTAAAAAACTAACCATAGTGGTTTATAAATACTATTGGTGGCTATAAATATGCAAGGATAATGTATTCCTTATGAACTTCAAACTAGAGAGAGTTGAAAATGTTTCATGGTTCAAGACTTTACATATTCTAGAAAATCATGTCATTTTCCATAACAACAATCCTTGTATGGCATGGGTGTGGATTAAAATATATGAGACATTACATTATCACATCCACACTATAATTCCTTCCATGTCGATATGCAATTGTATATTTTCACTACAAGTCTACACTTCCAAACACATGATTAAGGTGGAACTATTGAGAGCTTATAGGAGAGAGGTGGTTGTCCAACACATGGGGGATATTGGCTATGAATGCATCAAATATATTCATATACAACACAATGTAAGTCTTATATCCTTATGAAGGTGTTTTATTTTTATATTTTTTAGAAAATAACAATTTCATGTATAATATTTCCAATGCATAGTGCATAGCTAGTATAATAGGAGATGTTGCTAAAGGTGAAGTAGGCATTGATATTGAATAATTGAATTATGAATATGAAGCTGAACCATGTGTGGATATGTGAGCATAAAATTGGTCCAATGTAGGTGAAGAAAAATATTTGGAAAATAATACTAAAAATCAATTTAGGGATGTTGATAATACAAGACATGTCTATTTTCGTACTCATTTTAGTTTATATTTCTCAACATTTATAATAGGATATGTTTCATTATTTTAATAGGTCATTATTACTATAAAATTTGACATAATTTATTCAATAATATGTGAAGTGTGAGAAATTTTTGACAAGTGTGTCATAACTTATTACACAATAAAAACACTTGCATTCTTCAAAACCTATATGCATGTTATTTTCAACAAGGTCTAAAGCAGGTCAATATCAAATTGAGGGAACCTAATGACCAATCCATTCCTACAAGTTCATAATGGGTATGGCACCTCCCTTATTAGAGAGAGAAACTTCATAAAAACAATGGACAAAAAAAGACATAATAGCATGTCATAGGAGAGAACTCTTTTTCAAAATCCTCCTCTAAAGAAATGGAAACAAGAATCCTAGAATGAAGATATTAATAGGGTAACAAAGTGAGATACAAATATATGGAAATGAGACAATGTGGATTCATCTCCCACCTCTACTAGCTCTAGTGATAATTCTTTTCATGGATACACATATTATATATGATACACCATACTTTAATGCCATATATGTTTTGTCATTTACTACAACTATCATATTCTGAATGGTGGTTGGCCACCTTGTTTTATTTTTAGTCTTAGTATTTATGTCCATATACTAAAACATTTCATGTGAAAATGAAATTAACATAAATGGAAATATAAGTTTGATAGTCAATTATGTTATCTTTTATAAATATGATAATGCTCCTTATTTTTAAACAACTTATGTATAAAATGCTTTAAACTGTTATACAACCTTTTCATTTTTGAGTGGATTTCTTTTTATGATTTTAACTTTATGATGTAACCTCCTCTCATATTGTTTATACATTAGGATATTATGACACTCTTACATGTTTCAATCACTATCCTAGGATACACCCTTAATTACTCTCTGAGTTTAACATTCAAACAAAATTATAAATCTATTACTTCTTTAAAAAAATATTCTAATATTGGTATCAGAAGACCAATGCACTTTATTCCTATCTTTTTCCTTAGTGATCCACACTTGATCATTTAATTAATGAAATTTTGACTAGACTTATTTAAGTAATATATCATTTATTATGATTATTAGGCATTTAATCTTGAAATATATATGTGTATATATATATATATATATATATATATATATATCATGGATCATTCCTTTTTCTCTATTTTCATGGATGCTAGTTATTAGGACAAAATGATGTCAATTTTTATCTAGTTCTAAACAACATAAATTCCATTCAAACTTCCATATTCTATCTCTTATTTATAATAATATTCTCTATGCTATGAGTAGAAGACAACTTCAATGTCCCTAAATAGAGTATTCTCTCTTTTGACTGTAATCTACCTTTTAACAAGATCCTTTTGTCTAACATAACCAAAGGTACACTATCAAATAAGGTTATAATTATCTTAACAATGTTCTTAAATCAAGATTCTTAGACCATGAATTCCCAACCTCAAAATTTAGATGTGAGTAAATCTACCTTTATAGGCTTACTAGGTTGAATTCTACCATTTTGAGGACTTGAAACAAATTTCACTCTATTCTCTAAAATTTTTATTTTCACTTGAATCACTTCAAAATAACTGTAAGACACCTCATACAGTGATGTTAGAACTTTTACAATTTAGGACATCATTTAGCCCATCAAATTGACAAGTTGCTCTTTATTTTGACTTTGATATAGTGTTTTGTATAAGCCTATTTGTTCTTGAAAAGATATTATTATTCTTACAATATACCCCAATGGTTTTTTTAATAATATCATGGATATTATAAATCAATAATAATTATGAGAAACCAAAGATTTTATTAGTTTATTTAAAATAACAATGTCAATATTAATTTTTACTCTTTAGGCCTATGCAAGCCTACTCCACCTTTTTTGATAGATATTGATTTAAACAAATCATCAAAGGACTTGGATTACCTATCCAAGCATTATTTACTAATATTACACATTCAAACAAGTTTTATAAATAAATAGAAAGTAAAATAATCAAAATTTTCACCTTTTAAAGCTTTACTCGATGATAACCTATAGGTGAGACAAAACTTAGTCAATCATATCTCATTACACATAGCTTATTTAAATATTTTAACATTTTTATTAGTTCATAAATTTCATCTTCTACCTTCTCCTATATTTTTAAGGAATTTCATTGGTTGAAAATTAATTTATGGCTTAATATGTGCTTTAAACCATGATTTAGGGTTTCTTAGAAAATCCTAAACCTTAAGAGATTATTAACGATGGTTCGTGAATATTAGAAATATTATATATTTTTTAACACCCATATAAGGATCTTAATAACCCTCTTCAACCTTGCCAATTATCATACTAAGTTCATGCACACTTTCTCATGTGTTTCCAATGACTACAATGACTATAAATTCATAGAAAATAGGGTATTTGAAGGTTTCATCTACTTGGAATTTAAATCAAGTACTACTTTATGCCTCTTGATTAAATTATTAATTTAATATTATGACATAATCTATCTTGATAGTATGAAAATATCACTTTGATCCATGGCTGGGACACCTTAAACAAAAAACACCATTGTCCCTTGACTTAAACATCTCAAAAATTCTATGAAATATTTAGAGATATGATATTAATCTTGTAGAAACTATTTATACTATTTTAAAACACCAATTAGACCACTTTATAATAAAAAGGCTCAATTTTGTCCTAACCTTATTTTAGGACTGTGTGCAAGTTTATTCACTCTTTTAAAGGAGTATTATAACTTTGAGTCTATTTATTATGACTCATAGAGTGTCTTATTGGGTTATAGAGATAAATTTAATATATATAAACCAATATCTCTTCGTTGGTTTCTTGAAAATAAAACTCAATAACAACTTTATTTTTCTCCCTTTTGGACTATACATGTATATTTTTGCCTGCCTTAATAAACCTTTATTTTTTTCAACGGTCAATAGAATTATTTCAATTATTAAAGTTATTTAAAATATTTAAAACCTTAATATAATGTTATGTAATTAATAATAATCCAAAAACAATCAAAATTTCTTGTTTGGCCTTATAACCCAGACTAGGCTTAGTCTATTAGGTTTGTCTAATGCAAACTTTATGATTCATATAATCAAATTAAATATAGATTTAAAAAACCAATGAAATAGGTTTAAATTATTATCCAAACCATTTACTCCAAATTTAATATTATTTGGATCATAATAACATCATAAACCACTTTTTGGTTTCTTAACCTTACCTACGACTATGACATACAATTTAACTTTTACACAATCAACTATAGGTGAACTTATAGGATATGATAAACCATAAAATCACTTATAATTAAATATAAACTACTATTTATATAAAAAATAACATAAATACACCTTTATACATGATTTGGAGTCAAAGACCATGTAAAATAACCATTTCTCAATCTTTCATAGGTCTTTTAATAGACACCTACAAAATTTATGACACAATCAACTATTATCTCTATACATGGATTCCATTTACTAACAGTTGAATATTCTCACTTGGATAAGATAACAAAAATATACCACAAAATTCATTCAAAATTTTAGAGTATTCTATGGGTTGAAATTTGAGATATGTGTCTTTTTGTGAAGAAAGCTAAGAGATTCTTATTGAGTGTTCATGAAGATTAATATGGTTGGAATAAATATATCACATATAAAATACTCTTTAGATACTCTTTCAACTATTCCAATCTTAAATTTCAATTCATGCAATAATTTACATGTGACTCGAATGAGTATCTTGATTGTGTATGCACAAAAAATAGAGTAGTAAGAGTCTACAACAATATTAATTTAAAAAAAAAATCAAAATAAATTATATAAGGATAAAATATTACTCATTAATTCAAAAAAAAATTGAATATAAATGGTAAAGTTACATAGTACCTTTTATTTACAAACTTACTTCCCAATACACTCAGACCCTTGTTCCTAAACTGAAAACCATCATTATTCATTCATGATGAGAAGTTTTTTTTTAATGCCTTGTAATGGTATTGAATGCCTCCTCCATTTTATAATCAATGTGTAACAAGTATTTGGAGGATTATCCAAGGTTATTATTGACTAATTTTACTCAAGATTCTTCTTAACCTCTCCAACTTAAGATAGAAAAGTACTTATTCTGAATAGCCTTCATTCCATTTACCTTTTCTTGATTTTATAGAATGACTATGACTTGTAATATATATATATATATATATATATATATATATATGTATATATATACATATATCTATATATATATATATATATATGTATATATATATACATATGTATATATATATATGTATGTATATATATGTATGTATATATATATATATGTATGTATATATATGTATGTATATATATATATATATATGTATGTATGTATATATATATGTATATATATATATATATATATATATATATATATATATATATATATATATATATATATATATATATATATATATATAATCCTTTATTCCATTTACCTTTTCTTGATTTTCTAGAATGACTATGACTTATATAATAATAAGTCATAGTCATTCTAGAAAATCAAGAAAAGGTAAATGGAATAAAGGATATATATATATATATATATATATATATATATATATATATATATATATATATATATATATATATATATATATAAGACACACTCAAACATTTAAAACCCATAATAAACCTATGAAAATTCATATTGACTCATAAATGAGTACATTTTTTTATATATTTTTACATAATAGGTATTTGAAATTTCAAATTCTAATTTGGAGGGAGAACTTATTCTATACTTGAAACTTACCTAGACCAATTTGTAAGAAAAATAAAAGATCATTTATTGTATTATAAGATAATTTAAGACTAATGGGATCTATATTGAATTTTTAATTATAATTATTTCATTTGAAAATGATGCTCCTACATCATTAGTATACCTCAGATTGATTTGTAAACCTCTTTATCTAGGTAAGAACAAGATGAAAACAACAAATCTAACCGCCATATCTCCTTTGGTTGTAGGAAAAATAAGTTTCATTATACTCATAACTCTGTTATCAGTCAGAGATCATTTTAGAATCAATTAAAACATGTAAAATAAATAATAAAACAAATTATAAAGTTATTTTTATTAATATAACATACCTTAGACATTAGCAAACTTCCTTTATTGATCTCTATACATAGTTTTATTTACAGAATGTATCTCTTTCTAGCAAATTTTCCTAATTGAGGTTTGGTTTAACAAATCACTCAACTAATATTTATGATGAAAATATCACACTTCTCAAATACTATTCTAGGATATACCCTTCATACCTATTTAGTCTACTATTCAATAAAAAATTCTAGGTATCTTAATGATTATATTAAAAGAGTATGTATTATATTGGCCTTGAAAGACCAATAAATTTTAATTTGTATCTCTAACTCTTTAATGATTCAGAAATGATCATTTAAAATATTTATGGACCCTCTTAATAATTATATTTTCTGTTAATATTATAGCCTTTTATACTAGTTATGCATTCTTGAAACAAGTCTTGTTCTTTTCTAAAGAACCATAGTCCACATTTTGGATCTTTATTATTGTTATCCTTTATTTACTTGTTCCAAAAATACCTTATAAGTATTTGACTAATAAATATTGGATTAAGATATAAAATTCAAGGTTATTACTACAATAACCTTCTATAATCTAAATGACCTCCTATTGAATGACCTCCTCAACTGTTATAGATTATATAATATGACAAGAAACCAATTATTTTTTTGGTTTTCAAAATTAATCTCAATAGCAACATTTTATCTTTAGGTCTATGTAGGCTTCATTCTACCTTATTTATTAAATTAGGCTTTTTTTAATTTAATAAGGATTAAATCATTCTTTCATCATCATTAAGACTCCATTACACCTTCATACAATGAAGCTTATACCATTTGAGAGACTCTTAATGAATATATAACTCAGAAACTTTTTATAAACTTTATTTTTCTATGTAATTGATAACATAGTCTATAATATATCATATTTTAGGGATTATTATGATTTAGGAAACATTTATTTCATTTTAGAAAATTTATACCAACTCTATAAAAAGTTTTGGTCCTAGACAATAAAGACAATTCACTTTAAATCACTTTTATCTATCCTTCTTGATAATAATCTACATGTAGACATATACATAATCATCCATAAATGAATTTATAGGTACTTAAATAATAATAAAAACACTTGAATATTTTTTATAAAACCTTATAGTAACTATTTCCATAATTTTAAATGATTTCACCAGTTCATTTAGAAGATAAAGGGATTTTACTCATTTCCAGGGTTTCACAATCTACTCCTAATGTAGGAGTTTCTTAGTCATCAATCATAAACTATAAAGGATATCTAAAATTATTAAAAAATTTAACTAGACCTTAACTAACTCCTTCAACCTATCTAAACCTTAATTAGACTCATGCAATCTATTACATGTATTTCAAAGAACTTTAAATAACTATAATGCATGGAACATAGGGTATTTAAAGGTTACATCCACTTCAATATTATGATGTTCCTTTATCACTTTATCCATAATATATGATTAAAATTAATTCTAATGTTTTATGAAATTGATATTATAAATAGTTTCTATAGAAACACATGCTAAGTTTGGAAGTCATCACTAACATTTTTCTCTATTAGATAGTGGGTGTGTTCCCTATTGCAAGTGTTCCTTATGGAGAGAGTGATATAAACAAGAGGAATTCCACTTCCACATGTGGAAGAAGACATATATTCTTGATAAAATCACAAATGAATATATTATAATGATTAACAACTCATATGTGATGGCTAGTGCCATTAACTGATGATGTATTTCATGTGTATCTGACTATGTAAAATTTAATGTTATGAGATGGTCAAATGTTCTACTACATTATCTTACTAATTATCCAACATACCATGTACCATTTTGAGCTTTCAATTTTTTCACATTGATGAAAAGGCATGGAGTGTATTTTTTCATGTAATGGTCTTATGAATGTATGGAGGTGGATGTAGTATTTCCTAACATGTGGAACATTCATGGAGCCATACTACTTTACATAAGGCCATACCTAAATAAATTAATCCCTACCAAGATATCCAAAAATCCTAATGTTAATGTATACCCTAATCAGGTGATAAATATTTTCATCAGAATGAATATTCCATTGAGGGTGTAGTTTGAATTGTTTAGTGTTTAAAATCACCATTGTGATGTGGAAAGAATGTGTCCTTCTCAACCCATCAAATCATTGTGGAAATGGTTCACCATTTCTCATGATGTATAGTTCCCTTTTATCCATCCAAGTCAAATGATTCTATGAAAATCCACTTTGATAATCTAAACACCCATTGAAGATTGTGACAATAATGAGAATTACTCTCCATTAGATGACTTTGAAGACATGGACAATGATTAGGATATGGTCATGTAACTTATTTTGGCATCACTTATTTTGGTCATAAGTCAAGATAGAATCATATCTATAACATTTAAATAAATTATGAATAGTATATACAAAATATTGAATCTTATGATGTTTATTTTGTATCTTACCAATGATTTCATTTTTGTGAATATGAAGATCACTCTATTTTTTGCATATTTAGAACTGCATATTTCTTTGTAACAAGATTATTAAATATTCTTAAATTTATGATGATTTATGATTTTTGGAATAATATTAAGGTTTGTAAAAGTGAAATATAGGGTTGTGGTTATATAGTCTTGAAAAAAGTGAATATCTACATACCTTTTGTAATATGATGCTTGTAAGGTGACTGATAGGGATAAAGGAATAAGTATAGATCTTTGTGAAATTGAAAAACTGATTATGAATGAGATTAGAAAAAATTTAATATTTGGTATTATAAAACTATTCTTTCATGTCCATAATTGATTTATAAAATTTAATGGAGTTTATTTGATGAATAAGGAAAAAATCATAAGCATTGTTTAAAGTTATCAAGATAGTTTAGCAAATTTTAATTTTTTTAAAAAGTTTTTAAAGTTTCTGGGTTATATTTATCTCCACGATTCATATTTATTCATTAATACCCACCATATATACTCATGCTATTGATCTGATTTATGACTTTTATCTATAATATACACTTAGTGATTTATATCCTATGTGATTCCCATCACACCATGTGTTTTTTGATATCAAATTGTATAAAAAATAATTGCATATGTGCTTTGTTATATATATTTGTGCATTACTTCTAACTAATAGGTTTGAAACTCATGTATCTAACTATGTGGGAATTAGTTTCATCCATGACCTTTAACATATCTAACAACTTCTATTTTCATATACAATTATCATATTGTCTTCATGCAAATTCTTGGATTCATAGTCATGTCTTATGCATTTTTTGTGTGAAAATATTTTTCATTAGGAGATTAGTCTCATGTTATTTTAACACCATATAATGTACATATCTATTTATAAAATTTAGTGCATCTTTCCAAAAATTATCATCAAGTTGTTAGATTTATGAAGAGATCCAATCATGAATTTCATCCTTGTACACTACCAATTTGTATCTTTCACATCCTATATCAAAATTTTACCTACAAAATATATTCTATGAAAAAAATTAAATAATATATTAAGGTTACCAAATTGACCAAGAAAATGTACTTTGTACTAACTCTACTACAGATTTATGTATAGGCTTGGTTTATGCTTGAAAATGTATTATTCTCTTTGACTTATTTCAATAGCTTATTAAATACTTTATAAATATGTTTATATAATATATCTAATGATGATAAACTAATTTACTTTATTGGTTTCTTAAGAATTAGACTTCAATGGCAACTCTAGTATTTAGGTGTAGATGGCCTAATTTGCCTACTTTGAAGGATGTTGGATTCATTCAACTGCCAATTACTATGAATCACTTCACTAAAATGTTTCAAAATGTTATATAAATTATGAAAAAAATTCACATGAGTTTTAGAACCAAATATTAAGGTCAACACAACCAACTTCCACTTTCTAAACTTTTTTTAGTGACTACCTACACATTTACAAAAGCACAATTAGTTATAAAAAGATGCATAAGTTTGAAGGGTTTTGATATGATTTAAGGGTTAGGGTATTTTTTTGAAGGATAATAGAGGTCAAATTAATTATATAAATTTATAATTAATGATGCAAGAGCATCACTCCATCAATGTAAAATATTTTTAAATGGTATGTTAAGTGAGCTAAAAAACCAAGTTAAGTAGGTGTATAAGCAATGACATGCTTCATTATGAAATGGTGAAGGGTATTATAGGTTTATATAGCTTATTGATACTTTAAGTAATGATATAAATGTTTCCAATTAGTTATATCCTTGTTATTCATGTTTGTGGACTATTAGTAGGAGTTTCCCTCCAAAACTTATATTTGAATATTGAAATTGTAATTTGAAAACCTACAAGCCCTTGTGGCTAATTTTAAGGGGTGTGAACCTATTATAAGGATCATAGCATGTTATTAATTTTTATTTATCTCAATTTAAATATTAAATTACACCTCATCACCTATTTATAAGATGACTCTATGTTGGAAAAGATAAAATTTGAAAAATGCTAAGTTTAGAGGCAATTGGTTGAGAAAGGTTTGGTCTTTTAGCCAATCCTAAAATGATGTTGAGAAGTTATATGAAATAACCCTAATAGTATGAGATATTAAAATTAATAAAAATCATAAAAATCAAACTAATTCATGATTGGAATGATTTGATAGTCTACCAGGATAGTGTGATGATTATATCATGTAAAAATAAGGGTATACGTAAAGAAAAGTGTGGTTTCTTGTGAATATAAGGAGTTTTTTAATTTAATTATTGTATTAATATTATTATTATTTTATTTAATTATATTAAATTTAATTCAATTTTTTTAACTCTTTTTAAATTTCTTGTCGCTAAAAACCTTCTTAATCCATGTTCCTACTCATAGTCACACATACAAAGGTCTTGTTTCATGTACAATTCTTTGTATGAGTAATAGTTAGTAGTTGTACAATTTAGAGTATTTTTTTTATTATATTTGAGTTTTATTCTTATTAAAAATTATATATTATTTAAAAATAATCAATTTGAAGTGCTCAACTTTTGTACACACAACCAATCCCTAGTCTAGGGGTTTTGATATAAAAAGACCTCTAACTTGAAAAATAACTGGTCAAACTCATTAAAATATTTATGTAAGTTGTAAAATAAGGTTAATAAGTTACTTTAATTTGTTTCAAGTCAAAACTCACATTTTTTTCTTTTTATAGAGAACTGTGTTATGTGTTTCCTATACCAAAAAGGACTAAGAAAGTGAAAGTTGGTTGTGTAGAATTTTTTGTTAGGTTCCTAACTCATCATGAAGGTTTATCTCATTGGATGGTAATTTTAAACATATTTATAAGTTATAAAATCCATATAATAATATATTGAGTTAATTTCCTTTAAATAATTCAAATTAGGCTAGAAGAGGCCTAAAAGAACAAAGTCACTGTTGAGGTTAATTGTATGAGAAACCAATAAAAGGAATTGGTTTCTCACTAATAAAGTGGTTTATAATAATTATAGAAGGTAATTAAGGATTAATATAGGTTATTTTAGTGTATTTACATTCTTCCAATATAAATTTAGCCTATTCTTAATTTTGTAGCAGACTTGAAGGCTAATCCAAGTATCATGTTCCTTAATGATATGGTGGATGTTTGAAGTTGTGTAAGACCACTATAAGTACATTATCAATGTTTTTATGTATCCAAATTTTCCTTCATTAAAATATTCCTTGAATATTAAAATAAGGATGACTACATGCATGACTACTATAAGTGCTAATCTTGAAAAGATAGAATAAAGAGATTTAGGACTATGTTACTTGGGAGTTGAATTCTTGAACCTCTACAAAAGTGTTTATGCTGTGTTTTACCATTTTAGACTTGTAAAAATAGAAAATTTTCACCTTTAAGATTAGTTTCAGACCTTAAAATGTATAATTAGGTCTAATAGGCCTATTTTCAATCTAAGTTCTCATTTGAGTTGTAACATTGAATCGCCTCATGACTAAAAAAGTTTGAATGAATAACAGAGAGAAGATTGTCATGGCATTATGTTCAAGAAGTGATAATGTGTATTTAAGTTCTTAGGAGATTGAATAAAGGGTATTTTTAAGGTAATATTATAGTCTTGAAATTTAGAACTCTATTTAACATCACTGAATGTGTTGTTTGATTTGAATATAGAAGTTTAAGAGTAATTTCTATAACAAATCAAGGGATGGAACTATTAGTAAAAAAAGAGTTTTATGATAATCAAAAAATAAATAATTTTAAAAATTGGTCAATTTTTTTTGAATAAGTAATTATAAAACTTAACATGACATTAATTAATCTATATACTTTCCATAAATGCTTGTACTAATCTATTTTTCCTTAGAAAGGCCTAGCTACATAGGGGAAGTGAAGGATTAGTCTTGTGTTAAGATAATGTATGGAAGTTGGGAAAATGGAGTGGTTCAAAAATTATTTTTCAAGTTTATAATATTTATTCTAGGATGATTGCTTTGAACCATATTATTAAGAGCCAAGATAGCGTCAGGGAGATGTCAAAAAGGATTAATTTCTCCATTATTGAGGTTAGATTGTTGTTGTAGCACATATTATGAATTGTGTAATGATTTTGTGAATGTATTTATGAATAAAATTTTAATGATTTTTATGGTGAGATGTGTTATAATAATTTACAAATTTTAATCTTGGGTTGTGATTGTAATTTGATCTCATGCAATCAAGGTTTATTCCTGTTGGTTCAAGAAAATATTTTTTTCTATACACAGTCAACAAAATGGAAGAATTTATACATGTTTTTCATGATCTAATTCTAGAAACCATTAAACAGATAAAGGATAAGGTATTTTTCAAAATTTTAAATAGGTAAAACATATTAAAAGTCCCAAAAATCAAATATTTGGGTTTTTATTTGTTCTTAGGTTCCAAATAGGGCTTAAACCCTAGAACAAGGATTTTAACACAAATAATGCTTTAACTTTGTAAAAAACCACTCAAAAAATATGAAAGTTTGTGATTATATTCTCTAATACCATATTTACACATTTGAATTGATTTTATTTCCTTGGGTGTCTTTAAATGTGCATAAATATTGATTGTGTTCCTCAAACCTACATAAACAAGAGAGTCAAGGTTTTAGAAGAATAATGACTTGAACATCTCTTGGGGTAGTGAAGAAAAAATCATGAAAGTTGGAACACATGTGATATAAGGGTGTCTAAATAGGATATATTTTTTTTCATCCCTTAAATTTTATTTATGAATAAATTACACATGATTGTGTACTGTTAGACCCTCTATAAGGCCTAGAATTGAGTTGTTATGATAAGATATTGCCAATTCATGAGTGTTTGAGTAAGAAATAGGCATGGAGATCATTGTAAGGAATATTGAATGAGGGTTTTGAGATATATTATGGATACTCATATCTAAAACAATAGTCATAAGTACTCATAGCTAAAATAATGGTTCCTTTTAAGAATGTTTTAGAATGTGTAATAATTTAACATCATGATCTCATTGATATTATATAAATAATAAAAATCCCAATTTTAAAAAATCTATGAGTCTAAAAAATATTGTTTAACTTCAAATTGAAGCTCAAGTTACTCGATGATATGACATGAACAAAAATAGAGACTGTAAATTCTAAACTTGATATGACTAGATATGTTTTATAAATATAAAAATTTTGATTTTTTATTTTATGATATTTTTTTGTATATTTACCATATAGTTTAGTTAGTAACTAATAGATTAAAAAATTATAGATTAATAGTATTTCATTATGCCTTCAACATTGTTATAACATCTAAATGTACAAGGATATAATAACTTAATATGTATTTTACACAAGTAGTTACATGGATTTTGTTATGATTTTTTCATTTCTTGGGTGTTTTCACTTATCCCATGAGATTAAAAAAACATGATGTTGTCCTCTACCCTTAAAATATATATTTCATGTTCATATATGGAAATAATTTATTCTTTATTCATGTGTATGGCCTTGGTGGTATCACCCTTAAAATCATGCAGTGATTATAGATCAAGACATTTTTTTGAAGCTCCATCTTCTCACCCCTCATGTGAAAATCATGTCATTAAAATCCTCAAACACTTTATTATTCTCAGTTAGTGTGGTTTCTAACTTTTTCATGTTTTTCCTTACACTTTCAAGAAGCTCAGACAATAATGTGTTTTCCCTTTTTAGTGATTCCTCTTTTAAAATGGAGATGATCCTCCATTGACAACATAACCTTACACCTCATCCATGAAATAATTTCATCCATATCCTCAATAATTTAGGTGGATTCATTTTATTATTCATTTATTGGGTCATCTATAAAATTACATAACTATGTCAGTAATAACATTCAATTAAATTTAAAACCACATAACAAACTATAAAAAATGATATGAAGTATGGAAGATAACATGCTAGTAAGAATCCACCAAAAACCTACACTGAAAGCTAAACTTATTGATTATTTAGAGAGTGCTTCTGAAGAATCCACCCAGGGGGATGAGGCCAAGGTTATTGAATTCCAAGAGATTTTTGAAGATGTAGAGGGTAAGAATGGGAATAAATAGATCAATGTTTTTGGTAGTGCTGTTGGTGATTCTGAGGATAATACTAACAAACAGGGAAGGATGTTTGTGGAAGAAGCTAATAATGAGATGAAGGAAGGTGTTGATTATAGGAATGACATTGCTACCCTAATGGGTCATGTGAAGAAATTAGAACACTCAATTTCCACTATGTTCAGGTGTACTGTGTTAATCTTTCTATGTTGTAGGATCTTGAGAATACAGCTATGGAGGACAAAGATGAGAATTTTAAATTTTTGGATGAATTTATTGAATATCTAGCTAAAATATGGGAGAATCTTTCTCCTTAGTTCTAGTTTCATTTATGTTATTTATTCTCTACTTTTTCATACATATTGTCTTTAGTCTAGTTATGATGTTTTTGTTGTTTATGATGGTTAATTGGGCTATGTTGTAACTATTTAGAGGCTCTTTTGTGTTGATGCCTCTATGGTTTCTATTTACTATTTTTAAGGTTTTGGCCCCTTGTTTTAGCTACCTTATATAATCAAAAACATGCTAGTAACAAACCTTTCCTTGGGGTGTGTTTTCAATGTTTTATTAAAGAAAATACATTTTATGATACATTTGTATGTGAAAATTATTTATTTTATACCTATGGTTATGCCATCATTAAATTAACTTGAAATATTAAATTTTATGGAAGCAAATAACCACATGTGACCCAAAGAGTAAATAACAATTTATCCCCATAAAAAAATCATCATGTGTAGTTAAAAATTGATGGTAATTTCATATGTAAGACATCATTTTAGTAGGATTTATGGACATTTCAATTTTATTCCTAACTTTACATATATGTTATTTATGATACCACAACTATCCATTTCTACTTGAAAAAATTGTAGGTGCAATACTAAACCCCAACACAAGATTTGATGTCCAAAATATTTATGAACATAAAAAATAAACATATAACACCATGAATTTATACCTCCATCATGATCATTATGATCTAAAAGTTTTTATTTCCTCATCATCCCTCAACCTCTTCCTTAAAGCATGGTCCATAGTCATTTTCCAATTAGTCAAGTGTTTTATGGGCACCCTGCATCAATATATTACTAAAATGAGATATGCAGAGGGAAAAGGGATAAATCATGCTCTAAATGATAAATTTCACTCCATCTACCCGTGGTAAGTTACAATCATACATATTAAGATGTAAAAATGTGCACTATATCAATAAAATTTGAAACATTGACATCAAAAAAGGTAAACATGTCAGCATAATAGATTTCTTATCAAAATAATTACATACCATACATATATAGATGATTGTAAGAGTATATATGAACATAACTGAAGAAACTAACTATCCATCATGCATCACATCACTAAATGAAATATAAACCACCAAATCATTTCTTAAATCATAGATAAATGACACACTTCTTAGTCGACAAGAATTATAAATGAAAAACTTGTACTCAAATTATGATGTCCAATTAATATGTATCATTTCACATCATACATGCCTTAAATATCATGTACAAGGTAGTTTCTACCATAAAATATCCATGTTCCTATCATGGACATAGGACCTCATATCAAGGACACATAATGTGGAAGTGGATTACCACTAAATTTAAATATATGCATTTATGAGCCTATCATAAAGAAACTTGCATTAGTGTAGTCATATAAAATGAAAAAATTGGTAACTTGAGCATGAATAAATACACCCAACCATTAGGTCCCTCTTGCTTGTTCTCATGACCCTCTTAGAATTACTTTCATTGATTCCCAGTTATTTATGACCTTCCAAATTTGACCCTAGCTGAGCCAAGAACCTCTCTTCATGATTAATCCACCCCCCCCCCCCCCCCCCCCCCAAAGTCTCATTTAATTAGGATAATAACACCAAATTTGGAATATATAATTGGACCTTAGGGTGTCCCTTTTTAGTGTTCTTGTCCAATCACAATTCAATCCCATATAACCATTTTTCCTTAGTTCCTCTTGTTTATTATGTAACCTATGACCAATAGATCCATATATAAGACCATTAAAATATCATTTGGAAAGGGTTAGAAAATATCATTTAAGTAATCAATAATAAAAGCAAGACCAGTCAATAAATCTTCTCTATTTTATACAAACAACCATCCTATATACTTTCAAGCCAATTAAAGTCCTTACACTAGCCCCTAATCATCTCAAGCATACCTATTTTTAGCATTTATTACATTTTATTCACTATTACACCAAGTGCTCTTAAAGGGATAACTACATATGGCTTGATACTTTTTTATAGTATTGGTATGTAGGCAGTATGCCCACACAAAGGGCGTGAAGCATGTTTAGTGCATTTTACACACACTAACCCCTTTTTCACCATTTACAAGAGTTAATTTTAATTGCATAGAAGATAAAAGTTCATGAATAATAAAATATATAGGGAGATCTATTGATAGTGAGGACCTAGAAATTGGTACAAAATCTCACCTCGAGTAGGTAAAAAAAACCCAAAAATCATAAATCTTTACAACAATAATGCTAGAGAATGACTAAAATACCAGAGCCTAGGGTGTATAGTTATAGGATTCATATCTAATTAGAAAACAAAGTCTAGGATCCTATTTGTGATAGTGTCCTAGTCATGTACATAAATTTCTAGACCCTATCTCAGTGAGACTAGTCTAGAATAAGCTAAGTTTATTTTTCTCTCTCTCACTGCTATTTTTGAAAAGGTCTAATTATAATTTAATTTCACAAATTATTAGATTTAATTTAGTAATATTATTTAATAATTTATCCTACTCAAACCTATTTATTTAATGGGAATAAAAATCCATTATTCCCAAAAATAACTAATCATTTAGTGAACCTAACTTTGAATTTTTCATAAAAACCCTAAAAGCCCTATGGTAAATTCCTAGCTAATTTTTCCCATAAATTTTTTATTTATTTTTTAATATTAAAATCATAAATTCCTCTCAAATTTTAAAATTTTATAGTAAATTTTAAAATAAATTTATTTCAAACCCTAGTTGCATACACTAGCTCCCAGTAATTTTCCAATCATTTTTTGAATTTTTTGTTGCATATTAAAATCATAAAACCAATTCAAATTTCAAAAATTCATAATAATTAAAAAAAAAAAGATTTTCCTCAAAACCTTAGTTGCATCTACTAGGTCCCATTAAATCAAACACTTTACCATAATTTTTTGAATTTTTTTATTGAGTACTATACTCAAAAATTTAATTTCAATTTCAAAAATTCATAGTATTTTGTAAAAATATTTTTGAAAAATCCCTAATTGCATATACTATCTCCCATTTTTATTCTTATTGTCTCACCTTACATATTTGGGAGATCTATATCCTTTCTATGCATATTCTAGTTCCTTGTTTAGATTATATTAGTTTAATCTTTTCTATAATTATCCAAGTTGTTTTCCTTATGCCACCTAAGTTCCTTGCATCTCTTCCTTCAATATGAAGTGAAATACTTAGTGTAAATCCTCCCAAACTCACCCAAATTCTTTCAATCTAATCATACACCATTGAAAAATAACTATCTCAGGTTCTTGTTATAAATATTACACATCTAGATTACACAAATTTTCATGAGAATAACTCCGATAATGAGCAGTATGAAAATAAAAATGATGATGTACACACCGATGGTCATGCTCCACCACATTATAATACTAACCCACTTCCACCTATTGTTGATAATGAAGTTATCCTCAACAAAGATTTTATTTTTCAATGTTTTATATAAAGCCTCAGGGAACAACATTGAGATCATACTCTTATCTTGAAATCTATCATGGAAATTAAAAAGGCTAAGCAAGTTGAGTCTTCTATTCCTTCAGAGACACTAGTTGTAAATGACACTATGGGGGAAAAAATGTCTCGAAAACACTGTATAGTATACCAACCTACCTCTATAACATCAGTTATAGCTAGTACATCCATATCTCTTGATGTGGTATCCCTTGTGCAAGAGATAAGATCTCTTCAATCTAAGGTGCTACATCTTGAGTAAGGTGCCACTAGAAATACGTAGGTTTTGGATTCTTTTGTTTTACTACATACACCATTGGCACATCACATTGACTCTACACCATTACCACTAGGATTTATTCAACCTAAACTTACTCTATATGATGGCAAGGGTAATATAGAGACACATTTGAGAGCATTTCATGTAGTATGATTGGATTATGTCCCAAATAATTGGTTACTTACCAAGATATTTCCATAGAGTCTAAAGGATTATGATTTACAATGATTCTATATTCTACCTAATTATTCAATCAATGCATTCAATCCTTTAGTTGACATGTTCCTAGCATACTTTAGTATCAACATTGGTGACAAGTTTTCATATGCTCAAATTGCTCAATAGAAATAATGACCAAATGAGCATCTCAAAAACTATGTTATTTAGTATAAGACCATCTTGGATAAGATTAATATCCCCATGGTATATCAAGAGTTATAGGACATTTTCAAACAAAGTATTCTACTATAACTTCATGAATCAATCATGTTCAAAAGATTCTATTCCTTCATTGAATTGTGTCACACATTAAAGGAAAGAGAAGTCAAACTAATTTTAATGGGCAAACTAAATTACACTAATACATCAAAAACAACTAATAATAGTAACAAAAAAGTCACATATAATGTAAATTTAAATGATACTAAAGGGTAGAATCAACCTATAGTTAATGTGGCTTCAGAGCCTCCTCAACAAATAGTTTTGTCAACACCCCCTCAACATACTTTTTCACATCTTCCAGTTCCTCTAGCTAGGGTTTTATAGTAGCTTTTGGATTGTAATATCATATCTATCCCTCTTATTTGGTAATTTGAACCAATAAATCCTCTTACAAAGGGATATGATTAGTAGGCATTTTGTTACTACTACAGGGCATTAGGCCATACAACAGATAGATGTATCAGTTTAAAGCATAAGATATAAGACCTAATAAATTCAAACACTATTGATCTTAGAACTTCAGTTGAGCCTCTAATGGAAAAGAAAACACAAGAAAAACCATTGAAAATATTCTCATATCCATTTACACAACATTCAAAATAGGATACATGGGACACATTAGGGGTTTATCATGCATATCATGCACATCCACCACTAGATACATACAGGGCACCTTTAGTTGAGTTACATCCTTTGAGAAACATGATTGGTGTATACAATTCTAGAGTTCTAGATAGACCTTATATCTCCTTCTCAAAGTATTATATTATCAAGGATGATTTAGATTATCATGCACTCTTTATCAAAGCTCATATTTTTAATCAACCTATTTATAGTGTGCTTATTGAAAATGGTTCCAATCTTAACATGTGCACCTTGAAACTACTACAGCATTTGGGATATTTAGAGTAGGATATAAATATAACATACACAATTATTAGTGGTTTTAATGGTAATATATAGAGTTAATTGGGTGAGATAATACTTCTACTACAGATTGGTCTTACACATGTGGCCACACTGTTCACTATAGTTCCTAGCGTAAATTTTTTTGATATGTTACTTGGTCGACCATGGATTCAAAAACATAGAGTATTACCTTATAAATTTTATATATTCATGAAATTTATTCATAATAATAAGGTTATTATATTTGACAAAGTTCCATATGAGTTACCACTTCTCACTTTAGAGCCATCTACCAGTTTGTAGTCACTAGTTTCAGTTTTGCCACCAGTTTTAGTTTTGCCAGTAGTTTCAACTTCTCATCTAGTTTTAGTTCCTATTCCACTTAAAATTTATAAATATTTGAGGCATCCATTTCTAGTATATAGGTTTCATACACCTCCATAGCTTTAGGATTCTAAACAACTTCTAGATATAGTATTCACACCTAGAGTAGTTTCATTGAGATATCATGCATCTACACATAGATAACATGTTTAGAGAGTATATCCTACTTATAGATGGGCCCTTAAGATCCATAAATTTTCATCACTTCTCAACATTATAGAGGGACCCCATAGTCACTTTTTACTTCAAATATTTTCATACATTTATATTATATACAACTTTTAGAGCCATAACCCCAATATTTCCATTGTGCTTCATGATCATGCATGATTCTACTCCTTGATACATGACACCATTATAGGGAGTCTCGTATAAGACTAATTATTTAGTATAATCTATTTTCATCTTTTATTTTACATAATATCTTTTACTTTATTGTACATAGTTCAAATATTCTAGAAATACAAAAATAATATAACATTTCAAAAATCTAAAAGCATTCAAATATAACAAAACACCAAAATAACATTTTGATTGTATGCATCATCCATGTTTTAAATTTTTAATAACATTATAGGACTTAAATTTTCTATTTCATGCTATTTTATGTTGATTTATCTATATTACCATGCTTCACTTGTTCTTCTTTGAGTGTGTGTAGTGACATCTAGCTAATTGATTGCTTCACTCTACCCATTGAGGGGACATCCTAATTCTACATTCAAGACACACATTAATATATCTTCCCCCTAAGGGATTATTATACATGAATACATCATCTAGGTTATGCCATTCTTACACTACACACTCAAAGTTATCATGATGATATGCATTACTTACTAGATTACACAAATTGCTATATCAACATTTCACTAATATCTAGAACTTGTGTATTTTTTTATCATATACCTAGTATTATACTAAACATGTCTTGCATAATTTCCCTCTTGATTTGATTAAGTTAGATGTGATTATATCTTTTCAATATTTACATGCTTTCTCTTCTTGCTTAGCATAGCATGTTGGATTATATTTCTAGTTCATGCTTGTCTCTTGTATGTGACTTAGGACATTTGCCAATATCCTTTACTTATATTCATAATGTATGCCTTAGGAAATTTTCCAATGTCCTTTTCTTTTAATCTTATATGATCATATAGCCCTTGTGATAACATTGCTTGTTTCACCTATGTGTGTATGTGGCATTTGAACATGCCTTGTATGCTTATTTTCTAGTTTGAGTGACATGTGCCCATGTCCCTTATTTATGTGGCCCCTTGGCCACCCTTGTATGCTTATTGGTTTTTGATTGGAGTGCTTATTTTCTTAATTGCATCTTTGATTTTTACAATGATATGATCCATATCATGCATTTTTACTATTCTCTTGGATGTCATGATGGACATCATGTTCTATCTCTCTAATTAACAACTAACAAACTAACAACCAAAACTTTTAGTTTTATTTCAGTACATTACACATGCTATTACATTTTTACATCTATCTAGGCATACCCCTATTGATCTAACAATCTCTCAAATCAAACCATGCTATATCTTGATATATCTTGTTGATTATCATTGTTATATCATGTATATTTCTAACTTAACACACTTACAGGGCTTCTTATTTTGATGGAAGTCATATTAGGTTACCTATTCATACCCTTAGAAGAGGGGGAAATAAATAGGGTTTTTTTCTATAGAGAAAAAAGCTCTTATCAGTCAAAAAATCTAGTTTCAGAATAACCAAAATAACTAGTCATCAAACCACTTAGAGCAAACCACGTAAATAGTCAATATTATAAAATAGTGATTAGTTTCATCTTAGGATATACCATTGAGGCTAGAATACAACACTAGACACTAAGGTGTCCATTTTTGATGATCCTGTCCAAATAATAGAAAAACTAGGTTTTCTAGAAGTGGGTAGAAAGGTAGGTTCAGCTATAGTTTTGCACAATCAGACTAGCTCATATCAATAATTTTTAGTATAATTTTATTAGAAGATTTAGACATAGGGTGAATCATGCATGACATGATTTTTTCTCACATCTAGTTTTAGATATGATAGTTGGTACAACTTATCGATCATAATCCATGTTTTAGACACCAGTGATTAGGGGTAGATTTCACAACACTTTTGCTTCTTTTCTTTTAGTTTTCAACATTACCTAGGAATTTTTAGTAGTTGCATGCCTTATTCCATCTATAGGTGGTTGGCATCATTTTGGACTAGCTTTCATACAAGCCTAACCTCCACATTCATAAGTACCCAAGTTCCTGAGTGGATTTCACATAAGCCAAATTTTTAGTTTTGGAGTGGCTTTCATACAAGCCTAATCTCCATATTTTTTTGAGTTAGCCAACATTGGCCTAGTTTATAAAACACATTCAGCTATCCACACTACATTTTTAGATTTTTAGAACATTTAAGGGATTTAGGAGCCATCTCATATGACATACTTCTTCATACTGGTATCAATTTATAGCTTCACTTCATGGGGGAATGATAAAGCCAAAGGGTCAACCTTTGTATTCTTGAGCCACCTATTTAGAGGGATTGGACATATATTCCAAACATTGATTAACACATGCATGATCATCAAAATTTACTCACTAGGTGATGATGGAGCCAAAAGGCTAGCCTTTGCATTCTTGAGCCAATTTTTATGGAATTAAGCACTCATCTCCATTCATGATATAAATTTTAGTACAACATCATTCAGTACATCTAACATTACTCATCCTTAGTATCACAATAGGTTTTGTATTGGTTCACGTACTTGGTGAGGTGTATTTGATCCTTTCTTTTCCTCTCTTTTACTCAACTTTATATATTCTTTTTTTATATCACATATAATAAGAACTAATCTACTACTTGTTTTCCTTTCATATATTCACACTTACACAATGTTATCTTTATGTACTATCCAACATTACTCAACATCACAAGCTTTAAGGGCTTCACTTTTATAGGTAAGTTTAGGTATGCTTTTTTTTTCCTTTATCCTAGTATTTTATTTTAATTCATTAGTAGAATAAAGGGGTTAAAATGTAGTCATATAAAATGTACAAAATGGTAAATTGAGCATGGATAAAGACACCCAACCCTTAAGTCCCTCTTGCTTGCTCTCATGACCCTCTTAGTCTTACATTCATTAATTCCCATTCATCTATGGCCTTCCATATTTTACCCTAGCTAAGTAAAGACCCTCTCTTCATGGTTAATATATCCCCTTAGGTCTTTTCTACTTAGGAAAATAGCACAAAAATTATACTATAGCATTTGACCTTAAGGTGTCCCCTTTTTAACACTCCTGTCCAATCACAATTTGAGCCCAGATTACCATTTTCCCCTGATTCCTCTTGTTCATCATGTTATCCTAGTCTAGTTTCATCTAACCCATGACCAATAGATCCATATATAATCTCATTAAAATATAATTTGGAAATGATTAGAAATATCATTCAAACAAGCAAGAATACAAGCAATACTACTCAAGCAATCTTCCCTATTCTCTACATACAGCTAGCATATACACTTTCAAGCTAATTCAAGTCTTTACACCAGCTCTTAGTCATCTCAAGAATACCCAATTTTATAATTTCTTGCATTTCATTCACTATTTCACTAAGCACTCTTAAATGGAGAACTACATATGGCTTGATCCCTCTTCAGAGTATTGGTATGTATGCACCATGCCAACACACAAGGTGTGAAGCATGTCTAGTGTATCTTATACACAATAACCCCTTTTTCCCCATTTTCAAAAGTTTATTTCAATTTTATAAAATATAAAATTACATAAATAATCATCTATATAATGAACTATATTGATAATGAGGACCTAAAAATTGGTACACAAGCTCATACTGAGTAGGCGAATAAAACCCAAAAAGCTTAAATCCTCATGACAACAGCATTGGAGAAGGAATATAGTGTTAGAGACTAGGGTGTTTAGTTATTGTGCTCATATATAATAAAAAAAATTAAGTTTAGGGTATTGTTTTAGATATTTTCCTTGTCTTATACACAAATTTATAGACCCTATCTTAGTCAGAATAGTCTAGAATAAACTAAGTTTAATTTTGTCTCTCTCACTGTTATTTTTAGAAAAGGTCTAATTTCAATTTTATTTCATTAATTAGTAGATTTAATTAGGAATATTATTTACTAATTTCTCAAACTTAGACCTATTTATTTAATAATAATAAAAATCCACTATTCCCAAAAATAACAAATCAATTAGAAACTGTCTAGTTTAAGAAACTTGACAAAAATAAAGAAGAATCCATGAACATAAATAACATACTATTTTTCTATATAAAAAGTAAATAACTAATTTATATGAAATGGCTCATAATTATTTTGATAATTCCACATCATTTCCATTCAAATCCTAGAAAAATAGAAGAATTCATCTTTAGAGGATCAAAAATGAGTATTAGATTAATGTTGGAAACAAATATAAGAATAATAAAAATTTAGATAGATATAGGAATTGGATTTACTTACGTGAGGAAACTTTTGAGAATAAATTTATTTTTTTTGGTACCCTAAGAAATCCTCTTACCTTTTTATCCAAGGCACTCCCTCAAAATAATGTGTTCCTCGTTATTAGAATGTGTACAAGTGTCCTCTCTCTGAATTTTAGATGGTGATTGTTGTATAAATATCAAGTTATTATTGAAAACCTACAATCAAGTTAGCTTGTACTCCATGCAAACCATTGAAAGAATTTAATATAACTTGAGCTCTACTCTTATTTGTACCTATTATTTTTTGATCCTCTATCTTTATCTCTCACTTTCTCAATGAAATTTTCATCACCTTATGTAGGCTTGCCTTCTCTACAAATTTTTTTACCTTAAATCATATGTAAGCATTAAGTCATTTATATCCTTTAAGGACATTTCACTAAGATTGCATAGTTGGGAGACATTTTCCCTCACCATTCATTATCTTTCCATCTTATCTCTCTTGTTGATGCTCTATTTTTTTAAGATTCATTCTATTGACCTATGTTCTGATTATTTTTTTGTGTATTCTCTTACCTTTGGATTCATTTTACCATCACTAAAACACCCTAGGGGTCTCCCTGGAATGGTCTACTGATCATGATTTTTGAGATGATGAATGTTAAGTCTCTTTAGTGACCAAAAAGGATGACCACCTTGACCATTAAATGTGTTTCATGGTAGAAAAATGCAATGGTGTAAATCCCATTTCACAATACCCATATCCAAAATACTATACTCACCTAAAAACTATTATTCAAAAAATAATCCATTTTAGGTTATATGCATAAATCAAAAATCAAATGAGAATATCCTCAAAGATAATTATTCTTACATAGTTTGGTTTGACCTCCTTCACATAAGATTTGAAGGTGTCTAGAACATATTCATTAACATCATCATCATCATCATCAATAATATCATAAACATACTCATCAACATTATTTGAATCTTCCTCTTCTTCCTACACCAATGGTTAATAAAAATATGTCTCTTTGAACATAAATGGAACAATAGACATATATGTCTATGATGGAGGAAATAATCATAAGTACAACCAATACACACATATGTGGGGATGAAATCATCATGAAGGTCATTTTCAACCTCATCACCATGGATCCACTCCACCCCCTTTACCTAAAATATAAAAAACCAACATATAAAATCAATGGGTACATCAAAAGGGGTATATTATTGACTAGTATAGGTACACAAAAACAAGCATCTATAAACATGAGAATTGAATGAAGATTAAGTTTAGTCAAATATTATATTAAAAATTTTTAGATGAATCCATTTAAAACTTCATAAAAACCCTCATTACCTTGGATTAATTCCCTCCCCTCATGCTACAATATTAAATTTGACATAAAAAATCATAATGTGGATGCAAAGTTAAAAAAAAATTCAGTATAATACATATGAAAAGAGAATAACAATTATAGCATATCCATTTCATAAAACATAAATTAAATTAACTATGTTTTTCCCTCATTTTAATATACAATAAGGAAAGAAAAAAATCCCCATTGATATTCCCCGATAGGATATTGGTGGCCATGGAATGGTTGTCTAGGCCCAGTGAGAATCCCATCCCCAATGGTAGGTGCACCATGTGAAACCCAATTATGATCCATGACAAGATGATGAGGGGGAGGGGGGTATAAACCAAAGGAATGACCATAATTATGAATACATTTTTATCTATTTATCATTAATTAATCTATGTTACAATAAATTAACATCAACAAATAATACTTAAACTAAAAAATTCACCTACGAGGATCATAACTTAAACTACATATAATTGTTTTATCTTCAACTAAAATTTGGTGTAGGAAATTATTTACTTCTATAAAATCCATCATAAATAAGGACCATTGAATAGTGAAATTATTATTTGGAAACATACAATAGTTGCATGTATGTTAGTTCAGAATATGGTTTAAAACATTGACCCTTATCTATGAACTAGAAAAATCAGCTTCAAAGTAATGGTTTCGATGACACTCAATTATTGTGCAGAAGGGATTGAGAAATTGATTCATTGGCCACATAATAAATAAATCATATAATTCCATATGTGTCACCATTATTCCATCTTCTTACAAGGTATATGATTTCTTCACATGGTAGTCATTCATTAGCCATAGGATCATGGGCTAAGAAGTTCCCTCTACATTACATGATTCCATTGGAATCTTCAATATTGAAGATAGGTACATTATGATTCATAAAATTAGCTGTTTAAAATAAAAACTAAAAAATAGACCACATTTATTTTAAAATTACAACAAATTAAAATACATCATTCAACCTAGAATTTTTTTGAAGTTCATGTCATTAAAATGAAACTCTAACCCTTCACTATCAAGATTTCTCTAAAAGCCTATATTATGTCCATGATAAAGGATCATAGATTTAATTATGGTTTTTTTTGAAAATTTTGGCTTTGTTTATCTATAGAATGTATTTTTACATCAAAAACCTAGTGTTATAATCCTCAAAATTCTTAATTTTGTCTATTGAGGCTGAAAACTAGTTTTCTAGCTGATACCAAGAATTTTGATGTTTTTTAATTGTAAATGGAGTTTATATGAGTTTCATTAATCTTCATGGGCATTTTATGGTCATGATCCTTGTAGGAGGGGTCAAAGGTAGTATTTTGCCATGTATTAAGTGATTGGAATGTCTCAACTCTTAACTTCTATGTCAAACTCAATCATGGTTGACTCTTGAGTGGACTCAGAGAATTGGTTAGTGATGTGTAGAAGACCTTATTTTAGTCTCAATCCTTTATAAACTTCTATGTACATTATTTTATAGTGTAATCCTTGTAGCCCTGTTTTGAATCAAATTTCTATGAATGTGAATCTATTCAATTTTTTTAGGTTTTGGACATGCTTCTTGAGTTCAATCTCATGAATTTCAAAGTTTATATACCTTGAATTATTTCGATAAGGTTCAAAAAAACAAAAAACTTACTAAATTCTACCTTTTTTAGCCTAATTCATTATGCACCTATTAGATTTCATACTTTATGAACTAGTTGTTAGTAACCCAAGTTGCACCATTTGAAGGAGATTGTTTAATTCTAATTCAAACTTAGACTAACATGGGAATGGTTTGAAAGATGTGGGTGGCCTTATAATTAGACCAAACCTCTTGATTATGGGTCCATATCACTTGGTGCGTCTATTTGGGCTCAGTTCACTAAGATCTATTACAGTTGGGGTGGAAAGAGATACAAAGTTCATAAAAGAAATCTACTCTAAGCGGTGATGATGCACCAATATGATCATTTATTCACTCAATTTTGACTCCTAAAAACACTAGTGAACCAAAAATGAACTAAATAATTATCCCCAATAACTCTTAAGTAATAATATTTCATATTAATGCCCTAATGAGTGACTATAACTTGGAGGTAGAGGGTGAGAGGCCTATCTTGAGTCACTTCCAACTAGATTACACTTTATACAACATGCATAATATAAATTATCAGCATATAGATGTGACAATGACATGATAAGGGAATATTTATACCACTTATAACTTCAAAACAAACATATACACACTATAAACCAATCATGGAGAAGTTGTAATAGTTTATTCATTAGTCCAAGAGGTTCATGAAGTATAAAACCCAATAGAGTTTCCTCATACTCAGGTGAGGGATACCAAATTAGGCCTTCAAAACTCAATAAATAAAATTATCTTGATAAAATAATATTGGTAATGGAATATAAGTCTTTGAATAAGTTAAAATATGATGACTTATTCCACATGATAGTTACAATAATGTTCCATACTCCTCCATGCATTGAAGTGTCTTTAATGAGTGTCCTTAAGATGGTAAAAGTATATTTTTAGTAAAATTTGACCCATGAAATGTCTATTCATGAAATATTCAATAAATTACCTCTCTTTTATAGTTACAATACATTAAATAGGTCCAATAAAGTCACTATGAAGCATATAGTATCCCACCATCTCTCATGTGCTTGTTGACCAAGCTTAGTAAATACCTCCAAACTATAATTATGTCTATGAAGTGTATTTTCCTAAATTTATCATAAGTTACATGGATTATTACCCTAGATTAACTCCCCCAATATCCTTTCTATGCTAACCTTCAACTCTCTTTATTGACCATGTAGGCTTGATATGCTAATATGCCTAGTAACTAAGTTGTTTATGCTTGATGGTCATCAAATAATATATGAGACCTTGATATAATATGAATAGGTGAATTTTAGGTCTTTAAAAAAAATTTATACCATGATATAGGCCTTTATAAGCAAAATACACCTACAACCTTACCAAACTAGGTGACTAGGTCACCTTCTCCTTTCACATATATAGATTGGCTATTTGGAGGAGACTTACATAGGAATTCCTAGGTATATTTTTAGAAATTTTAGGATTTGATAAGATATAAAAAGTCTCAAAAATTCATCTCCAATGATTTTCAACTCCTTAAACTACCTTGTACCTTATTTTTTTCCTAATTTCTTGAAAAAGTACTATTTTTTGATAGGTCCATATAATTTATGTAAAACATAGTACCATGAACAGGGTTTCCTCTAAGTTTACTATGTCTTTCAAGTGTTTTTAAGGTCATTCAAAAGGTTTTGAGTATAATTATATCCATTTTTATTAGGTTGGGTCTATATTAGGGTTTAAGCTAGGTTTTAGAGTTCTACCATCTTAATGATGGTTCATAAAGATGAGACCTCCAATCCAAAACCTATGGTCATGGATGTTTAGTCCATAGACCCCCTAAAAACTCTTTAAAACTTAGGGTCCCATGTGTATTTTTTGTGGAGATATGAGAAAAATATGGACTTCAATCTCTTTGTCAGTCTTCTGGACCTATCTACTATCTTAACAATGATTCATAACCTTGACCCTCAACCTAAATACTTCTACCATGGATATAAATGTGTTGGGGTCCTCAAATAATACTAAGATTATTATACTTGAGTCCATTTTTGATGAAATACCTAATTATCTGAATAGGCAACTTGAGTTGTTTGTCTGGACTGTGTAGTTTGAGGTAGACTTCAAGACCCAAATTGACCTTTTGATTATATTATCCTATGATAAAAAATTCTCTCATGGATTGTATCATATTTTCACAATTCCTCATGCTTTTAACTCTGATCATAAGGGTTTGAGTGTGCTTTAAATGTGATGTGGGACTTCTAGGTCTTTAAGACTAGCTTTAGACCTAAAAGGCCAAATACTAAGTATGAAGACCTAGAAACCCTATAGGTGATTTTTGGAACTTAAAAATCACCAAATCACTCTATTTACTTATATTCCATCCCCATGTAACTATATTTAGCTTCCCATATTCCAACTTGTCTTCATTTTCTCATGTGACTTCCTATAGACAATAATTTACTATTAGTCTGAGTTTTTGGGGCTATTGTAGAAAATTGTGTGGTTTCTTTTCTTATTCACTATGGAGTTATGAATTCCTATAGTATCCTTTTAGGTTCGACAATTACCTTAGGAAAAAATTACATTTAGATTCTATTTTTACATACCCTACATAGTCAATCTTAGGTATTATGCACAGTCAAGCTATGGTAAACACTTAGGCTTGACTTTAGTGCTCTTTATGACATAATTAGGAGATTTTTATGTTTTAAAACCATGTCACATAAATTACCTTAGATTTTTACATATTAAAATCAACTAAAACATGTTTAATCCCTCAATTACTATGCATTAGCCTATTTGTCTTTGTGCTTAGGCCTTCAATCTCTATCTTAGCTATCATGATTAAACTAAAACATCAACTACATGTTGAGGGTTTTGAAAGAGTAACTCAAAGAATATTATTAATCCTTACATTTCCATTATTTACATGATGTTTACACTTTTACCCTCTTATAGGTGGCTCTTCCTATAGGTGGTTTTGGTTTGTTAGGATTGTATGTGTGGCTTCCTTCCTTAATATCACTTCAAAATTGCTCTAAGAACCATACCATGAATTAAATGACTTCCAATTACACAAAATTTTTAATTATTCATCCTTGTACTATCTAGGCATGTAAAATATCTTGGATTTTACTCACAGACCTATTCACATCTATTTTAACCCTAAAAAGCCTAATAAGTCATCAGGTCCTCTATTACATTCCTCAAATGAATTTAAATATTCCATTAAGGTTAAGAACCCTTAAGGATATGTCATAATGTACTTTTATATGTACCTTACCATCTATATAGGGGTATTGACCTAGCTTATTCATGTGACTCTATCTGTAAGAGACTAGGGTCTTGACTATGTTATGGGTGAGGTGAGATCTTATCCTTAATGTCTTGAGGTCCTCATTATTATGAGACCTTTATTGTATTTGTAACTCCTCAAGCCTTTCAATGTTTCCTTACATATTAGACCAAATGATGACCACTGTATTTGTTTAACCTACCATTAAAGACCTACAAGGACTATGAGAGGTTTATCTTGCATAATGGCTAAAGATGAAGGTTTGATCTTGTTAAACTTTATTTCTCATCTCCATACTTATTTTATGGGATATTATGACTCTCATTGATATCTCTCAACCCTCAAATCTATTTGCTTCAATTGTTTATGAATTCAACTAGGTCTATAAAGGTATTAAAGGATTCTTGATTGTGTAGTATAGAATTTGAGTCCCAATCATCCTCACATGGTCTTCATCATGACATTATACATCTATTCAGGGTTACATTAATGTTTAGAGATATATATTAGGTTATTTTCAACCTCCACACACTATAAAATGGGCTTTTAGAGCCACTAAAAGATTATGAGTCTTATTCTCCTTATACACATCCCAAATGCACTTAAATAATTCCATTAAATTTAGGTGAAGACCATTATCATCTTATATAGATATGATAACTTTTAAGATGATCACATGATTCTTAAATAAGATTTAGACCTCTGTATTCTAACTACTTATTGTGTGTTTGATTAAGATTATAGGTCAACATCATGATATGGAGCTATTGCTTATAAGGTAGTGAAATAATGTCAAATATTATCGATAAGATATGTGGAAGCTATGGAAGATTCAATAATATACCTTCAACCATTGGGGATCCCAAGGCATTGAGAAACCATAGCTACCACCTTCCAAACTACTTATAATGAGGATTTCTTGTCTCCCTAGGCTCACACATGTGAGATGAGGTTGGAGACTAGTGTGGGAAGGTGGTGTAGACTCCTAAAAAGCTCTCTAACCTTCCATTTTTATATCACCATGCTTAGGAAAGGAGAAAACATGGAAAACTAGTACCCTACCTAAATGAAAGAGATATTATGAGTGCCCTACATTTTTAATGATTGTTAATAAAGGAAAAAGAGTCAATATAATAATAAATGTCCAAATATGGAATATATCAAAAGTCCCCTCATTTTCCCAATATTTTAGACCTCCATCTTCTCTCTAATGTTCATAGCATCCACAAACTTGAAGGGCTATCTTGGGCTTCCAAAGAACTTAATGGGGAGAGAAGGTTAGATCTTGGCTTGTTTGACATTATTTTGACATGAATATTCATCAAGACACCTAGAATTAACCCACATAGAATATATAACTCCCTTTATATTTATTGACCATACAAGTCTATACAACTTACAAAAACACTTGAAAATACCCCTTTTCCTATATTTTCTCCATTTTTTCCGACCTTAAACTGCCATTTAAAGATTAATAGAGGGGAAACATGAGTTAAATCACATTTTAAAACTAATGGTATGACAATGGAAGATGAAGAGGCACATTTTGGCGTGTGTGGGGTCTATTTATTGGGTGGGAAGTCAAAATGGGTCTAAAAAGGACTATTTATGGAGTGAAACATCTAGTGGTGGTTTTATAATATCTAAAAACCATTTAAAGAATTTTATAAGAAATGATAAATATAAAAAAAAACCTTAATAAATTTATATAGTTTAATTTATACCTATATGTGGCATTTGAGGGTCACTTGATGAGTTTTTGGGGTTTATGATAACTTGAAACTATTTGAATGACCAAACCATGAACAATGACATTAAAACACCATTAGACCTTCATATCATGACTTTGAATAAGGTTCATACATCCCTCACAATTCTTATAAATATTATCTCACAAGGACTGTATTATAAGGCCCATTACCATAAGAACCAATAACCTCAAACTATTTAAATTACCTTAACTTTATCAAAATATCCTTAAACTTATCAAATAATGTTTAAACTACTCATTATAATTCATAAGATATATTGAGACTCTCTTCTTCACCTAAGGATCACCATGACCAATGTCACATCACCAAATAGACCTCTAAATAGTTATGGTATGATGGATCCACAAGCATGATCCAGAACATAAAATGACACTTCTAATAGTGTTACCAAGGTCCAAAATAAGATCAATGAGGACATGATCATGTAGGAAATCACCATGTGTAGGATTAAGTGATTTTCATAGAATTTTTTTTGGTTATAAGGGTTCGAATTTGGATTGGAAGGTCAAATTTACAACATTTTTGGTGACTCACAGAGGTTGACCAACCTGATGGTCAAGGTAACCCACTCATCTTCACGATAATGGTGGGTCATACATTTTAATAAGATTTGATGACCATTCATAGAATATAAATAAATAAAAAGACTCAAATATAAACAAAAAACAAAATAAAACATAAACCTAATAATAGACAAGGCAAGACACCAAAGCACCAAAGAAACAAACTAAACTTATGCTAACCACTTATTGAAACAATACAACACTAGAAATAACTAACCTAAGATTAACTTCTTTCCTCTAGGATCAAATTAAAAACTTATTTGGTCATTATGGCACCATGAGGTTTAATTGCTATGTATTTATTTGAATCCATTCATACATTGCTCACTATATGATAATTCCAACTTGTAGTTGGGGACATCAGCATGCTCATGTCTTATTGTGAAAGTAGTTGGACCTTCTAGCTCAATCTTCAAATGCATGGGTTGGATAGGTGAGTCAAGAAACCAATCATAATCATCCCATATCTATCTACATTTCATGACAAACCTCATCTCTACCTTATTCATAAGATGCTTTTTATTGGTCATGCTCTCTATATTGTTTTGACAACTCAACTAGTAGACCCTGATTAGTGTCTTCGTTCTACTCATGAGACTTAAAATGATAAATTGATATAGTTTTACTTTCAATACCTTTATCAATATTATCATGGGGTATATCTATACTATCTAATCTTAAACAAAAGTTATCTAATTATTCCCAAAATTTCATCTCTTCATGATCAATTAAAAATACATGGGGTTCCTTACAAGTCTTACCATTTACTTGTGAAACACTATGCTGATCAATCTCATGCTCTACTACAACTTGGTAATATTTATCTTTAGTCGATGATGATAACTCATTAATCCACTCAATATCCAAATCATCTTGTACTGGTATTTCTATACTTGAATTTCTTTCTCCAAACACCAAAACATTGGTGATACCTTCATCTAAAGCCTCAAATTTTTATCCAAGTCTATCATTCTAAGATGCCATCCTGAGTTATTTAATTTCACCTATGAATTCATGGTATAACTACTACCAATGCTATTATAGCTTATTTGGTATGTTTTGAACTTCAAGAATGGTTACATGTGAGTTGATTCCATTATTATCTCCTAGAGGAGGAGTTGCATGCATTTTGTCTTCATCCACTTTACCATCATAGCATCATGACTGTTTCACATCATTCATATTTCCTTAATTTTCAAATTATTATATGTTTGGATGAATGGGGATATCAATATAAATCTCCTCATCATAGGTTCTTGAGGTTTCTTCTTCAAAGTGTTCCTGAAATTTAGTTGTAGCTACAACATGATCCAAACCTTAAAGGATTTCCACCTCACTAATCAACCTTGACAAATTGTTTCACATGATTGGATTCTTAAAATTTGTATTCAATGAACTTCATTCCTCTTGATAGGAGGATAAAGTGGGAGTGAAATGTACCTCATTATCTTGTTTGATAGTTTCTAAAGTGCTCTTCCAACTTGGATACTTAAGAGTATCAACCTTAGACACTAGGTTATTATTCTTCCATTATTCAATTTCCTTGTCAAACTACTTTGTAATTTAATGTTAATAAATGGATAAAATATGGACTAATAGGGAGTTTTTAAAACATAAAACACCTCTTGAACTAGAATTCATACCTTTCCCCTCTTCTCTACTCTGAATATGCCTAGAAGAAGGTTCTTTTTAAAGGACATGCATAACATAATATAGTATTCTAGTCCATGAAGGCCTCCAAGATGAAGTTTTTACAAGGTATTGAGAAGACATGGGTGGATTTTTAAGATGATCTAGAACACACAAATTTTGATTTGGGGTGAGAGGATGAGGGAAATATGCAATTAAGGTGTTTAGTGTGTAAGGTTAAATATGAATCTTGGAGAGTGATCTAGACCTAATTTTAAATCCTAAACCATACCCAAGATTGTAAACCATATAAGACAAGTCAAAGGACAAGCATCCCCAATCTTGTCCATAAAGTCACCAGATAAACATAAAGTAAAATAAGGTGTCAAGTTTGCAACAATGATGTCCTATGAAATTGAGATATTGGGGTAAGCATGAAGGGTATGTTGTAGGTTTTTGATAAGGCCAAATTTTATTTTAGCTTCTCCATTTAATTGCAATTCAATTTTAGAGGTTGGATCATACACCAAATTTAAACTATCAGTCACTAACTTAGGAACACTTCAATTGATTTCCCTATCACCAAATAAGCAATTATAAACTAAGAAATATTTAATGATCATAGAGGTTAGAAAAGGAGATGGAGTAGTTACCTTAATAGGTTATTCTTGGTTTATAAGGACATTTTTATAATAGATAAGGGCTTGGTTTTAAATTTCCTTCTGCTACCATGATTGATTAGGAGGATAAGAGGGCTACCAAGGAGGTGGAGGAGGTTCACAATGAGGTTGATAAAGATTAACATAAGGTTGATATGGGTCATAATGGAGTTGATGTGTGTCATAGGGTACTAATAATGAGGTGAATGATAGTATTTTTTGCCATAGGTAGCCATTACTCATGATGAGACACTTAAATAATAATGTAAACCATGAAAAATAATTTCTCTTACCCCTTATATGATTGCTTGTGGCACCTTCTAATATGAAACCTAACTACAAATCCTTTCCCAGGTGCTTGAATTTGCTTAAGATGACTTCAAAGATATAAGGGAGTGCTCTAATACTTGAATCTCATCCCACTAGTTGTGTCAGAACTTTTAACAACCCAAGTTTCACACTTTTAAGGATATTGTTCAATTCTTCTTCAAACTTGAACTAACATGGGAATGGCCTAAAGGATATGGGTGACCTTATAATTAGACCAAACCTATATATTATGGGGATAACACCCCTAGTGAATCTATTTGGGCTTATTTCACTAATACCTATTATTATTGGGGTGAAAAGGGATGTAAAGTGCATAAAATAAATATATTATAAGGGGTGAAAATGCACCAATATGATCATTTATCCACTCAATTTGAAATCCTAACAACACTAGTGAACCAAAAATGAACTAAAAAATTATCCCCAATAACTATTAAGCAGTAATATTTCATATGAAGGTCATGATGAGTGACTATAACTTGGAGGTGCAGGGTGAGAGGCCAATATTAAGGCACTTCCAACTAGAATACACTTCAAACATGATCACCAAAATTTGACACTTCATACAACTTGCATAAGACAACTTATCAACATATAAGTATGATAAGGACATGATAAGGGAAGATTTATACCACTTATCACATCATAATACACATATACACACTATAAATCAATCATGGAAAAGCTACAATAGTTTATCCATTAGTCCAAGAGGTTCATCAAGTACAAAACCTAGTAGAATTTCCTCATACCTAGGTGAGGGCTATGAAATTAGGTATTAAAAAATTATTAAATAGAATTATATTGAGAGAAAAAGATGGGGAATGTAATATAAGTCTTTTAACAAGTCAAAAAATCATGTCTTAATCCACATGATAGTTACAACAGTCTTCCACACTCCTCCATGTATTTAAGTATCTTTAATAAAACTCCTTAATATGGTCAAAGTCCATTTTTAGTACAATTTAACCCGTGAAAGTTATATGCATGCCATATTAAATAAATTCCCTCTTGTTAATAGTTATAATACATTAAATAGGTCTAATAAAGTCACCATGAAGCATATAACATCCCACCATCTCTAATGTACATGTTGACCAAGCTTGGTTATTGACACAAAAATATCATTATGGATATGAAGTGTATTTGATTACCTATATAATTAGTTACATGGGTGATTACCCTATATTAACTCCTCCAATATCCTTTCTATGATAACCTTCAACTCTCTTTATTCACCAAGTAGGCCTGAGAGGCTAATAGGCCTATTAACCAAGCTATTTATGTTTGGTGGCCATGAAAGCCTATGTGAGACCTTGAGATCATATGAATAGGTGAGATTTATGCCTAAAATAAAAGTATATTCCATGATATATTCCTTTTTAATAAAAATACACTTGCAACATTTCCAAACTAGGTGACTAGGTCACCTTATCCTTTGACATTTGTAGACTGGTTGTTTGGAGGAGACTTACATAGGCATTCCTAGGCATATTTTAGACATTTTAGTATTTGATAAGATATAAAAAGTCTCAAAACTTCACCTTTAATTATTTTCAACTCCTTAAACTATCTGGTACCTTATTTTTTTCCTAATTTCATAAAAAAATAATATTTTTTAATAGGTGCATATAGTGTCTATACAACATAGTACCATGACTAGGGTCTCCTCTAAGTTTACTAGGTGGTTCAAGTATTTTTAGGGTCATTCATTATTTTTTGATTAAAATTAAGTCCATTTTTATTAGGTTGGGTCTATATTAGGGTTTAAGTAGAGTTTTGAAGGTTTACCATCTTAATGATGGTTCATAAAGATGAGACCTCCAATCCCAAACTTATGGTCATGGATGTTTATTCCATAGACCCCCCTAATTCTTTTTAAGAGATTAGGATCCCATGAATATTTTGAGGAGATACAAATAAAATATGGTGAACTTCAAGATTTTTGCCAATATTTTGAACCTATTTACATTATTAATAATGATTCATAAACCTTGACCCCTGAATCAAACTCCTTATACCATGGATCTTAAGTGTGCTGGAGTCCTCAAATACTACTAATATTATTCTCCTTAAGTCCTTTTATGATGAAAGATATGAGAATTTGAATAGGTAACTGAAGATGACTTCCTAGACTATGTAGCTCAAATAAGCAACCCAAATTAACCTTTTGATTATATTCTCCTATGCTAAACATTTGTCTCATTACATATACCATATTCTCAAACTTCCTACTTATTTCAACTATGCTTAGGAGGGTCTAAGTGTTCTTCAAATGTGATGTGGTACTTCTAGGTCTTTAAGATTGGTTTTAGGCCTAAAAGGTCTAATATTGAGTTTGAATACCTAGAAACCTTGTAGGTGATTTTTGGAACTTAAACATCACCAAATCACTCTCTTTACTTAGATTCCATCCACTTTCAGCTATCTTTATATGTCCATATTCCAACTTGTCTTCATTTGCTCATGTGACTGCCTATAGACAATAGTTTACAATTAGTCTAAGTTGTTTGGGGCTAGTGTAGAAACTTGAGTGGTTTCTTCTCTTCTTCACTATGGATTTAATGGAGTTATGAATTACTATAGTATTCCTTTAGGCTTGGAAGCACCCTTAGATCCAAGTTCCATTTCAATTCTTTTTTTTGTATACCCTACATAGTTAAGCTTAGGGTTTGTGCATAGTCAAGCATATGCTAAACACTTGGGTTGAGTTTAGTGCTCACTATGCCATAATTAGGAGATTTTTTATGTTTTAAAACCATATCATATATATTAAATTAGAGTTTTACATATTTATATCACCTAAAACATGTAAAAGCCTTAAATTACTACACACATGCCTATTTATCTTTGTCCATAGGCCTAAAAGGCCTAACAAGCCTTCAACCTCTCTCTTACCTATCATGATTAAACTAAAATATATACTATAGGTTGAGAGTTTTGAAAGATTAAGTCAAATACTCTTATTCATCCCTATATTTCCATTATCTACATGATTTTTACACGTATACCCTCTTATAATTGGCCCTTCTTGTAGGTGGTTTTAGGTCTTTGAGGAATGTGTGTGTAGATTCCTTCCTTAATATCACTTTGAGGTTGCTATGAGAGCCATACTATGAAGAGAATGACTTCTAATTAATCATAATTTTTAATTCTTCATCCCATAAAAAATATCTGAGATTTCAATCATAAACCTATTTACATATGCTTTAGCCTTAAAAGGCCTAATAGGTCATTAGGTCCTATTTCACCTACCTCAAAAAAATTATAAAATTCCCTTAAGGTTAATAACCCTAAAGGACAATTAATAACCTTAATATATCTATACCTTAACATCTATATGGGGGTCTTTCACTTGGCTTATTCATGTGACTCTATTTATAGGAGATAACTAGGGTCTTGGCTATGTTGTGGGTGAGGTGAGATCTTGTCCTTCATATATTGAGGTCCTCATTATCATGAGACCTATATTACATATATTTTACCTCCTTTTGTTTTCTTTATAACTCGTTAGGTATTTCAATGTTCCCTTGCATCTAAACCAAACCATGCCACTATACTTATTTAACCTGCCTTTAAAGACTTATAGTGACTGTGAGAGGTTTGTCTTACATAATGGCTAAAGATGAAGGTTTAATCTTGTTGAAATTTGTTTCTCATCTCCACACTTATTTTTATGGGATCTTATTACTCTCATTAAGATCTCTTGACCTTGAAATCTATTTGCTTAAATTTCTTATGTATCATCCTCACATGGTCTTCATCATGACATTATGTAGCTATTTAGGGTTACATGAATGTTTTAATATATATATTAGGTTATTTTAAAGCTCCACAAAATGTAAAATGGGTTTTTGGACCCATTAATGTCTACCTACATGTTTGTAGAGCCATGGGTAGACAAAATAACCTCTAATAGTTTCACTAATAGATTTTGAGTTTATTCTCCTTATACACATCCCAGATGCACTTAAAAAATTCCATGAAATTCAAATGAAGACATTTATCATATTATATATATATATATATATATATATATATATATATATATATATGGCATCTTCTAAGATGATGATAGGATTCCTAAATAAGATTCAGACCTTTGTATTCTACTTGCTTACTGTGTGTTTGGTCAAGATTATAGGTCAACATAATGATATGGAGATTTTTTCTCATAATTTAATGAGATAATGTTGCATAATCTCAATAGGATATGTGAAATATATGAGATACTCATGAATATACCTTTAACCATTAGGGATCCCAAGGCATTGAGAAACCATAATGGTCACCCTAAAAACTACTTCCAATGAGGATATCTTATCCCCTTAGACTCACACATGTGATATGAGGTTGGATAATGGTGTGGGAAGGTGGTTAATACTCTTTAAAAACTCTCCTATCTTCCATTTTTCTATCACAATGATTAGAAATAAGAAAATATGGAAAATTGGTACTCTACCTAAATGGAAGAGACATTATGAGTGCCCTACATTGTTAATGATTTTTCATAAAGGAGGGAGAGTAAATCTAAGGATAAATTCCCAAATATGGAAGATATATAAGGTCCCCTCCTTTTCCAAAAATTTCATACCTCCATCTTCTCTCTCATGTTCATACCATCCACAAACCCAAAGGTCTATCTTGGGCTACCAAAAAGCTCAATGGGGACAGAAGGTCAGTTCTTGTCTTATTTGACATTATTTTTCCATGAATATTCACCAAGACACATATAATGAAACCATCTATAATTTATGACTCCCCTTTGTACAATAATTGTACAAGTCTATATAACCTACAAAAACACTTGAAAATACCCTTTTTCCTATATTTTCTAAATTTTTTTGACCTTAAATAGCCATTTAAAGATGAATAAAGGGTAAAAATTAATTAAATAATATTTTAAAACTAATGGTATGATAGGGGAAGCTGAAGAGAAATATTTTTTCATGTGTGGAGTCCATTTGTTGGGTGAGAAGTGGAAATGGGTCTAAAAAAGACTTTTTATGGTGTGAAACACCTAGTGGTGGTTTTATAATAGCTATGGAACCCTTTAAATACTTTTATAAGAAATGATACATCTAAAAAATCACCTTCCCAAAGTTTTATAGTGTAATGCACACCTATATGAGACATTTAAGGGTCACTTGATGACTTTTAGGGGTTTATGAAAACTTAAAATTGTTTGAAGGACCAAATCATGAATAATGACATTAAAACACCATTAGACCTTCATATCATGACTTTTAACAAGGTTTAGACACCCTTCATAATGCTTAGAAAGCCTCTCTCACAAGGAATGGATTACAAGGCCCATATACCACAAGAACCAATAACCTCAAAGTATTCAAATTACCTTAGATTTTTCAAAAGATCCTTAAACTTATCAAATAATGTTCAAACCACTCATTAGAATTAATAAGACATATTGACACTCTCCTCTTCACTCAAGCATCACCATGACTAGTGTGACATCACCAAATAGACTTATAAATAGTTATGATAACATGGATCCATAAGTAGGCTCTATAAAACATAATGACACTTCTAATAGAGTTACCAAGGTTTAAAATAAGATAAACAAGGACATGGTCATGCAAAATATCACCATGTGCAAGCTTGGGTCATTGTCATAGAAAGGTTTTTGGTTATTGGGGTTGGAATTTGGCCTAGGAAGCTAAATTTCCAACACTAGAACTATCATAAACTATTAAATCTTTTAAGGAATATCAAATTACATAAGATTCCATTTTTTCAAGATTTTTAAACAAATGAAATAAGAAATAATCACATTTTTGCTTTGAAACCCTAGTTTAGGTTTGAATATGCGTGAGATAGTTTGGGAGATATAAAATGGAGAAAATTTTAATTTAAGACACTTCCAATGAATTTCAAATATTTTGTAAGGACTGTATAATCTTACCTTAATTTCTCTAATAGTCATCTTTGATTGAAATTTTTTGATAGAAACCCATTATGTAATTTAACAGAATATTATGTCTTTCTACATGTACATGTTAAATTTCAAGGGAGATTGGACCCAATATTACATTATAAAATATATCCAAGAATTATTTTAATAATTAAAGATCCTTTTATATTATATATTCCTTATACCATTCAAAGAAACATTTGAATGGTCTCCAAATGACACCTTCAGTCCTATCTTTCTAACTTTGTAAAATAAAGTCACTCATCCTTGGTTTATACATTGGGTTACATTCTATATCTTTAGGATCATTTAGATCAATGCAACATAATAAAAAATAATCATAATTCAACACTATACACATATATTAAGCCTTTAATACTCTATAAAACAACTTTAAAATGTTTCTTTTTATTCATTCATTGATAACACAATATAATTAGAATTATAGAAAAGGTAGTCTTTAATAATTTATTGATATTTTCTTGATGTCTTAAATTTTATTCTTCCCACAACACTGGAATCTAAATTTGTTGACCATTTTAAATGGTTAAATGCACCTATTTTATTTCCATCAGTTCCTAAACTTCCTCCAATGTAGGTGATGGTTTTGATAAGTCACCTTGCTTAGACTTTAGCCAAGAAGTGAGTGTTTACAATGGAATTTTTTTTTATTAATATGACATTCTCATGATCTTCTATGAATCTAGAATTATCTTTGGGGCCTACAATTATATTAAATATTTATGGTGGTCTTTATGTATAAAGATATAAAATAAAAAGTTTTTGCATGAGGGGTATAAATATCCAAGTCCTAGAAAACAAAATTATTGTTTCTTATAGATATCTTACCCAAGAAACCCACTATCATACTCACTTATGATGACACAATCAAATTAAAAAACCACACTTTCATAACACCTTGATTGATTACACTAGTGTCATTGATGGTGATTATGAGAAGGATTTGAGGTGATATAAAAGGAATTCCATATCATACAAATAATAGATAGTTCATCAAAATATAAGTATTTAAGACATCACTCTCTATACATAGACATCATGTGTAGTAAAATTTTGACCGAGCTCACATTAAACATTAAATTAAAAATAAATAGATATGGTGTGTATAAAATCACATTTAATTACATTAAACATTACCTTAATAATATAAAAAACACATTACAAATAATCTCCATAGACATGGCTCTAGACTATATAAACAAATTTTAGATAGTGCAAATCTAAACATAAACCTATATGTGTGTGTGTTTATAGTCATAAATTTACCTCTTTGTACCTCCTTCCAAAAAATTTGGAGTAGAGATCTAATATGAAAGCCATTATATATAGCTTTAATTACAAAATCCTCTAAATACGTATCTGGTTTGAAATATATTTGAATGTGTATGGGTATATAGTTTTTGGAATTGGGTGATTCTTAGGAATGCAACATTTGAAATCATCCCAAGAAATGGTGTAGGATGTTAATTATGGTTCAAAATGGTGGTAAATCTCTAATAAATTTTGAATTAGAAATTATGGTTATGAGTTGGTGGTTGGTCATTAGTGATCACCGGGGGGTGATGAGTTGGATGTTGGTGGTCATGGTGATGGTTGATACACTTAGATGGTTAGTAGTGAAGGTGTGGGGTGATTTTAGGTTAGAAAATGGTGAGTGGTTACAAATTAATTTGGTGAGGTGGTTTGATTTGGTGATTAATTATATAGGGAAAGATTATTATGGTGGGTCCAAGGGGAGTGACACATGTACTATGTCAATAGTGCATACTAGTTAATCATGGTTAATTAAATATGGGAAGTTATTTTGATATTTTATCCTTTTATGTAACCCTATGACACCAAAATATAGTATAACTAAATAAAATTTGAAATAATAGTGGCCCATCACCACTTAATGATGTAAAATACATACTTAACATGCTCAAAATCAAGGATTAATGAAGTTATTGTGCATGTTAGAGACCCAACTTAATAAAAAATAGATTAATAATAATAAGCATAATGTGCAGATCAATAATTTTTTTCTTAGTGATTAAATATTTAAGATACATGTACATATATAGGCTCATTTTAATTTAAATTGGAAGACATTCATGTATGGGTTAACCATGGAAAAGTGTGAAAGTTTGCAATCAAGACACTCAAAATCAAGTCATGATGACACAATGGAACCATAAGACACATGACCACTTTTGGATTATATTCAAAAGTGTTTATACCACTTTTAGGATGAATAAAAAGTGGTAAATTCAAAAGATGCCAAGAAATGAAGATCAATTTGAACTATAAGATGACTAGGTGGATCTCAAGGCACAAAACTAATAAATATTAGGGTCTTAATGGGAAAATGTGAATGAAAAAATAATAAGAAGGTGTATATGTCAATGGAAAGTGTAAAAATATATCCTAAATTAATAAAATTAACCAAATATACCAAGGTATAACAAAGACACCAAATTTACATGACTTATAAAAAAGTTAGGTATCTACATAATGCATGTACCCATGTATATCAAGCTAAAAATAAGTTCATACCTTAACATACCTAATAATTTTTGAGTAAGAACCTATATCTCTTATGGAAGAATCACCCACACTTTAATGTACCTATAATTAAACAAAAATGCATATGAGTAGATAAATGTAAAAATAATTTGGTACCATTGTAAGTGAATAAACATTAGTGAAATTAGAAAATGAGGAAAAGAATGGATGGACATAGAAATATGATAACCATGTTTCCAAATTTAAAACTATTAAAATAATTTTAAATATGAAAAAAATACCTCAATTTGGTGATAAAGGAGATGAATAAATAAAAATAAAATTACATTTCTCCAATTCAGGGACAAAGATGTTGAATATAGAAATTAAAAATTGGTTCCTATGCCATAGGGAAAAATATACATCTTGGCTAAATAGGTAAACATATGGTACCTAGTATACATAATATTATTTTAAACTTTATCATTTAATGATACTTTATCTTTTTTAGGAACTTATCAATTTTTAATCTCTATGATTGCATGTTTTAAATGTTACACTAGGAAATGGGTGGATATACCATTGGTGCTTCATAAGATTTTTTGTCAACAATATCATTACCTAAAACCATTATAAATCCCACTTATCCAACTCCCCAAGAAATATTAAAATCATTCATACATTTACCTAAGTATTTATCCTTTCAATATCCCATAACTAAGTAATTAATCCCATTTATCCTAAGGTGGCTAAGTTGATCTTATTAAAAAGTATTAAGCACACATTACGGGACTAAGTCAGCTTAACTAACTTAGTTTGAGGCTTAATGGTAAATTTTTCCAAGTAATGGGATCTTGATTTAGGCTCATATCAATCCAATAGAGAGGAACATTAATTTTCATATCATTATAGTTCATAATTCTACTAAATCCGCATTTAAAGGAGCCATTACTTAGGGTTATGCCTTGGATAAAAGATTACTTGTCTTGGATGTAAAGTAGGAGTCCCTTAGCCTATATTTTATTTCTATACTTTTATACTTACAAGCCATAACAACTCTTTAAAATCACCATTGGCTAAGGGAGAGATTAAGTCTCAACATGTTCACACAAGGTACGTATTCCTAACTCTTGTTATGACATTTGATAGATAGATATTGTATAAGTAATATGTGTTGAATACATAACTCCTTAATTAGATTACATCTATATTTAAAATGATATATATATATATATATATATATATATAGGGTTTTTTTAGCTTGTAATGTGCCATTTGGGGTGATCTAGGCCCCCATTTTCCTACCATGATCCCTTGATAATGTTTTATATGTAACTATCCCCATTTGTGCCATAAGCTTTAGTGATCATTATATTAGTTTTATTTTATGTACTTAGACATAACTAAGGTTATTGGATAGTGTCATTTTCCTAGAGGCTTTAAAACCCTCTCATTTGGTATTGTGTGGTAAGAGATCCCTTGGTTAGGTTTAGAAGATCCAATTTGGTCATGATCCTAAGATAAACATGGATTAAAATGGATGATAGTTGATTACCTTATCCAGTATTAAATTTTAATAAAATAATTTATAGATATATCTTATTGTTTTACATAAATTATGATGAACACGATGTGAATCTAACCCTTGCATTTTAAATTTTCCACTTGTAGTCAACTAGATTGGGCTACTCAATCTAGTCTTAACCTTTATTTATAGGTTTTATCTTCATAGTCAACTAGATAAAGCTGGTCCATCTAGTATTTCTTTGTTTTCAGGTCTAAGACCTATAATAAACTAGATCACATTATTTATTCTAGTTTTTTAATTTTATTTGAATGGTTTTTTAATCAATAAATTGAATTGATTTTATCGAATCAATTATCATTACTATTTAACTAGATTGATTTGGTTGATATAGCTTATTTTATTAGTTTTTTACTTTTTTAGTCCTTAGAAAACTATATCAAGTTAGTTGATCTAGTCTTACTATACCACTTTTAAATTTTTTAAGTATCTATAAACTAAATCAACTTGGTTGATCATATTTAATTCCTATGTTTTTTTCATATTTTTTCCTCTACAAGACTCAATCAAGTCTAGCAACACCACTAAAAATCAAAATTTAAACATTTTTTAGCCAACTAACACAATTGACCTATTCAATCTAGTCATACCTTCAAAGTTCACTCTAAAAAATCTTTATATTTCAATTTTTTAAAAACTTATTCAATTTATCATTTCTATATTCCAATAAAATTATTTAACATTTAAAAGGGTAGTCTATCCTTACCAATTTTTCCATTCTATAAAACTATACCACATAATCAACTAAGTTGACCTACCTAACTTAGTTATGTGTTTATTTGATTTATCGAACACATAAGATCAACCTATTCAATATTGTTTGTTTTTAACTTTTATTCATAATAGACTAGATTAGCCTACCTAAATTTTTTATATTCTACTTGCAAACTAGATCAACCTAGATGATTTTGTTCTATGTTCTTTATTTTTAGCATAAGTCAAATGAATTTCATTTATAAGTAATTAATATCAAATTTTCTTTAAAAAGAGTTGGTTGCCTATTTATTTATTTCTAAAACGGTAAATTGGTATTGTATAATTTTTTTTCTCCTTTATTTTGACTTTGTCTTGATTACCCTAAAAACTATTAATAATAGTTTTAAAAATACTTACTTACTATCATGAAAGGCTACTTGATACTTTATGTTTAACCCTAATTTGGATAAGGATCCTACTTGAGTACATAGGGTCAAGAATATATAAATGAAAATGCACAAGGGTGATGATCAGATCTAGATCAAACCAATTGGGTGATAAAATTATATATAAGCATATGTTAAATTCATTAAACTATGATAGGATAAAAATAATAAGTAAAACTATGCTATATATAGAAATGATAAAATTAATATACTTAGCTAGTTCTAATGTTAATGAAGTTTGACATCTAGAATAGGTAGAAAGTAGATTGGAAGATGATTCTAGCATAGTCACCGAATTCTAATTTGATTACCTCTATAACTATAGACACTAGCACTAGATTTGAAAAACTACATCGATGTTAACATCTAAACTTGATGCAAGTTTCTTATATGGAATACCTACTAGAAAATGATGAAACCACCTAGATTCTTCTAGTTTTGACTTCACCTTCTCTCTGGTGCATTCATATCTAAGTCAAGGCCTATTAGACCCATGAATTTTTAAAACCCTATTTGTTTATCTTCATAGTGAATTGGGGGGAAATGGGTTAGTGGGTGGGCATATGGTGTTGATCCAACTCTAAATACCCCTCTATCAATGAGAACTACCTACATATCCAATACTCCAAAGAGGGCTTCAGATTGATGTAATTATTCCCTACATATTGGCTTGTGTGTGAATCATATAATATGTTCAAAATAAGTTTAATTGATTCCTACATTTTAACTTGGAAAAATATCACTTAGGTTTATCCTTCAATAATTTATAATTGTACATGTGTTATCCCTATGACTGATATGGAAATAGGAAAAATAGGAAAGATTTTATTTATATAATGTTTGATTGAATGCTTTGGTAAATTTATCTAGTTATTTTCTATGTGAGGAATGAATGAGGTTTCGTATTTTATTAATATCAATCCATTTTGATAAGTAAATTTAATTAAATTCATTATGCCAACCATTAAGATACATTTCATTCACAAATTAGATTATTTTAGGGCACTGTACACTTACATCAGAGTAAGACACTAGTGTTGATGCATGTGTTTATCCAAGACACTAGTGTCTGAGGAGAAATAAAGTAGGTATAGACTCAAAAATTGAAATTTTGGAGGATAAGTATGTTTTAATAATTATTGGAAAGATACAAGGTTTGCATTATCAACATAAGATTGGTTAGACCAAGAGATAAGGCCAAGGGGCATAAGATAGAGTAGATGTGATACTTCAAAAAGTGGGAAGGGTCTAGAATTGAGAGGAACCAAAAAGGTCTAAGTTTTCTAAGTGTAAAAGACTAAGGTGATATATAATCAATAGATTAGTGTCTACTGTTAACTAATCAATCACCCATGATCAAGATTATTCAAAACTAGGTAGCTAAATAATCTAATTTTGAAATGGTCTGATTGATAATCATGTCTTGGTTTCATCACTTGATGTTTTATGTCATCTCAATGTCTAAATAGGGTCTTATTAGGATATTATTGCCCATTGGTGTATGTTTTCCAATCATTTTCATGCTATTATCTTTGAAGAGGTCTTTTATAATGGAGTTTAGAAAAGTTTAAAATAATTTTGGAAAGATTAAGTTTTATTTATGAAAGCTAAGGTAGACTTGATTCATGGTGAAGACAAGAAGGTAATAATCATCCAAGAAGTCAAGATGATCCAAGGTAGATAATTTTACTTAAGAGCCAAGTTGGTAGGTTTGAAACATTTTAATTTTAAGTACTATAGAGAAATTAAATTACTTTTGGATAAATTAAGGTTTTATTATTTTATTTGTTATTGCTTGTTATAATCTTATAATGTATCTCCTTGAGGAAACACAAAGTGTGAATGTCAAATATCATGTATAAAAGTTAAAAATGGTCTTTTGATCTATTTGACATTTTAAAAAATCACATTATATCTAACTTTCCTGTACATATTATTTAACATGATACAATACTCCTTTTCCAATTTTAAAACACATTTAAAAACTACCTTTCTCATCATTTCAACATTCAAATAGAGCATAATGAAGAAATAGTAGGGAAAATAAGGAGAGGATGTTTCTTGTACATTACGTCACTATCATATATGTCAAGAGGAATTTCATAATGACTTGGTTCATATCTCTAATAGGGTATTCTAGCTAAACAAATAAGTTTATTCAAGAATATAGGTCTTTATAGGGCTTATAAGGAAAGATTTAAAGTTGAGGATAAAATTTTAAGCCTCTCCAAGGCTGTCTCTAGGTTCCCTAAGAATAAAACATGTAGATAAAAGAGTTTGAGATCTAATAAAGAGAAAAAACCATTCAAATATTCCATCGAGTTATTAGAAGGCCAAGAAGAGCCAGTTTTATGAGGTTATTTCATGAAGGAGGATAAGTTTTAGATCAAATGATATTATGGTATGTTCACCACCACTATTCCATTAAAAATCATGGAATTAGTATTTGGATTAGGGGCTTGTGATTTATGAATCATCAGTAAGAAGTTTAGTACTCCTTAAACCCTCCTAGACCCCAATGTCATGGTTTTCTCCTTGAAATGTCAGTTTTGTGCTTGGTAAATTCATAAATATGGTTTAAAATTATATTTTAAACTCAATTCAAATCTTCAAAATCAATATTAATCCAAGTTTTCATTGTTCATGGTTGTACCAACAAGAAAATCTCATGGTTTTGATGTGCTGGGTATGACAGTCAAGGTTTATGGGAATTGAGGTGTTTCTAACTTTAATATTACTAAAAGAAAGTGTATATGATGTTTCCAACCTCATAAAAAATTAAAAATTCATAATACACCATACACATATAATATTATTATACTAATAAGAGTGGAATGTGCATGTGCAGGCCTGTAGGGTTAAGAGAGTGTGAGGTTGAGCATGTTTGATACTTTTGAAGAGTTTTTAGGCTTAAGAAGGAAACCAAATAATATGATGTACATTTTTAGTAATATATAACTCTCATTACCATGTTTTAATAATTTCATTTATCCTCAAAATGACTTTACCAAACTGATCTAAGTAGGTAGTCCTCAAGTGAGAGAGACATGGTCTTGTAGACAAATAGTTTTGTATGATTGATGAATAATCCATTTCAATTTAAGTTTGAAGAACAAAAGTGAGTTTGTAGGAAAAATATAAGTCAATAAATATTTTTATAGGTATTGCAAGATCATCTTTGATGTAATTTAAATAGAAGGTTCAAATGTCATTGGACTTATTGTTCTTGAGGAAGAACTTAAAGTGTTGAAGAAGTAAGTTACAATCATGTGACTAATGGATAGGTTTAAAATTCATTATTTATGTGTTATATATATGATAAACCTCAATTATATCTCTAAATACATTTATTATCATGCATGATCAAGATGACAAAGAAGGAATGCAGTCATGCACCTATATGTGGATTATGTAATCTTGCAAGAAGGTATGATACACTCATAAAACATTTATGTGTTTTATTAGTTTAAAATGATCTTCACAAAACTCAAATTAAATTAAAATTGTTTTTATAACCATTGAATATTACTAAAGACATGAAGGTCAGTCTAATAGCTAGTTTGAAATGGTTCAAGATTGAGAGAGAGGCATTTACATGTCTGTCTATAGAAAACATAGATAAAAGGAAGTTTGTGTGTTTAATATAAGGTTTGAAGGTCACATAAAGTATTATAGAACTATGGAGAGGCATTTGAAGTGTTTTTATTTATTTTAAAAAGAGGAAACCATCATATAAAGTCAAGATCACTTGAAGGAAGGTGTATTATGCCTATGTTAAACCTAAAGAGATCCACTTTGCATTTTAGTGTAAATCCTTAATAAAATAATAAGAGATTGGTTTCTTATTGATGAACATGATATACTTCAACTCTAGGAAAATTATCCAAAAAAAAAATTTCAAAACCTGTATGATCACCTTCTATACACATAATATTTTCAAACTTTATTAATTACTTATGCTTTATATCTTGCAAGAACCCATTGAGTTTCAATCTCTCTAAGTGAATGCCTTAAGGGGTGTATTGGGAAAGGGATGGGTAGACCATTGGTGCTTCACAATATTGGTGTCCCTTACTACCACTTGATATCTACACAACCATCTCCTAAAAACATTCCCCTAAACTTTACACTCTCTTTTAGTCATTTTATGCCTTCATTAGCCATTTCCTAGCCTAAAATCATTTTTTATGTTTTACATTACACTGTCAAACCCATAGACCTTATAATATAATTGATAAAACATATTTAGGGTCTAGGCTATCCCCTATCCAACCTAGAGTGAGACTTAATATATTTTTTCAATAATGATACAAGGTTGATTGGGTTGACCTTATTAGCTTAAACTTTTAGAAAAGACTAGGGTTAGATCTACCTATATAAACATAGCCATTTCATCATTTATAAAAGAATAGAAGAAAAAGAGATATATATTTTTCATCTACTTATCCATCATTCTACTTGAGGAGCATAGCTTAAGATTTTCATACTTTCTTTGGAGATATGGATCTTATCTTATGGAGAAGTCTTTTGGATACATTGGTAGGTTATGTAGCCTATAGATGATTTATCCTTCTCATCATTACATACCAAAATAAACTCTTTCAAAGCAACTTGGCCAAGGGAGAGATTGAGGCTCATCAGGTTCATCTTCAAAGGTAAGTATTCCTAACATTGTTCCTTTTTATAAGAGTATATAGATATGCATTTGTACTTCTCTCTCATACATTAGGATTTCATATACATTGATGTTAGTATATGTCTTTTATGCATGTTTAATTTTCATGTTTACTACCCCTACATTATGCCATAATATTTGGTCAACACTAGATTATACTTTTAATTTACTTGTTATTAGTTTAGTTAATATGAAAAAATAGGACCTAATTAGGGTTATTATATAGTTTTTCTTGACTGGAGGATTTGGAACCCTCCCTAGTTAATTTATTATGGTAAGAGATCCCTTAGCTAGGTCTAGAAGATCCATCTTAGTCATGACCTTAAATATATAATGTATTCACAATTGGAACTGTAAGTATGATTTATTTTCTCTAAGATAGGATTGATCTATAGATTTTTTGTATTTCCTATTGCATACATTCTAGTGAACCCAACATGAATCTAACCCTTATAGGTTTTCTTTCACACTATCATTTTTATAATTTTATTATATTTCTCCATATTTATAGTACCATATCAAACTATTAAATATAGTTATAAATTTATGTGCACAATTTTAACACATACTCACATTAAAATGACTATGTTGTGTCTATGTAGTTCTTCATCAATTACAAGTTATTAGGTCAAACAGGTCGACACAATACTCTTATTTATTTCTAAGTTAGTATAAACTATAAAATAGGTTAAATTTGTCTACTAATCCTTTTTACCAACATACAAGTCAACAAACACTCTTGAAAATGTCAAACCTATTCTTTATTCTTATTTATCATATAAGGTTTTGTAGAACTTGGTAAAACTAGTCAACCCAGTTTGTAAAATTTGAAAACATCAACTAAGGCATTTTTGACATAAAATTTGTAATATTAACCATCCTCAAGCCCACAAATTTTAAATTATTTTCTCTCACCATAATTTTAGTATTTCTTTCAATTCTATTTTTCACAAGTTAGCAGTCTTTAATATTGAAAACCTACAACTAACTAGGTTGACTTGGTCGACTTAGTTTTATAGTATATATTATATATAAGGGACCAAGTCAACCTATTCAAATATATTATTAAATACCTTAATTTTAAAAAATAGTAGAAACCAAGTAGACTCTGTTATTTATTATTTGCATACAGTGTCACCTCAACTGACTTTATACAATTCTTAATCAAGGAATTAACAAATATTTGCTATTAATTAATTCATATTTCCTTTTCAGCTAATTGTATGCTTAAAGTAACTCACATAGTACAAATAAGTGTTTTTTCAAATTAAAATTTTAGTTACACTATTTTACTCTCTTGCACACACTATCAAATTACATAATATTCAAAATGCATTTAAAAACTTGTCTTCCCAATGCTTACCTACTTGGATTTCATCACCAAGGAGGAAACTGACTTGGTTTTCTAGCCAAGTATAAATACATGGTTAATGGTATATATATTGAAAAATCACCTAACACCCTTACCACTATGGGATTTTGAAGTAAATTAGGTAGACCCCAATACCAAGCTAGTATGATTGCCAACATAGATCCCTTTTAGCCCAAACGTCCTAAAACCATCTATAGATTGCCCTTCTAGTTCCCTATTTTAGCCAAATCTCTTATCACATTTGAATCAAAAATTTATAATAATATAATAACACTTAGGATAACCACTTATTTAGTATTTATTTTTTATTTTATTTCCTTCTCTTTGATTATTGCTTTTTGTATAGAAAAAACATGCATTAGATAGTGTTAGTGCAATGTTTTATGTTGTGTCTGTAATTGGATCAATCATATTGATCCAATTATTTGTGTGTTTGATTTCATTATTGATTCAATTATCTTACAACACATTTTATTTGATTCAAAAAACTATCATTATGGTCGATACCATCTCTTACAAACTATATTTTTCCTCCTATTAGTAGTACATAGTCAATTTATACACTTGTGTCTTCTTATTTCTCCCTTTTCAATTCTCTATCTAGAAATACATAGTTGATCTACATGATTGTGTATCCTTATCATCCTATTTTACCTCCTTGTAAATAATGCATAGTCAACCTTCATGACTCTATATTATGCTCTACCTATTAGGTTATAACATACAATTGACCTACATGATTCTATATCCTATTTGCTATCTATGTTTTTGCATCATCTTTTTCTTTCTTAACCTTTCTCTCTCATCATGAACTTCTTGTTTAAGGACAACACAAAGTTGAACTCAACATATATGATGAGCTTTACTAACCACATTAGGTTTTCCCATAAATAGCTTGTGGATCTTAATCTATATGAAAGTAATGTGTATGTGGCCACTCACACTACAAACTATGGGACTCCTCCCCATGCATCTTTAGTTGATATCCCTCTATTCTCCTTAAAATATCAACTTGAATTAGAGTATACTATATAAATTCTTTTCTTCATTTATTAATATCCTCAACATTGAGTAAAAGACCCTTCTACTATTTATCACCTTATGTTATGTGGTTAAATAGAATAACCTCATTCACCTTCCACCACATTCTCACATGGATTTGGGGGTAATAGCTTCTTTGGCTCTCAATATCTTCCTTCTCTTTTAACCCCTTAATATAATATGACCTATTTTCCTTTGATTTCCTCAACCTCCATGCCAAGTATCTCTATTAACATGGAAGGTTCCACATCTAGTGGGTCATTTCCATGACCCACTCTTTTTTATTCCTCTACTAGTGCATCATTTGCTACCCATGGTAATCATGCCACTAGTGCTTCTTCTTGTAGTCATTCTACTAGTAAATATTTCACAACATAAAATAATCATGCTATTAGTTCCTCCTTCTACACCAATGCGTCTAAAGATACTAATAACATGCATGCCACTACTCATAGTGGTACCCAATCCACTAATACCAATTCTAATGCTTTGCATGCTACAAATAACACCACTCAAATCCACCAAATTTTATTTTAAAATATTAACCAAATAAAAAATTTCCAAGATAATAATGCCAACCAAATTATGTAAATGTAAAATCACCTTATTCATATCCAAAATCACCCTCAATAGGTTTTATGGAGAGTGCACAACCAAAATTCCCTCCACCCCTCGTTAGGGATTGTCATGGAAATCTTATCCCTCAACCACCTCTTATTAATAAAAATTAAACACATTAAAAATGAGCCTCTTACACCTCAAATTTTAAACATAGATATAGGAGGTATCACCCTTATCATTAGTTATAATGGGTCAATTTATCCTACATTAGACTTTAACAAATTTGGAAATCTATACAAAGATTGGGTAGAGTTAAGAAATTTTGCCTCTACCAAGCTATTATCAAAAACCCTCTCTAGAGACACTTTAGATTAGTATAAAAAACTCAAATATCATTCCATAACTAGTTTGAAATACCTAGTTAATTCTCTAGTATAAGAGTTTCAAACTAGTGACCTCCTTGAAAATATCTTGGTTCATTTTATTAATTATAAATAACTTGAGACAAAAACCACACAAGCTTTCATCAAATGGTGGAATATGTTGGGCCCCATTTCGTGCTAAGTAATATATCTTCACTAACTCAAAAAACACCTAGGCATGAGGTAACTATGTCAATGGTTGATGTTTCTATCTTCTAGTGGTGCTAGCTAGATGATAGCTAACAACTCTTAGTAAAATCGAGAACTAGGTGCACGAGATAATAACTAGTCATTAAACACAAGTGGCTCATTTTGAATCATGTAACATTGGGAAGTAGGTGCACAAGATAGTGACTACAAATTGAAGGTAAATCATACTGGGGGAGGTAAGATGTGTACTTCCAGTGACATCTTAGTAGTCATCATGCCCTACTCCCCATAAACCTAGGATGCTATAAAGCCTATAAAATAAATCCAAGTTTAGTTGAAGTAGGAGAGGCAAATTAGAGTAGAAAAGCTCTAGTGAATTATATCTAAAATATTATCTTAGGCTTAGAAATTAACTTGAGATGTACTCAAATCTCCCATTTGTAATACCCAAGCTCACCTATGAGATTGGGCCTAAGTAATTTATGTTAGGCACTTGCTCAATTTATATGGACTATGTATGCATTGTTGTTTAATGTATTGAATGAAGAATGATTTGGGCAAATAGTTGATGGAATAATGCTTTAAGTATTTGAATGTTTACTGAATGCATATTATATTATATTAAATGTGTGAATGAGGCTCAAGATATTTCATCCTAGTTCATTAATGGTGGGCTTACAGGTGACAATGAGCCCTATATTAGAATAAGAAATACACTAAGTATGGTAAAGACCTATGCCCTGAATGAAACCTAAGCCTAAGTGTAATACCATGACTAAGTCCCTTAACATGACACCTAGTTATCCCTCAAGCACTTAAATGATATCAAGCCTATAAAACCTAAGACATGTGCTTATGAATACCCAACCATCATTGCACTAACCCAAGCCACTAAAGAATACAGTTACACCATGAAAAAACTAGCCCAACACAGACCCCAATCCCTTCTCTACTATGATTTAGGTGAGAACATAAGGATTACACCTTATGTATATTTATGCCAACACCATCTAGTGTTAAATGTTGAGTTCCATAAGAATTTTCAAGGTCTACATCCCCTTAGAACAAGCATAGACCTAACCTAGATAGCTAGGTAGGCATGTGACTAGACCCATGACTGATAAGACCAAATTATCTATAACATTTTGGTTATGTTTCTAAGACCTTGTTAAATTTTGTTGTTACATTGGTGTACTAGGACAATGCTTCCATTCTCCGTCAAGAACATCGAGCATTAGATAGAACAAGTGAAAGATAGATTTGCAATGAGGCATCCAACTTGTAGAGGGTATAACATAAGGAAGTGGTTGTATAACCACTTATATGGTGCCCTATACAAGGTGTTTTTTTGAAAACTACTAGAGTAAGTATGCCACTAGTTGGTTGTTTATATGACCTATAAAAACCAAAGCTATGGATAACACCATGAGTGGATGGAAGAGTACCTAGAGAGGCTCAAGAACTTAGATTCCACCTAGACTAGAGACATAAATAGATGGTGACAAGGGGCCTTAAACATCTATATTCCTGAGTTCATGGTCTCAATGTACTCCTACCTTGAAAAGTAGAGTACTAGTTCTTGCATGAACCTAGAGGTACATTTATGAAAGAACTTAACACTAAAATAAAGAAGTTGATGGTAGACTATAATTTTAAAATAGTGAAGATTGAAGGCTAAATTCCTCTTATGTATGAGTAACACATTGGGAAAGAAGGGGATGTGTATATGAGGCACAATAAAATGAGATGAGTAGATTGAAAATTGAGAGCTCAAGTGATATGCTTATAATAATAAGAGGTGTAGAATGATAGCAGATCTAGAACTTGGAAGTGCCAAGAGGATGTGTAGTGAGTGGGAAGGGAATGGGGAATGATCTATTAAATGGAAACCATGACCAAAGGAAGGATCCCTCATAGCCTTGGAACAAACTCCATAATTAGTAGGTAAATTTTTGAGGTCCCTTCAGAACATGACCATTGGAGATGTGCCAGATACACCTACCCCCTTTGAACTTATAGCATGAGATCATGCACTAGATTTCCCAAAGGAAAATAGAAGATTAATAACTGACCTTTTTGATCATGTAGACATTGATCACTTTGAAAATTTAAACCAAAACATCATAATTGAATAAATCATCTTGTAGGAAGAGGTAAGTGAAGATACCTCTATACCATGAAGTGTCAACCCAACTAGATGGAACCTAAGCATAATCACCCTAGTTAAACCAATTTTATTGGTGTATCTTGGGTAAAAACCCATAAGAAGTGGCCCTACACCACTAGTTGGTAGTATGTTTGCATCATCTTCTATAACATCAAAAATAACCACCAAACTAGTGCCTAGCCTAGTGGCCAGAGGTGTTGGAGTGCCAATGCTAGGACAAGCACTAGGAGGATAAGTGCTTCAGGAATTAGATGTTCCCCAAACCTAGATTTATTACAAGATGTCCATGTACTTTCCAAATTACCAAAGCATGGAAAATACCATAGAACATGTACTCAAGTGTGAGTTAAAGTGGTGCACTTAGGGAATAACTCAATCCAAGCACAAAGAAACTTAGTTCATAATAACCTTACTTGATCATGCCCATAATTGGTATAAGAATTTTTATCCTAACCAAGCTATGGTTGATTATGACACCCTAAAGGGATCCTTCTTGAAAGAGTCTGACATACCTAACTTTGAGAAATAAAGCGTCACCATGCTTAAGGAGATAATCTATGGATTATTAGAAAGCATGTGCTAGTATGATGATAGATTCAATACACTCTTTCAAGATTCCTTATGACATTCACCCCTCCCAACATGCATAATGGTTTATTGGAGGACTTTTAGTTCCCTTCAAAAGGGTGCTCTCCATGAAAACATTGACAAACCTTTAAGAAGTGTTAGAAGCTATGCCTAGAGCTGAGATGGTTAAAATCACCAATATAGGCATTAGCCCATTCATGGAGGTGTAGCTTACATTAATGACCTCAAAACTATAGAAGTTAACCACTAGTTCATCATAAGACACATGAAGTTTAGTGTGGTGCATTAACTATGAGATAAAGGGTCATAATAGGAATAACTAACTTCAAAGGAATATGTGCACACTGATCCTTAGTTTTGAGGTTTGTCATGAGGCACATGATGTTTGTAACTAACCTTTTTTTATAATGCACCAATCAAGTTAGCACAATAATATACTTCAAGTTGTGTGACACCTACACTCATAATACCTGAATATTGAGTAATTGATGAAATGTACCAAAATATGGAGAGAGGTACAAAATAGGCAAATACAATCACCAAAGGGTAGGAAAACCATGGAAATGAGGGTTATGGCCAATAAAATGCTAGATATGGAAACCAAAGAGGCACCAGAGGGTGAATTAGAGGATGTGATGGAGGAAGACTCCCACCATGATCATGCTAAAAGTGTGAGTTAACTAAAAACTATTAGCATGAATGCCTAATGCATCCAATGTGTGGGTATAGTTGAGGACCACATATAGCTAAAGAGTGCCCTAAATTGTACAAAATACAAAACCAAGGAAAAATGGGTGCTGATAGAGGTTTAGGGATGATTAGGCATGACGCTAAGGATACAAAATGGGCTCCAAAGGTGCATCTAACATGCATATAGCTAACCAATATTTAGGAAACAACATAGAGTGGGTTTACCACTCAGCCACCCACTATGCCTACCTAAGAGTTGCAATTGGAATATGGATAACTAAGATACATCAAGTGTATTATGTATCCTTAGCCAAAATCTATGTACTACCTTAACCCAGTGCATTAAAAGGACATCTTGTAATAAGCCATGAACATAATAAAAAATTTATAAGGATAACTCCAACTAGCCAAAGATATTAAAGAATTAACTACCACCTCACATATAAAGTAAAATAGCCAAGAGGTTGAAGTACAAGAGCTAACAGAGATTTTGTGCCTCTTATAAATGGATAGGATGCTTCCCCTACTAAAAAATCTACTCTTAGAGAATGCAAGGAAAAATCCAAGTGAACTTACTGAACCCCACATAATTGAAGTTATTGTATCACATATGGAGTGGGTGCATGAAGTAAGGCATACTTAGATGTAGAGTATGATTAAGAGTTTCTAGTGAACACCACCATTGATGGATAGTCTATATATGAGGTGTTAATTAACACTGGTATAGAGGTCAATATCTTGACCAAAAATGCATGGGATAAGATGGGTAGGTTAGCCCTGAGACCTTCTCCATATGTACTCTTCATGGTCAATAAGACCTGATCATAGCCAATTAAAGTTCTCTAGGGCACCATTGTAGACATTATGGGTGTAAAATTCCATGCTAACTTTAAGGGTATTAAGTTGACTGAATAGGATAATTACCTAATGCTTTTAGGTAGGCCTCAGTGCTATGCCAACAATGCAAATATGCACTTCAAAAAGTAAGACATGAGTTTCAAGAATGGAAAGGAAAGGGTAGTGATCCCCCTTTCAAGTGACCAAAGACTCCCTTATGTGGAGAGCATTGATCTAGAGGATAAGATAAATCATATTTATAACATCATAGCACAAGGAATTGATAATCTCCATTTTTTTAATCAAGGAGTGCTTTATTAAGAATATGGGTAGTGAAATTGCTTGTGACATCACTTGTGATTGATCTATTAAAGAGGTGTATGAGGTCACTAGTCATAGATACCATTTGGTACATGTAAAGGTGCCAACACCTATAAGGACTAGTTAGGTCCAAATTGATTACACTCTAAAATGATGAGTCCCACATGAGGAGAAGAAAGAAAAGGGGGTACTCTACCTAATAAAAGGTAAGCTTAAGGCATTTCCAAAATTTAAATAAAACAACCTAGTTGAAAGGTACGCCAATGACCTTGAAGCATTTATCCCCAAGGAGACAAATAGAATGGGAAAACTTGTGTACACCTTGAGGTGCACTTCTACATGCTGGTGGGTAGTGTAAAGGACTAACTTGCCAACTTAGCCAAACATAAAGGCAACCATGTACACTAAGTTTAAGAGTAATGAAAACTTGGATATCTCAGTGTACTCTAGTGACTCTAACCCCATGGTGCATGTACACCTATGTAAATAAACATGGATTGAATGTGGTGTGATTTCCCAAAATAACTTATGGGTTCATGCCTTTTATAGGATTCTAAAGACATTAGTATGGACATGGTACATTATTGATGACATGTACTAAGAGATCACTAGTTAGAAGTTTCTTAAGGAAACATTTGTGTGTACCTACTCATTTTCCTCATATAAATTAAAAATGGTTTATCTATTGCAAGTGATTTGAAGGGTATTGCTTGAGGACATCACAATCCTTGAGGAGTGCTTGAAAGACATGTTCAAAAAAAAGGGTTGGCACTCCTGATCTTCTTTGAAGAATAAATTCTCAATATCAACTCCAGTGAGGAGGATGACAAAACTTAGAAGAAGTGCTACTAAAAAATGCTAACTACCAAAATAAAGCTTATGCACTAAGTAGAAGATAGTGCCCTTGATGAAGAAGAACCCATTCATTTTCATGTTAAAATAATAGAAGAAAATTGATAGGTTGAAGATTCTCACCAAAATAATAATGATCCATATTGTTCCCCACTTAAGACTATTAAAGTGGATATCAATGTAGGATAGCCAAAGATAGCTACAATAGGTACCTATTGGTATGATGTAGATTTGCCATGAAACATAGAACTCCTAAAGAATATTTAAGATTTGTTTCCTAGGACTTATCAGGATATGAAGGGCATCCACCCATGCCTAGGGAAGATGAGAATAAAGCTAATTGATGGTGGAAGACTGGTCAAAAATCTCCCCTACTAGATGAATCCCAACCTCTATGCCAAGGTGAAAATAGATATCGATGTTATGTTGGTCATAGGGCTCATTTATCTTGTAAAGGAGTTTGGGTGGGTGAGAATAATGGTAATAAGCATCAAGAAAGATGGGTGCATTAAAATTAGCATTGATTACATAATGTTGAACATTTCCTACATCAATAATCCCTTCCCAAATTTTGTCATTGATGAAGTCCTGGAAGGTGTCATAGGTTACAAAATCTATACATTAACTGATGGGTTCTCTAGATACCACCAAGTCTAGATTGAGGAAGAGGATAAGCCTAAAACAACCTTTGAGACTGAATGGGATTGTTTTGATTATAACATGATGCCCTTTAAACTCAAGAATATACTAGTTGTGTTCTCTAAGGTGGTGATCACCACATTCAAGGAATTCATCTATAGGTTCTTCCAAGTCTATCTATATGATTGGATAGTGTATGGCCTTGTTAAAGACCATTATGATAAATTTTACCTAATTTTTGAGAGGTGTAAGTATATTTATATATCCCTAAACCTAAATAAGTGAAATTTTGCAACACTATTTGGAACCTTACTCGAGAACATCATTTGTAAATATGGTTTGCTCCTTGATCTAGCAAAGATTTCCATCATTATTTAGCTATAAAATCCTTCCACACATAAATACGTTCATGCCTTTTTTGGACACTATGGATATTACATAAAATTTATAAGGATTTATGCAAATATTGTGATTCCACTTGAGAATATTTTATGTAAAGATGGACCAATCTACTAGGGAGAGACACAAGAGGACACCTTCAAAACCTTGAATATTAGATTAGCTAGCACACATATCTTACAATTCCCTGACTAGACAACACCATTTCATGTCTATGTTGATGCTTCTAGGTTGGTGATTGGCACAATCTTGGCACAACTTGGTGAAGGAAAAATGGATCATCCCATCTCCTTCACGAGCAAAAAGTTAACCTTAGTAGAGTATAATTACAAAACCATAGAGTGTGAGGTGCTCAACATGGTCTATGCCTTAAAGCAACTTAGAAAATAATTGTTGGCAATCCCATTTATATTTTTCATTAATCATGAGGCACTCAAGTACCTCATGAATAAGCCTATTTTACATGGGCACATATGCATATGGATAGTCTTATTCTAGGAGTTCTAGTTCTCTATTATGGTTAAGCCTAGAAAGCAAAATTTGGGGCTAGACCATTTGTCCCACATCAATTTTGGTAATGCAGTGGTGCCTATTAAGGACGACATGCTAGATGCACAACTTTATATATTCCAATGCACCCCTAGGGATTTGGAAGAGATAAAAACCTTTCTAATGTTTAGGTTTGTACCCCAAACTATGATGAATAAGGAAATGAAATAGCTAGTAGTTTACACCACCCCATTTCAACTCACCAATAGATAACTATATAAGATAAGTAGAGATGAAGTGTTACACTAATGTGCCTTAGAGTATCATAGAGACTCCATCTTGCAAGAGGTATATGAAGGCATAGCAAGAGGACATTGCATTGGATATGTAATGGTATGAAAATTTATACAGTTAGGCTTATGGTGTCCAAGGTTGTTCCAATATACAAATAACTAAGCCAAGGCATGTGATATATGTTAGTGCATAGGGAAACCTAACCATTATGATGAAATACCCCTCATCTGTATTCGTTCATAAGTTCCATTCAAGAAATGGCCCATTGATTTTTTTGGGTTGATAACTCTTACAACATGATGCATAGGTGCAAGGTATATTTTGGTAGCCATAGATTATTTCACCAAATGAGCTAAGGCCACACCAAAAAAAGACTACATAGCTTCCATAGCCATGTGATTCATCTAAGAAGACATAATAAGTAGATATGGGTGCTTGCTAAATCTAACTAGTGATAGGGGTACTCACTTTATCAATGAAATGGTGTGAATTTTATTAGCTAATTATATGGTGGTGCACCAAAAAATGACCCCTTATCATCTATAAGAAAATGGCATAGCTGAGGCATTTAACAAAATTTTGGGAACATGCCTCAAAAAGATATGTGATGTTGGTCAAAAGGATTGGGTTTGTTGAGTGTTAATAGTGCTATGGGCATATCACACAACCTATAAGTGCCTAAACAATGATACACCATTTCAACTAGTGTTTAACACTAAGGTGATCTTGTCGATGGAGTTCTTGGTACCATCATTGTGAATCATGTGTATTGGTTAGCTAGATGACCAAGAGTCACTAAACATAAGGTTGTAGGACTTGGAGTGCCTAGATTATATGCGTGCCCAAGTAAAGTGGAGCTAGTAGATAGAAAACACATGCTAAAATTTCTAACATGATAAGCATATAAATACTAAGGTGCTAACATAAGGATAATTCATATTGATATATGAATTTAAGCATTTCAAGCACCTAAGAAAACTGTAGATAAGGTAGATGGGTCCCTATATCATCTATCACATATTGGAGATAAGCACATGCAAGTTGTGCATACTGACTAGTGAAATGCTCCCTAGGCATTTCAATGGAAATAAGTTGAATGCATATCAAAAAAAGGGTGGCATTTACACTATAAGACCACCAATTTCTTGGTTACTAGTCATTTTGAGTTGAGATTATCAACATAACATTTGTTGTAGGCCAAACATTTTTTTTCCTGAGGTAGTAGCATAAAGAGTGAAAGAGTGGTGTTTTGTATCCTATTAGGAAAATATGTTGGCACTTTACTCATAATTCTAGTTAGGAAGCACTTTTTCTTCTTAAGAAACTAAGGTTAGATGATCCGAAAACACCATTGAAAAACTCAAAGTGAAGTTTTAAATGTACGGATTCTAAATTTTCTCAAACTTACAAATTCTTGAAAAACTCAAAAGAACTTGCAAATTGTTTGGCAAAGTATTCTTGGTTATCAAATTGAATTAGAATTGTCAAAAGACTGATATCTTCCATTCACCAATAAAATCTAGATTATAATTTTAGAAGTTAAATGTCATAAATTGTCAAATTTTTCAAATATTGTATGAGTTCTTGATTAATTAAAAATCAAAATACTTGAAAATAAAACATGCAATAATGACAAATTACCACATGAAATTGATAACAGAGTTTGGCATTGATTGCCTACATCTCTGAGTCCACCCAATAGTGAGGACCGTTTCTATTAAATTTGTGCAACAAATGGCTTATAAATTATTTTTAAATGTTGCACAACTTCCCTCAGGCCTAATCTCTGTCCAAAAATTCCACCTTCACTGATAAAGTCAAGCTCGATCACATAGAATCCTTCCTCAGTCTTCAATCCCTTTTGAATGTACTTTGGTCCCTTCACTTCAACTATTGGTTTATACAAAAAAACAACATTCTCTTTCAATTAAACAATAATAACTAAAAGGCTTACCCTATGTATAGAGGTCAGAAATTAGATTAATATCTACTTGCTAAAGCCATCTCCAAGCTCTTATCTAGCTCTCAGCCTCTTAAAAATAAAACACAGTCAGATTTTTATGTCAATACAAGTAAAAATTACTCCCTTTTATAACACTTCAACCACCATGGCTGAAGTGGTTAAGGCTATTCAATTTTGGGTGGTAGGTTAGGGGTTCAAACCACCTCCCACCTTTATAGGTGCCTTGACTGAGTATGAATCAGCCTCTCCTTGTTGGACATGCTTAGGCTCTCCTCCCTAGGCACCAAGCATGTAGTTTGAATGCTTTGACTTCTTATTTCCCTCCTTTTTGGCACCTTGGACTTTGAAAATATCAAATGACATGTGAATAAAAAACACCTGAGCCAAATTTTTTTGCATTTAATTTTTGTGCCATGTGTCAAATGGATATTGGCCCACTTGGAATTTCAATAGTGCCATGTGTCAACCTTTGATAAGTCAAAATGTCTATATGTTCTCGAAACATGTGCCAAATGTCATAAGTGACATTTTTTGAGACATATTCAAATGACCATATCTTGAGCATCTAGACTCCATTTTGCGAACCACAAAAAGTACCAAAAAGCTCTTGATGAGCTCTATAGTGTGCCACCACTAAAAATCTAACTTGAAACCTTTTTTAGAACCCAATTTCTGATCACACCTCCCCAATGGAAGGCTTTTGGTCTCCAAAAGTCCAATATCCTCTGAAATCTTATAACTGGTCTACAAAAACTGCCTGCCTAAATGTCACATCCTGTAAAGCGATGAATTTTCAATCACTGCAAATTATTCACTAAGTGCAACTACAAACCAATTTGTTAGTGTAATAATTTGACCCACTATTTGTAACCACAATTGACAGTTACAATAAAATGCCCAAAAATGAATAAGGGTCTCATAGAATGTGTAAATATCATGCATGGCTACAAATAGTTTGTATAATTAGTACAATTACAAATGGTGCCCATAAAGGGTCTTATAAGCCTCTATTTGCATAATATAAAAGACAACATATAAACTCCAATGAAAATTTCATAAAATAGACATACTGCTCATGCCCATATAAATTGCATATACTGTTGTCAAGGTTTAGTAATGAAGTTTCAAAAATCCCAAACATGAGAAATTATTCCAAGTATGTTAAACCTATCCCCTGGTTGTTCTCTACGAGCCACTCCAATAAACCATATCATCATTCAAAGCATAGTAAATGTCCTTTATGCATACAAGGATCCCAAAATTGCTTTGTAACATGAATGCATCCACTAATCATGACAACACGAATGTCAAAAATTGATTGCCAACCCTCTTAATCAAATTTTATTGATTAGTTGGTGAGATTTATTTAGTGGATTTAGTAACATTTTTATGAGTTCATTTAAATTCATTAATCACCTCATTGATAGGTTTATATTCCATCTTAATCTTACCATTTCTAAGATGGTGTGATGGTTGAAGTCTCCAACACTTTTCAACCTGATGTCCACTTGTGTTACAATGAGTACAAAACCTTTTGTCCACTCTATTGAAAAACATATTCTTATTTCTACTCTCAAAACTCTATCTAGGAGAATAGTCTTTTAAAATATTTCCTAACAAAGATTTACGTTTCCAACATTTGGCTACATAATGGTTAGACAATCCACAAAAATTGCATGGATAAACATGCCACAAATTTTGTGTACCATAATAAAAAGGAACATTGGAATATTTATGTTATCTGGTAGAATTAGAATCAACATGATTGCAAGTGTGGCACAAAAAATGTGTTTTACCTTCCATCCCAGATGGTTTACACTTCTCCATAGCACATCTTGCTTCTTCTTTCTCAGAGCATTTGCTTGTTTCATTTTGAATACCAAATTTGTATCCTAACCCTGCATGATTAGGCTTATTCTCTACTTGAATGGGGTTAGTATCACCTTGGCCATCTTTTCCTAGGACTTTTCCATTAAATCCCATTTTAACAAGTAATTTTGAACCTATTCTTTTTGTATATTGTTCAAATTTACCAAAATCATTATTACTAGATTCTTCATGGGAAGGAAAATCAAATGATGACTTACATGCACTTACAATGTTTTCATCTGTCATAGTGCTTGCATCTATAGTGGAAGGCAACTCATTCACTTGTCCACCATTTTTTAGTTTTTCCACGAGCTCATCCTTGGCTCATAACTTCATTTTCAATTGGGCAATCTCCTCATCCAAGGAGTACAATCTTGTTCTTAGGAAAGCATTCTCTTCCTGGATTTGTTGGTTATATGCTTTAAGATCATCAAGCTTGGCTCTATTTGATAATTTTCCCATTGCACTTGTCGAATCAAAAAAATCAAAACAAATGCTGAAATAGAAGCAAAAATAACAACCAACTACTAAATCCCTATTGATTAACTGCTCTGATACCAACTTGATCCAAAAACACCACTAAAAAACTCAAAGTGAATTTTTAAACGTATGGATTCTAAATTTTCTCAAACTTACAAATTCTTGGAAAACTCAAAAGAACTTGAAAATTGTTTGGCAAAGTATTCTTGGTTATCGAATTGGATTAGAATTGTCAAAAGACTGATATCTTCCATTCACCAATAAAAACTGGATTTTATTTTTAAAAATTAAATGTCGTAAATTGTCAAATTTTTAAAATATTACATGAGTTCTTGATTAATTAAAAATAAAAATACTTGAAAATAAAACATGCAATAATGACAAATTACCACATGAAATTGATAATGGAGTTCAGCATTGATTGCCTACGTCTCTGGGTCCACCCAATAGTGAGGACCATTTCTATTAAATTTATGCAACAAATGGCTTACAAATTATTTGGAAACATTACACAACTTCCCTCAGGTCTGATCTCTATCCAGGAATTACACCTTCACTGATAAACTCAAGCTCAGTCACACAAAATCCTTCCTTAGTCTTCAATCCCTTCTAAATGTGCTTTGGTCCCTTCACTTCAACTATTGGTTTATACAAAAAAAATAACATTCTCTTTCAATTAAAAAATAATAATTGAAAGGCTTACCCTGTGTATAGAGGTCAGAAATTGGATTAATATTTGTTTGCTAATGCCATTTCTAAGCTCTTATCTAGCTCTCAACCTCTTAAAAATAAAACATAGTTAGATTTTCATGTCAATACAAGTAAAGATTACTCCCTTTTATAACACTTCAACCACCGTGGCTAAAGTGGTCAAGGCTATTCAATTTTGGGTGGTAGGTCAGGGGTTCAAATCACCTCCCACCTTTCTAGGCACCTTGACTGAGTATGAATTAGCCTCTCCTTGTTGGGCACGCTCAAGCTCTCCTCCCTAGGTGCCAAGCATGTAGTTTGAATGCTTTGATTTCTTCTTTCCCTCCTTTTTGGTGCCTTGGACTTTGAAAATATCAAATGACATGTGAATAAAAAACACCTAAGCTAATGTTTTTTGCATCTGATTCTTTTTTACCATGTGTTAAATGGCGATTGGCCCACTTGGCATTTCAACAGTGCCATGTGTCAACCTCTGATAGGTCTAAATGTTGATATGTTCTTGAAACACGTGCCAAATGTCACAAGTGACATTTTTTGAGAAAACTTCAAATGACCATATCTTGAGCATTTGGACTCCATTTTGTGAATCATGAAAAGTGCCAGAAAGCTCTCAACAAGATCTATATTGTGTCACCACTAAAACTCTAACTTGAAACCTTTTTCAGAACCCAATTTATGGTCATTAGACACCTAACTTTTAGGCACATGAGGATTGCTAGCATTAGCCAAGGGAAGTGCACCAGATACCATGTACCAGATTCTAGTTATAAGGTGATTTCAATCCCTTAATTAGAAGTTCATATGGCCTTTCACACATAAATCCAATCAGGTGAGTCAAGCCCTCATGATTTTTAAAATCACCTGAGGCCAAACATCTAAGTGGTGGGCACATGAAACTCACCAGACTCAAGAGGAATATATAGAAACTATAGGTACACAAGAGATAGATTGTAGGGCTATGTAAGTTTAAAGGAGAAATACACTAGCACTTTCATGCATATTGATAGTTAGGTGAGTCAAGACCATTTTGATTTCCAATAACCTATGGCTATAAACCTAAGTTTTTTGGGTGTAAAGAGGTTGCTAGACTTAGACAAAATAGGATCCAAGTAAAGATGGATAACTTAATTACATGTAAGAAAGATAGTGAAGACATATCATATGATCATCTGTAAAAGAACTAGAAAAGGAGGATCAAGTGCTAGAATACCAGGACAAGGGATTTGCATGGGTTAGGATAGGCCAAGGCAAGACTAATCATAAGAAACTAACCAAGATAAATAAGTGCACTCAAAATAAAATAATAGTAAAAAAGGTAGAATCGAGTACATTGAATTGCATGCATGTGATTCACTACACCTAGGTTACCATATTTAAGGTGAATTTCATCTCAAGAGAATAAAGCATAGAACAAGAATCATCATCAATATCTAGAATCCACATAGATTTGAGTGGGAAGCAATCATTTGAACCATAATTCACTTCACCAAAATACCACTAGGATCATTAAATAAGGTGGTGATGGAGGCATAAAGATATATAATAAATGAGTTTGTAGTAGAATGTTTTCATGAATTTTATAGAATTTCATGGGTTTCAATAAATATAAACACCACTACACCATTAAGGTACCTACATTAAAGATATTAGATAAAAAGGGGTATAAAACATCATGCAACTGACTGGTTTCTATTAAAAACTTTTTGTAAACTTGAGACATTGAGCAAACCATAGTAAACTAGAAAAATAGAGAGTCAAATTGCCCAAAACCCTACCAAAGCAATAATATAAGCACCCTTAGGCACCTAGAGTGAATGATTGTGAAGCTGGAGAAATTGCACTCATAGTTATATTGGTGTAGAGAGGTGTGGAAAAGAATTTTATAAGGAACTAGTCAGAAAAAAGTGAATTACTGCCATAGACACCATTAATTACTTACAAATCTTGGAGCCAAAGGTATAGCCATAGATCTCATGACTATGAAGTACCAGTAACAATTCAAGGTTTCAGTAGACCCAACCTACCATGCTTCAACACTAGTAGATTCAACATGGGCAAGAAGTAGAAGGGAATGAGTCCACATCAACAAAGTCTAAAGTGGGTGCAAATGGTAGTAGAAAAGGCCCTTATAAGAATAGTATCACCACTAATATAAGGGGTCAACATCATGCAAGTTAACCCTAAGGTGTTGACCAATATGTACTATAAATTCATGCAATTTCTCCTAGAGGTTTTGGTGGTGGAAAATTGACATTGACTTGTGCACACCTATTAACTAAAGGAGTAAAACCATCATACTTATATTCATGTGAAATACTTGGAATCAGACTAGATGGTGGATATAAGGAGAAAGAAAAAATAGGGCATAAAACTATTTGATGTCACTAGTTGAGATAAGTTGATAACTTTTGGCACAACTCAACTACACAAGTTGCCATACTTTAGGAAGCCAGAAGAGCTAGTGTAATTCCTTTTATTGTGCATCCATGGTGACTACATATACTTCATGAAGATAAGCTTGATTATATCAGTTTGCCTCATTATAAGGATAACCAAGCTCCCAAATGTCGAGAAGGACATCCATGAGATGATGGGTGATGATGAAGAGGTGGAGCATGTGAAAAAGCTCCTAAGCTACTAAAAAGGGGGATTTGCCTTCCACATCAAAGATTGGAAGGACCTGGGTATGAGGGTGGAATCACACCTCATGAGCTCAAATTTTTTTTCTAGTGGTCATTAGATTGATGTCATAAAAGATTACCTCTGCATTGCCTACCATATGGTACAAGGTGTAAAATTTAACATTGCCTAGTTTATTATTGAATATTTCATGAAGAATGCACTAGACTACCACACAATGAAGGGGACCTTCAGGTGGGGTTCCATTCTTATATTCATATTCATGGAGGAAATTAGCATAATATATGGGGATGAGGATAATATTTAGGTTTTTGTATAGCATAATGACTCCTTAATGTAAAAATACAAGGACTTTACTTGCCCCAATTCCTTCAATACAAAGTATAAGGTGTATGTGATGAGATGGTGTAAACAATATATAGAGTCATTTGGGATCAAGTGGTACATCCCATAGGAGATCCCTAGGATCATATATAGGATGACAACCTTTGTTGTGATGTAACATTTCTACATACTTTACTTAGCGCTAGTTAATGACAACAAGTCTAGTTGGTTGAAGCTCCCATATGCTTTTTCAATTAAGTATTTCAAGGATGTACTTAGGAGGATCCCCAATGTAAAACAATGGGATATTTCAATAAGGGAACTAAATATGGAGAGAAATAGGTTATGACATTGATTCATATACCCTATTGGGAAAGCAACAAGGGATAAAGAGGATGAGTCAAATCATACTAACATCCACCATATTTAAGAAGTGACCATACTTAGATACATCCATAGGCTTTACTATGAGATAAATCCTAAAACATATCTCAAGTGTCATTTAGATTGATGACCCTCCCATTAGGATTGGTGATGAAGGCATGTCAACACCAACTAAACTAAAGAATTATCCTAAGAAGAAGAAAGGAGATACACTAGAAGAAATAGAGGAGTGTATAAAGTTCAAAATTGCCTTAGGTGATGAAGCATCCCCTTCAGCCCCATCTAATAATCATGTAAAATTCATGATGAAGACTTCTCCTATCTTAAAGGATAAGTAGAAGAGGCTAAATTTCCTATTTTTGATGCCCATTATCACCTTGGAAAACATAGAGGCGTAGGAAAAACTATAGAAAAGGGAAATAGTGGGAAAGGGCATGTATATTGTGCCTAAAAAAGACTCCTCATCTAGGGAGGAAAATTCCTCACCACCCAGAGTGAAGAGGCAAGGTAAGAGAAATCTTAGAGGAAGTTTGGACTTAATGACATAGACATTAAGAAGGTGTTGGAGCTTCTAAAGAGAAAAGAGGAAAAGAGGAAGGTAGGAATGATGAAGGAAGAGAGTGAGAAAGCCAAGGCTAAATAAAAGAACCTAAGTAAAGGAAAAATATATGAAGATCCTAGTGTGGTGGAATTGCATGAGGCTCTCTAAGGTAGCACTACTACCATGTTTGGTGTAGAAGGACCATTAGGCACACCAAATGAAGAGGAGTTAATGCACAAGTGATAGGACATGGACCTAGATCATGATCACATTGAAGTGGCACTATAATTTCACTACAAGAGAGGACATTATGGCCAAGGGCATGACCTAAGATGAAATTGATAAAGTGGATTCCGAGGAGAAAGGGAAAAATAGGAGAAAACCATCATGATTATCAAGAAGAAGAAAGTGGAAATAAAGAAGGCCTAGAAGGATAAGGTTAGAAAGGAAGAAAAAAAGAGGGTTTCTATAGGTGTAGAACCCATTAAAGATAAAATAGTAGAGGCACCTAGTACCCAAACTAGCCTAGTAGAGGAATCTACAAAATAGGTGTGTCCTATTAGTGAAGTGGTACCTAGGGACAAAGATAGTGATGTTGATGCCTCAAAGGAACAAAAAAAATAAGAAGAAAAAGAAGTAGATGAAGGGGAGAAGTACAAAGAATAAGAACCCCTATATGAAAGAGAAAAATAAGAAGGCATTGAGGAAGAGATTAGCACAAAAAAAGAGGCATATGACATAAGGAGATGGCTATTGAGAAAGAGGAATTTGAGACAAGTTACTAGAAAAAGGCATAAAAGGGATATATAGTAGATGAAGACTTTTACATGTTAGAATACATGCCCTCCAAAGCTATAACAACATTGATGTGACATCAAGTGTCCTTTACTCTTAACTGTTATATAGATGAGCCTCATTTTGAGGTACCAACTAAGTTAATATGGATCACTAATAATCTAGAAGAGGGGCATGATTAGCAACTAGTCAACCCGTAGGATATGAACCTAGTAAGGTTGGCTAATGCCCTACTTAAGATAGCCTCTAAAGTAGCATGAAAGAACATAATTAATAATGTTTTCACCACCAAATGGAAGGATATTTCACTTAATTCATAAGAATAACTCAACACCATTAAGCTTAAGCTCAAGTAGTTGGCTGATCACATTGAAAAAGTATATCCATTCCTTATGGATAGTATTAACACTTCTAATCTAACTAAAGTTGATAATGTTTACATGTTATTCGATTAGATGCTCCCATGAATGAAGCTAACACAAGATGAGAAAGAGGGCCCTTGTGAAGCTATAAATAAATAGCTCAACAAAAATATCAGTGAGGTAGAGGACCTCTTTGTAAGACTGGAGGAGTGTGCAGATGATGTTAATGGCATTTTTTGCAATTTTTCAACCCAAGAGTTAGTCATCGACATGTGCCTCCAAAAGGCAAAGGGGTAAACGTCCACATTTAGGAAACAATGCTTCACTATCCATATAGTTGAGTGCATGTAAATAATGGCATAGGTCAACACATTGAGTGCCTATTTCAAGACCCAAGAGTAGGACCTAGAGGAACTTTTCTATGCCTTCTAGACAAAGGTGAGCGATAATGGAACCATCCTAGATGGTGGGGTTAGAAAGGCTAAGGAAATGCTAGAAGCCTTTTTCAAGGAACTAGATAATAATGAAGTGCTCATGCTTGAGGATACCTCTATAAAGATTGATATCACCATCAAAAAATTCAAGCTCATAACCTAAGGATTTGATGACTTCAAGGTAGAACTATAGTAGAGTACACCTAAATTTTATGTATCTAAGGTGCCATAAGGATAGTCTGAGGGTGGACTAATGTTTTGTATGGGGTAATGTTGGGCCCTATTTCATGATAAGTAATGGATCTACTCTAACTCGATAAACACCTAAGCTCAAGGAAACTATGTGAATAGTTTCTATTTTGTCTTCTAGCAATACCAACTAGATGGTGATTAAAAACTCTAAGAAACATTGAGAACCAAGTGCATATGCCAATGGCTAACCATTAAAAATAAGTGACTCCTTTTGAATCACATAGAATTGGGAAGTAGGTACATAGGATAGTGACTGCACATTAAAGGCAAAGAGTAGTGGGGGAGGCAAGATGTGTACCTCTAGTCCCAGATCAATAGTTATCATGCCTCACTTCCCATAAACATAGGATGCTCCAAAGACTATAAAATAAAGTTGAGTTCAATTGAAGTGAGAGAGGTGAACTGGAGTAGTGAAACTCTAGTGAATTATAGCTAGAAGCTTGTCTTAGGCTAGTAACTTAAATTGTGATGTACTATGATGATCCCATTTATAACACCCAAACTTAACTATGAGCTTAGGCCTAAGTATTTTATGTTGGGCACTTACTCAATTTATATTGACTATGTATGCATTGTTGTTTAATGTATTAAATGAAGAATGATTTACATAAATAGTTGATGGACTAATGCTTTAGGTCTTTATATGTTTATTGGATTCATATTGTATTTTATCAAATGTGTAAAATGAGATTCCAAATTGTTTCACTCATAGAAAACCTATAGGTGAAAATGAGCCCTTCACCAGAATAGGAAATATGCTAAGTATGGTAAAGACCCTATGCCCTGAATGAATCATGAGCCTAAACATAAGACCATATCTAAATCCCTTAACCCAACATGCAATTGGCCCTCAAGAACCTAAATTCCATTGATTATATGAAACCTAATACTTGAGCCTATGAATTCACAACCATCATTGCATTATCCCAAGCCCCTAAATAATAGAGTTACACCATGGAAAAACTAGCCCAACACAAACCCCAGTGCCTTCTCTGCTACACTTCAGGTGAGAAGATAAGGCTTGCACCTTATGTATATTGATACCAACACTATTGAGTGTTAAATATTGAGTTCCATAGTAATTTTCAAGGTCTATGCCCCTAGAACAAGTTTAGAATCAACCTGGATAGCTAGGTAGGTGCATGACTAGACCCATGACCGATAAGACTAACTTCCCTATAATAGAAGACCTTGTCTAGCAAGTGTGAACACAATATGGTGGATTATAACCTATTTCATCTATTCGCCAACACTCTCTATTCTAAGTTATAATATTGGGTTTGGACTCTCTCTCCACTTAATTTTTAATAGGCCATCAACCAAGCCAAGTTCCAAGATTTACTCATGCATTAGTTTGAGCCATCTCAACCTCCTATGGGCACTCGTATGCCCATCAAAAATAAAAATAACCATGTTACTACCAATGTTGTCACTAATTACTATGATACCATTCATAATATTCACTCTATTTCTCTTGACCATGCTTTAAAACAAGTTTCCCCTCCTAGCCACATTTGTAATCCTCACTTTTATCCAACCAACAACATCAATGTTCATAATCCTTTATCCTTGTAGAACTAAAAAATGTATAATAAGGTCTATTCCAAGAGAATTTTATCCCACTCACCCTATGAAATCATGGTATGATCCAAATAAATTATGTTGGTTTCATGCTACTTGGGTTTAATCTTATGAGACTTGTAGGAAATTATGTAGCTTAGCTATAGATTTCCTCCTTGGTCTCAATTTTGACCATGGTTCCCTCATTCATAAATTTCAACAAGCCTATGACATTTCATTCAAAGATCACAAAACATAAAACAAAATTCAATATTTGAAATAATTTAATTCTCATTTTTCCATATAAAAATACCCTCTTCCAAACCATCATGATACTAATGATAAGCCTACTCCTTCCACTAATAACATTGACAATTTTCTAAACCCAACTCCTAAAAAGAATGTGGTCAAAATTACTAATATGTGAAGGGTAGTTGCCTTCATTGATTCTCATCCTACCCACATGCACCAATTGTCTCACATTTTCAATTTTAACCAAGATTCTTCCCCACCTCACCTAATAGAGTTGGGGAAAGAGGACCTTATCTTTTTTGCTAAACTAATTCCAACACCTCCATTGGATAACACCTCTCATACCATTTCTACAATTTTACAACCTCTTTACCCATTTCCAATGATATTCAACCTTATAAAACTACTTCAAATCTATCACAAACCAAACCTGCATCAACCAACTTTTACCCCAATTAAGCTTCTCACATCCTATCAACACAAATTTAGATACACTTCTTCTCATCTTTATGAAGAACTCCTCCAACACTATGTACCCCTATCCAATAGTCCACTCATGGGTTATGATTAATGTGATCCTATCATAGAGCTTACTAATCTCCCATCTCAAATTCCATTTCCTAAATTTATGTAGACCTATCTACATCATTGTAACCACCTTATGCAACTCCTATTCTAAATGAACATATCATCTTCCCCTAGTAGGATGTGAAACTACCTTATCTGGGTTAGAATATAGAATATTAAAATAGTGAAAAGAGATGTTTATACACATTGATGAAACACTAGACACTTATCTCTCTCTCTCAAGTTCCCCATCACTTCTATGATTCTCAATGAGATTATTCTTCATGTGGATGATCCTCCCCTCTTTATAAGTGTCCAAATTGGTGACATCCAAGCTAAGTGTGCCGTGATTGGTGAGGATTCAAGTACTTGTGTTTCTTCTATCAACTTCATTAAAACCCTTAGATACTTTGAATGTAATCTTAGATCCACACGTATCACATTTAAAGGCTATGACCAAAGGCAAATGCCTCTCTTAGGTTATTTATGGCTCCATATCACCATCTTGATATCACTATTTGATTGAAGGCTATGATCTTAAATTTTACTCTCTCTCCTATAATATATTTTTTAGAAGGCCATGGACTCATCACATGAGGGTATTCACTCTTTTGCCTACCAATGTGTTAAGTTCCCTTACAATGGTGTAAATTATAGGATTAAAAGTGACACTAGACCTTGGATTTGTTAACAATTCCAAGACCATGGTGTATTCAAAATTCCAACCCTTTAACCCTTGACGAGTGTTCCATTCTAAGAATCTCAATGTTTTAACTTCCATGTCAACTCTACATGAGGTTACCATGGTCACCCTAAACTCATTGAGAATATACCACCTAACTCTTAGATTATAATGATGATGAGCCTAATAAAATCAACCTCAAGATAAAAACTTTTGATCTATCCTCATCTCATTTCCTAGCCTCCACCTTCTTTATAGTTATGTTCCTATCAACCACCTAATGAAAATATACCCCTAGTCTTAACTAAGACTCAACATTCTATTCATCATACCACCTTTGATGATAAGGTCATAATTAATTACATAATTGATATTCATACACTCAAATATGATGATGGTTATACCTTAGATGACCCATTTATAGGAGGTCTTATTCAGGCTTAAAATGCTAAGATCCTTCATTATCATTCTTATTTGTTTCAATATTTCCATTTATCTTATTGAATTTCATCTTATATAGTTCCTAATTTTAGCATTATCCCTCTTGTTCATAAGGTAGAGATGGTTCACACACCTCTAGTTTGATCATTCTATGACTAGTCTCTATCACTTCACTAGATACCAATATCTATAACTATATTGCCTTTACGATGCTTACTACTATCCTTTAACCCTTTGTGCATCCTTCTCCTCCCTTAGTTGAGACTAGTGTGAATCCTATCCCCACTCTCCCTTTAGTTGAGTCTCTTCCTACTTCTACTCTTATTTATCCTTCGATCGGGCCTCATCTAGTCTCTCTACTAGCACCAACTCCCCTTGGTGATGGTTTGCTTCCTTTATCATAACTTTCTACTTTACCCACCTAATGGGCTGATCAATTGTATTGTAACATTCATAGAGTTTCTAGTCATTGGACTAGAGATTATAAATTAAACCAACCTTCCCTATATTTTTCTTCTATCACCTCTGTTAGTATACCCATAAAGTCTACTAACAAACATATTTTTTCTTCCACAACACATGTGATCATTCCTCCCCTCATTGTTGTAAGCTTAAATAATACATAGATACCTTGTGTCCTACTCTTCTTTAGCCTATAGATAAGGCTATACCTCTCTCAAAAGTATTTCCTAAATATATTCCTAAATATGGAGAGGTATATTCTCTATGGCACCAATGTGGTACCCATCACATTGATCATTGCCACATCCTTCAGTAACATCTCCAAGATCACTTTATGACCATTCATATGCTTATTGTCCTTCTTCCCAAAGGTCACCCATGTAAGAAGGCTCCCCCTTCTCTCCTCATGGTTCTTCCACTTGTGGCCCCTTCTTCCATTATGGTTACTCCACTTGTGGTTCCCCCACATGTGGTTCCTCCACTCGTGATCCCTCCACCTATGGATCTTCCTTCACCTATGACCCTTTCTCCACTGATGACTCTTTCATGTCCCACAAATTCCACTCATATTCCTTATCCTAAGTATCCCATGCATGATGGCCCTCATGAGCATGATCCTTCAAACATGCCTATATTTTCTATCAAGGATATTTGATGAGAGATATTTTCCCATCTTTCTTTGAATATTGATGATATGCTCACTACAGTTAGAGTCCAAATTCATAGAGATATATTAGATGTTATGGATAAATTTACCAGTATTTATGAACATGACATGGTGTTCCTTCAATTTTTTCTTCATTTTGGATTGGATGTGTACTCAAAGTTTATATTTATCTACTTTATATCATTTGACACTATGAAAAATTCTTATCCATATTACATGGCTATTTATATTTTTCACTACATGTTATCTATGGTGTCATTTTATTTCCTTATGCTCTCTTATGGATTCTTTTCATGACTAATTTCTTCATTTTTTTTATGAGTTAATTTTCTATGGATGTCTTATCTCTTTCTCAAGATTATTTTCTACCCTATCTCTATAACATGGATAATCATTATTATGACTTGGTTATATAAATATTTCTTCCCTTAGCCATTCCTTCTTTACCATGTGATCAATTATTAAACAAGTCATCATATTATAATCTCATTTTACTAGTCCATCTTGGATCTCCCTTTACTCCCCTTATTTCCTTTTGTAAACTAGACATACACATGGTTGAAACTTGAGATAACATTTTGGTTCATAGGTAAGCCTAATTGATGTAGTCAGTCATTCCTTTTTATACTTAGCTTCCTTTAAGCCAAAGTATAAATCTCATTTATGTGTATCACTCTCATGATTGGTCATTGTAAGTCTGTATGGAGGAGGAATCTTAAAATCTAAATCATTTTAACAAAATATAATAATACAAAAGGAAACATTAAAACTTTCAAAAGTCAAATCACACTAAAATACATGATTCAAAACACATCTCCTTTTTCTAATTGAATCTTAAACTCCATAATTGGCCTCATGATAGATTCAAGGTCCATTGGGGTGTATTAGGCCAGTATATTGGGGTAGGAGAATAAACAAATATTTTAGTGCTTCCTACTTTCTCATATAAGCACCTTTTCTTCATAGTAAACTGATGAATCTATGAGAGATCCTGAGGAATGGAGAACATGTTGTGGGAAGGTAGGTCCATTTTAATTTTTATTGTTCAAACAACCAACATGATTTGATCTTCATACAACTTTATGCTTATTTTGAATGGGTTTCATTTATATATTGATGGTCACTAGTCACTTAGTATCTTTCTATGTCCTTAGTTTGCCTCATGTTTTATAAGGTATTCTCATAGATGCCTACATTATGATTTTTACATTCCCTCTTTCATTTTCCATACTCATCATATTTCCCCTTGAGAAATATTGTTTTTTTCACTAATCACTCCCCCTAGGCATTCCATTTGTGAGTTGTAGTGTAAGACCTTGGATAGGACCACACCTTCCTTATAAATTACCAAATTACCATTCCCAACATCCCCATTAACATATTTTTTGTCATTTAGACCTCAGTGGTATTCCCTTTGTGAGTTGCAGTGTAAGACAATGGATAAAACCTAGCTTCCTCACAAAATTTACCATCATAATGAAATTACACATGTCAAATATGAGATAAGTCATGATTGATCATGAGTTGCATATCATTGACGTGATTCCCATCTTGATATAGTATGTTTTATGATTAATCCATGGATATTTCAATTTTATCTTCTAATTTTATATTTGCATGTAAGAATACAACCATTTTTATTAAGTTTTTCATACTTCCTAGCTTGAATTAGTGTGATCAATTTAAGTTAATTTTTTGCAATTTTGTTTCTCTTTTATACTTTGCAATGTGATTTAGTATGATTGATTCACTTACTTGTTTTGTTTTGTTAATACCATTTCATTTTCATGTTCCTTCCATTTTCTTACATTTTTTTCAAACTTACAAACATGATATAGTGTGATTTTACTTGTTTTAATTTGGTGCAAATATTTTTCATGGTTTTAAAAACATTTGTTTTCCTTTTTACCATATTTGGTTTATTATACATAGTCATCTTTTGTTATTATACCTTTCCCATCATTATATAATGTATGATACATTTATTTTTTATTAATTATACTTTTCCAGGTCATTTTTTGTTTTTTATGTTTAACCATGCATGTGTATCACATAATTCTAGAAAAGAAAACACTACACATATATTTATCATAATATATACAACAAAAGCAAATTACATGTGCTAGAAATAAATAAATCTATGCATCAACATCCATAACCACATAAAATCATGAGATAAAATAATACTATCAAAATCAATATCTCTATATATCATGTGTTTTATACAATACAAGGTACAAAATACATAGCTCCAATTATGCAACTGGGCTCTATCATGTCTATCATGTGGCCTAGGCACACTACTTATAGATTCCTAGGACTATCCCATTTGCATTGTATACTATAATGAGGTAGTGTAGGATCTCAATCTTACTGCTTTTACTTATAGATTGGCCACTTATACCTATACCTATCAAAGTTGGACCTTATGGTACCATCTATCTTAGCTTAGGTATTTTGGTTTAGACTAGTGGGAGATGCCTCAAGGTAGTTATAGACACACAAATATGGATTGGAGCCACTGGTAGGGGTGGGATTGGTAAATTCAAAGGCTTGGTAGGCCTTGGCTTAGGATAGATCAATGGATATGGCTACCATGGTCCAACTTTTATAGGTATAGGTATAAGTGGCCAATCTATAAGTAAAAGCAGTAAGATTGAGATCCTACACTACCTCATTGTAGCCATGATTAGGGATCCCCATATGACTTCTTCTATCATAAAATATATAAAACCAAAACTAGATAGATATTAGATCACATATATATATCTAAAAATATATCTATATACTACAAATCACATGCAACTAGTATTATATATCAAAGATTATAATTATAAACATTTCTCATTAGTCCTAGTGTCACTAGCCATCGTCTCTCCATCTACTCACCTATCAAGCATGATCTCTCCATCTTCTCATCCACAAATAACATCCTATATCAATCACCTCCCCAATAATATGAATCCAAGAGTCATAACTCATGCATGTTATGACCTTATCCTAAGAGGTTCCTCTATCAACCAACTCTATCCTAGACCAACTATCAGGGCATCATGTGTGGCTACCTTCACCTATGATTGATCTCACTTATGGTGCCGAAAAATATGATGTGGACATGGTGGTTTATATTTCTCCTATTATAGTACCTTTTTCACCCCTAAATCCACATCCATGTCCTCTCCTTCTCTAACCACTTGCTATCATGTTTGATGAGTCCATGGTCTCACATGCTAAGGCCTAATCTTGGGTCTCATGACTAGTACTCATCATCCTCCTCTCCCCTTTATATTTATATCATGTCATGCCCAAAAAAAAGGCATTGATAGAGGATCCACCAGGTGTGGGAGTCTAAACTTCCCTAGTAAGTGTGTTAGTAGTTATGGATCTACCCACTAGGTATAGTATCATATGATCTTCACCCAAATTATTTATATTACCATGGTTGACCAGCTAAGACAAATAATATCAATGTGTGTATAAGGTTACCACATGATCTAACCTCATGTGATCATATAAAAATATGACACATAGGTCATGACCCATGTTACCTAGTTTTGTCACCATATAGTCACCCAAGGTAACCTATCATCCACCATATGGGGTAATCCAGATAGTTGATACACAAAGAACCTATCATATATCTAATCACTTAACATAACTACCAATCCCATGGTATTATACCCTATAGACAACATACCATATAGATCATGCATGATCTAGACCTAGATGATAGACCTAAATTCATACAATGCTCCTTGATCTAAAATGGACTAACACAAGTATATCACATATAAAGTTACCTTACCATATAACTTTTGAAAAACACTTGTGCTATCATAAGTATAATCATGGCCTTCTACATGTATAAAATATACATGACATACACATCAAAAATAATAACCCACAAACCTAGGTATATCCTATTTAAGCATGTCACCCACCTAGCTAGTGCTCGTCTCTCCTCAAGATCATCTAGTGTCCATGTGATCATTAGTTTCCCTTTTATTGGTAGTCTAAAAAATGTGTGGATTTAATCTAGTTTGATACCCACCTCTATCATATCCCCATTCACTACCCATCAAAAAGTGTTGGTAAACTATTCTGATGCTCTAAGGAATATGAAAACAAGATCAACACTCAATGGGATGCACCTCATCTCCATAATACCTCCCAGGCCCTATGTAGCTAATCATGATATATCCACATGTGTTAATTGTTCCTAGTAGATAAAATAGCCATGATTTATCTATCAGTCACCAATACATCTAGCATCTTTGAAAAATATCAACCAATAAAGGATGTATCATATCTCCATGTCATTTATAATTAAAATACATTCTTACAAATTCTCAAAACTCAGCTAGTTTGATTTAGTTTTTTTTTCATTTTCTACAAAATCAGCCTATTATTATTAAATCAACCCTATGCTTCATTTGGGATACTAAATTGACCCTATCAAATTCCTTTTGAATCATCCTATCCAATACTAAATTGACAATCTTCTTACCTTGAAATGCTATATCAACCCTATTGTACACAATTGGCCTTCATCAACAATACTACATTAGCCATTTGAAAACAACTAAGTCAACCAAATACTACATAGTCACCCCGCTCTTAGAAAAATAAATCAACCCACTACTATGTATTTGGCCTTATTATTCTCCCTTGCCTTATATACTAAGTCAACTAGGTCAAATTTGTTCATCCATAATGATAAAGTTTTGACCATTTATCATAAATACCTTGGGAATTTATTGGTTTGGCTTATTCCTACCCAGTACCCCGTTTGCCCCTAGTGTATCTAAAAACTTCCTAGGGTTCATTCTAGTGCCTCAATTTTGCCTACGAGGCAATGTTTTATAATGAGCTTAATTTCCAATCAAAATATTAAAAAAATTGAAATTTTCTATTTCACTCATAATGGTTGCTATGCATCTTCCCCATCTCAGCTATCATCTCCTCACCATTGTGACTCTCTAGTCTCTAACCATATCTCTTAGAGATCTATTTTCTTAGAATAGTAAAAATTAAAAATGAATTATTTTTCACCCTATTTATATTTACTATTCAAAATTATTTGCCTTTCAAATATTTACCATCACATTTCTTATTTTGATCATATCTTTCTCTCTACTATGTATTTTTCCAAACTGTAAAATGTTTTGAAATCCTAACATCATATAAAATAATTTCACCTATTATATGTCTATATTGATTTGTTTTATTTTTCACTCTTTTTTTATAATCTCTACAGGTTCACCTAATGTTCCCTACATTGGACACATTCACATTTATTACATCTCCCTCTTTATCTATAATACTAAGTTAAGTAAAGGTATATGTTTTTAAATTCTATCCTTTCATTTATCTTATTTATCATTACTACAATTAATTTAGCTTCAGCATTTTGTGTGGCATATGTTATTTTCCCAAAGCACCATCCCATGTTTCACTTATATGACATGTGATGAGATTTGAGTGGGGAATATGTATACACATAATATTATAAAAATTTATCAATTATTGAAGCTTTCTATCTTGCAGGAACCTAACGATTCTCAATTATCTTAGTGCATTCCTTAAGGGGTGTAATAGGAAAGGGGTGGGTAAACCATTGGTGCTTTATAAGATTATTTTCTCTTAATACCACTTGTTATCTATAAAACCATCTCCTGAAAACATTCCCCTAAGATTTTCATCCTCTTTTTCACCACCCTCTAGTCATTTTTTGCCTTCATTATCCCTTCCTTAGCCTAAAATCCTTTTTTATGGCTTACATTACACTATCAACCCCATCAACCTTATACTCTAATTGATAAAAATTATTTATGTTCTAGGTTGGCCCATAACTAACCTAGACTAAGACCTAATGTATTTTTGTTAATAATGACACAAGGTCAATTGGGTCGACCTTATAGACCTAAAATTTTAAAAATGATTAGGGTTAGATCTACATATATAAACACATCCATTTCATCATTTAGAAGAGAAGATAAAAAGAAGAGATATATATTATGCATTTAATTATCGACCATTTTACTTGAGTATCATAGACTAGGGTTTCATAAGTTCTTTAGAGATATGTATCTTGTCTTGTGGAAAATTATTTTGGATGTATTGATAGGTTGTGTATCTTAGAGATGATTTATCCTTATCATCCTCATATACCACAAAAAGCTCTTGTGAAGCACCTTGGACAAGGGAGAGACTAAGGCTTGGTGGGTTCATCTTTAAAGCTAAATATTCTTAATTTTTTTCCTCACTTGTAAGAGTAGATAGATATGTATTTTTATTTCTCTCCCATACACTAGGATTTTTTATACATTGACATGAGTATATTTCTTCTATGCATGTTTAATTTTCATGTTTATTACCCCAACTTTATGCCACAAGATTTGTTGTGCACTATATTAGATTTTTAATTTAATTTTTATTAATTTAGTGAATATGAAAACATAAAACCTATTAAGTTTATCACATATTTTTTCTTTACTGGAGGCTTTGAAACCCTCCCTAGTGAATTTATTATGGTAAGAGATCCCTTGGCCAGGTCTATTAGATGCATCTTGGTTATAAACTTGAATATATAATGTATTCAAAATTGAAATTTTAAGTAGGATTTATATTTTCTAAGATATAATTGATTTATAGATCCATTTTATTTTCCATTACATATGCACCTTGATAGTAGAATCCACACAACTGTGTACAGGCAGTTTGGTAGGCATGGTTTTTGGAATACTCTATTATGTAGATTGAGGTTTGAAAATAGTAATATGAATGTGGAAACCTAAAATAAAGGATATAAGAGTACCCTAAATATTCCCTCCTTATTTTGGTAATTTCTCAAACTCATAACAAATCACCTATAGATTAATGACTAAAAGAATAGTATGAACATATATGCTCAACTTGACTATGTCAATTTTGTAGGTAAGTTCATGAAACTAAAGAGTGGTTATAGGGTAGATATTTAGGTTTTATAAGTAATATAGGGTCTGGTATAAATTTAATAAGGGTCCATAGTAATTGGATCCCTTGGAAGGATGTAAAAAACATCAAAAAGAGACCATTAGGGTCAAAGTTATTATATTGCTCACAAAGACTAAGCCTAAGCTAATCAAGTGAAAAGAATGTTTGAATGGTAAAATTACTTATAAATATATATAAATACCTTATAAGTAAGGAATCAATCATATACAAAACATTTAAAACTAAAAATCAAGAATAGAAGAGCTCACTTTCTCAAAACAGTCACCATGACCATTCACCTATAGGCCTATATAGTCAAGAAGGTCATCTTAATTATGTATAAATTTTATTGAGGATGTTTATGGACAAAGTTACATTATGAATTATAATTATTTATATTCACTCTAAATTCATGACATTTATCAATATATTAGAGGTTTGTACTTTATGAATGATTTCTATGAAGTTGAAGACCTAGAAATTACCTTATAAACCCTCAAAGAGATCAATGAAAGATAATGTTCATTTAAATGATTTTAATGAACATTATTGGTATTTAAAATACCTAGATTAAATATATAGGTCTCAAATGAACCTGTTAGAGCCAATATTTAGCACGTGTGAAAGGAAATACATAAAAATAAGCTTAAAACTACCTAGTTCAGCTAGTTTGCCTAGTGTTTGAGTGGGTCTAATATATTTAACCCTTGGAATAGATTTTATAGGTTTAGGTAGAGGTATTATATTATTATATTATCCATATATTATGTTTTCATAGTTATGTGATAGGTTTCAAAGTAAAGAACCAAGACATAAGGAAGGTTGGCTTCTTGGTTGTATGAAAAAAAAAGGTTACAAACCTTTTCAAGGTCACTAATGTCATTAAAAACCTCATGACACTCCTATAATTACCTAATGATATATTTATACCTTATATATATCATGAATAAACTAATTTAAATGGATTAAAAAATAGTTGAAGAAGTTATACCCATGCAACATTTTGGTGTTAATGACATTCAAAGACACTTACAAGATTTATCAGCTTATCAAGCTTGTCTCAAAATAAACACACTCTTGGAGATTCATAGGAAGACTTGAAATACCGACAAACTCAACATTGAAACCATGAAGCATTTAAAAGGTTCTAATATAGATATTAAGCCTACATGGGGATACTATTATATAAACATGCATATCCTTCTTGAAACCTCTTTTCAAGTAAGCTATGAAGACTCAACTATAAGTAATCTACAGGCTAAAGATATGGTTTGATATCATATATTACACACATATATTTGACAATATTATTGTGATAATCATCAAGCATAAGATTAGGCTTTGTATGGGAGATAGATTTACCTTCATCACCTTACATGAGAGGATTTATTATTGTATATTTTGATGATAAATATTAAAACATTAATGTGTATAGACTTAAGTCTCATCATCACCAAGATGAGAGATGAATTGAAAGAGCCAAAGATGGCATAGAAAGATTCCAAGAATGTCAAGTAGGCCATATGTCAAACTTACAACTCTTAACTCCTCCTCCAAGAAAAGATAGTTTTAAGAGAAGGAAGATGAGTCATAGAAGATGAAAAACACTTTTATGCCACCTCTCATGTGGTCATCATCAGGACAAGCTAATACATGTTCAAGACAAATGACAAGACTATTTTTCTAATCTTATTTTGGCATTATAACTTGTTCTAGATAGATGATAGTCATGATGGACTTTCTCCACATCTTATATCTCTCTCCTTTCTTCTATAAATTTGGCCTTGAATGGATTGTAAAGGATCCTCCAAGTTACTATGGAAAATAAATAATAAAATTGATACTTTATTGTTAATTCTTAAGTGAGTTCAAACTAATTTTTCCTTTTTCATCTCATACTTAATGTACTCATGATGAATTATTGATGAATAAAAGTGTTGATGTTCAATCTCTTTGCATTTTTCCTCTTCAATATTGCCTATTTATGAGTAATTTATCTCTTTGCAAGTCATATGGTTTGTATTAAGTGGTTATTCAAATGTTAAGTGTGGGAAAATTTAATGAATGATTCATTTTAGGCCTCTTGATTACCCCTCTTAATTGATGTATCAGTTATAACATACATAATAAAGTACTTGTGTTAGATAATTAAAGTTGTGTGATTATATTAAGCCTTGTTTATATTTGTTATCAAATCATAGATCATAAGAGGAGACCTAAATTTGGTGCATCACCACTTTTTTTACTTTCAGTTTCTTTGTCACTTTTCATTATAATTTGAGTATGTGTAGTGATAATATAGGTGTAGCATCAAGGGAACCAACCCTATGTAAAGGTTTTATTTAGTTACATGCATCCCAAAAATTTATAGATTTACCATTGTGTCAATTGAGTGAGGATACTTGAATCACTTCCTTAAAGGGTATAACTCAAAGTGACAACATCTAGATTTCCCCCATCTAATCTAGTAATGAAATTACTAGTTTAAAGGAAAAGAATGCATACCTGCGTGTGTATAATGCACCTTAACTTTTATTTAATTCAAATTTAGTTCTTTATTGGTGACTGACGTAAAACCAATAACATGTTATAATACATAATCAGTGTATACAATCTATAATTAAAAGTATTTGAAAAGATCAAAACGGAAAGAGCAAGGTTTATGAGTACACCTACATATTGATGTAATTGAATTTCCTGTTGGTAAGTTGATTTGAAATATATATTATTATAAGGATCTAAAACTAAGATTAGGAAAAATATATAAATCTATGGAGTGCATATATATAAGGATATAGAGAGAGATATTTGATGGCACATTCCCCCAACCTTGGAGAAAAGGTAAGTTTCCACTTGATAATTAAGATTATCTCAACCGTGTGACCCAATCATACTCAAATATGGTGAGCATGAGTGAATAATGTTAAATAATACTATCAAATTGGTAATTATATATTATATAATCAATTCCAACCTAAAAACTTGCTAAGAGTGATTGATTTAATCACCTCAACCATACCAAAGGAGAACTAACTACTACAATAAACTATCTCATTAAAGTCTATAAAAGTACATCCTAGGTATTAGTGCATAAAAATAGATCATAATGGGTGATGATAGTACCTAAGAGTGTTATAAAATCTAAAATTGGTTTGGATTTACTATATTAGGTGTACATTGTATATCATATTCATATTAGATATGTCTCATCATGAAACTATGTATAACAATGGTACCAATGTATATAATTCTACCACAACTATGAATCTAAATTAGATAACTATGTGATTTGGCCAATTAAAAAATAATGTAAATGTGAAAAATGTCATTTCAAAGCATGCCCTTACTATATATGGAGAATTTTGGAAATTGAAATAAGTAATAATGTGGATAACATGTTTCTAAAACATGCCCCCACTAAATCTAGATGTGATGAATATTGAATAAGTGTGGATAACATGCTTCCAAAACATTCCCCCATTGAATCTAAAACTATGAATGTGTGTAATCCATACCCATATGACAAGTTACAACTAAATCTAAAATACTGATTTAAGTACCAAATACTAAAAAAGTGTGGAGAACATGCTTCTAAATCATGCCCCCACTGAATCTAAAAACTATGAATGTATGAAATCCATGCCCATATAACATGCCCCCAATGATATAACCCCATTTTTAGGTGAGGTAATAATATAAAACATTAGGTAACTCACCTATAAAAGATAAGATAACTATATAATTTGTAAATGAAACCTTGTACCATAAATAAGAAACATGTCTATGTAGATATAGCATTGAAGAACATAAAACAAAGTAATCACATGAAGGCATAAATGCATGATAAGGATCATGATAATTTATATATAGTAACAATAAAAAAAAAATGAAGCACACACATAAGATCACTCAAAATTAGATCAAAAGGAAATGGTCTAAGGAGACTATAAATAAGGGGCATGTTTAAGTGTCACATAATGAAAGGGACATGACTTAGTTAAATGTATATAAAATAAAGGATGAAATATTCAAATGTTCATATAATAATCAATGACATATTCAAAATTCATATAAATCATACATAATTATGGGGGCCATAAATAAAATATCATATTAAAATGCTTAAATAAGTAAGATAATAGCAAAACAAGACACTCAAAGAAGTACATAAAGGAAAGCATAAGCAACCAGCATAGACATGTCATAGTATCCCATAGATCAAATTTGGTAGCACAAAATGTCAAGTGCATGGATTATCAATTACCTTGTATAATATATAATCATGGATAAAGGCATGTGTGAATACATATATGAGCTCAAAACATGATAATGTGAGTGACCATAAAATGATATAACCTAGAAGTATCATGATCATAGAGGTGTATGCCCCCAATATCTAAAATAAGAATAGATCATGTATATATTATGAATGTATCACACTCAAGTAGAATAGTGACACATGTGTATGTAGAAGCAACTGATATGACATCCATCAACATGGAACTAACACATAGGCACAAAGGAGCCAATAAAATATGTAAGTGTAAAAAATGTTTTTTTTTTTTTTGTATTTTTGGTATTTTTTGAATATTTAATATGTATAATCAAGGAAATACTCATCTTCAAAATGTGTAGGACTACCTATAATTTTTTTAAAGCTTTTTCTCTATTATTGCACTGCCACCACTTCAATGCTTCTATTTAATGGTTTACCTGAAGTTAATGGTGAAGGAAAATAGTCATGCCCATCATGTTATATGAAAATATATGTATCAATATCAATAAAATTAACACACATGTTTGTAGTATTTATCTTGGAATTCCACTTGATTATGCAAGTTTTTCCAAAGTTTGGTTTCAAATTTGGTTTGTGTTTGAATATCCATATGGTGGAATATTCCACACATGAGCCACAAGCTATAGGTAGCCAAATGTATCCTCAATATTATGGAATTAATGTAGAGTATATTAATTCATCTATAATATGTCTTAATTATGTGATAAATGTGGTGCCACAAGTTGTATCCTACTTGTTAATATAAAACTAGAGATGGTGGAAATATACCCCACCCATTTTTGTAGAAATAGTTAAATCTTCATGCTTTGATCATTTTGAGAAATAATGATTCTTTTAAAGATATGAAGGATTTTACCTTTTTCTCATGTTAGACACAATTTGTATGTGTCCTTTAATCTTATATTTATAGGTTATTTCCTTTAATTCCTGACATTGATTGGTATTATGGCTAATGATATTTATAATATGACACCTTGTCTTCTATAAGTAGAAGTCTACTACATTATCTATGTCTGGTAGAAGGTAAAAAAATCATTTTATTTTCAAGTAATAAAGATAGTATGGTATTTATAATATCATGTTGTGTTCTGATCTATATCATTTGGTGTGAATCATTTTGAGAAGACTCCACATTATTCACATGATGTAATTGTATTTGACCTTTTTATAGTTAACTAAATGTTTCTAACCAAGAGGTATGTATGGAGTAATAAGCATTTACATATTCATCTTCTATTTTTTTGCCCTTATCTTTATTTAGTTCTATACTTTATGCAAGTGGATTTAGTTTATATGTGCTAGGACCCATAGGTTCGAATCGGTTGTGTGACAGGTGATTAGGTGGATTAAATTTCAAATATTTGAATTTTATCATATTTCATATCATGAGTGGTATTATCATCAATTTCATATAAATCTAAAACATAGCCATATTTATGTCTAGAACTGACCAATAAAGGAATCTCAAATGGTGGTTCATCTTGTGATATTATTAGCTCCATTAGTAATGGTTCTTACTCTTGATATGCATTGATGTATACCTCAATATTTAGTGCCTTATTGACATATGTATACAAAGGAGCCATTGTGCTTTACTCACCTATTTCATACATGTGTATGTGATAAATAATAGTGAATTGTTTAGGTTGTACCACTATAAGAATGCCTTTAGTTTTAGAATGCATCATTTTGCAAAATTTTAAAGGCTCATCATTAATAGGCATGGATAATAAGGTCCCATCATGTATGAATTTTTCACATTGGTGAAGTGTAGAAGGGACAACTTCCATTGAATATATCCAAGGTCTACCTAAAATTAAATTTAATCAATGATTGAGATATTACCAAAAAATTATTTAAAACTATTTTCTATCTCAATGTCACATATAATGTGATTTGACCAACTAGAGGGATATGTGAATTATCAAACCCTTTTATATGCATAATTTTATTTTGAATAAGATTGGTGTTAATACACATGGTGGTTATGAAATTTATGCTACAAATATTTAAGCCCAATCTATTATCAATGGGCACTCTTTTGATGCCTTTATTTTTCATGGTCACTTGTATGAACAAAGGCAAAATTGAGTCATTAATATATTTAGATGGTAAATAGGTTAGATAAAAGGTAATGACCTTGGAATTATTCTTAAAATATTTCATTTTATTTTCAAAGTAATAATGCTCAATATCACTTGGAACTTGTGTCTCATGTAATGCCTCATATAGGATATGGCTTATAAACATTATATTGCTTTAAGAGCTCAAGCATTAAAATTTTAGCATGTGTATTACTCAATTGGATCATGATGTCATATCCCTTAGATTTTATTACAATATTATGTTTAAGAGAAACATATTATAGATTAATAGGTGGAAAGATGGGTTGAAAAAGATTACCTCTTTGAGTAGCAGGAGCATGGACTGTTGAATCTAAAAATAGCCATGGATAAATAATGGGTATGAGATGGTAGCTATCATTTGAATAGTACCTAGTTAGAATAAATGGTTGAGATCATGAATATTGGCATATAGATACTTTTTCTATAACATTTCAAAAAGAATTTTGATGAGAGATCAATTGTTGTTTTTGGTTTAAAATCCTCTCATTATTGGCACTAATTTGTTTGATAGATTTGATAAGGGAAGTAATGTAGCAAACCATAATAAAAATGACATATTAGAAACCAAAATGGGTGATAGATGAATCATTACATATATTTTATAGAAATAAAGGGTCAAAAATTGAAAAATTAGAAGACCCTAACTAACATAGGGTTTGGACTTCAAAGTTTGGGTTCACCAAATGTCTAACGCTAAATTGGATAAACATCCTACGTGAGTAGATAGGGTTAAGAATATTGAAATGATAATGAATAAGGGTGATGATTAGATATATATTAGGATAATTGGTTTCTAAACTCAAATATAAACATATGTTTAATTAATTAAATTGAGATAGGCTAAAAATATTAAGTATAACTATGTTAGATATATAAATGATAAAGAAGTAATGTACATATCTGGTTCTAATGTTATTGCAGTTCTGGATCTAATAGAAACCAAAATAGAATATTATTTTAGAAAAATTACTACATTTTGATTGGAGTGCATTTAGATCCATAAACACTAATGTCAACCTTACATAATATCATTAATATTACTATCTAAACTTTTCATTGTTGTCTTATATAGAATACCTATTGGAAAATGATGCAAACACATTGATGCTTCTGGGTTTGACTTCACCTTCACTTTGGTGCATTAATATTTGGATCATGGACTGTCAATCCTCATATATTTGGAAAACCCTATTTTGTCATCTTCATATTGATGTTGGGGAAAATGGGTTAGTGGGCACATGGTTTCAAGATAACCCTAAATACCCCTATATCAATGAGTATTTCCTACATGTCCAATACTTTGAAGAGGGTGTCAAACTAATGTAGGTATCCCCTATGTGTTGGCTTGTGTGTGAATCATGAAATATGTGTAAAGAAAATAAAATAGCGACCTAGCTTGTAACTTGGAAAACATATATCTTGGGATAATACTTTAGTACTTTAAACCTATGTATGTGTTATCCCTATGACTAATATGGAAATAGGAGAAGATAAGGAATATTTATTTTATCAAGTGATTGATTTATTTCTTTGGAAAATTGCCTTAGGTGTTTTTTAGGTGAGGAATTAATGAGGCTTGATCTTGTATTTATATCAATCCATTTATAGAATTAAATCACATTAAATCACTTAGTCCAACCATTAAGATATGTTTCATTTGAAAATTAGATGAGTTTAGGGCACTAGACAATTTCATAAGATTAGGACATTAGTTTTGACACAGGTGTCTATCTAAAATATTAGTGTCTATGGAGTAAGAAAGTAATTACAAACTTAGAACTTGTATAGGTGGAAGATAAGTAGGTTTTAAGAATTTTGGGAAAGATATAAGGTCTGGATCATGAACATAAGACTGGTTAGACCAAGAGACAGGCCAAGGGGCACAAAATAGAGTAGATGTGAGACTTCAAAAATTAGGAAAGGTCTAGAACTAAGAGGAATAACCAAGGTCTAATTTTTCCAAGTGTATAATACAAAGGTGTTATATAATCCAAAAAAAAGTGTCTACACCCCATTTACATTGCTTGTCTATTATTTACAAATATCATGGTGTGAGGAGTTTACCCTAATACTCATAGCCATAATATAGAGATATACATAATATTTAGTTTCAATGTAATATTGACATTTGACCTCTTAAGACAAATGTCAAATACTACAATCAAAATCTTTCATAAAACCCCCTCTAAGCTTGTTCATGATGCCTAGAAATTATCATGATATCCTAAATACTTCTTGAAAGGAATTTCAATATTAATTAAGGTGTCATAGTTTGTGTTAGTTACTTCTTTCAGAGACCATCGTATGGCATAGATGTTTTGAGGTCTTTGGTTGATGAACTAAGTGGTCATGGGGGTCATTGAGTGAGTGGGAGAGTGTCAAATTAGTTTTAAGGCATAAAAGGTCATCTAAGCATTATTTTACAATAAGGATCTTTATTAAAAGTTAAGGTAATTTGAAAAGATTAAGGTTGCTAGTTCTCAAAGTTTTAAGCCTAATTAAGCCATTAATTGAAGAGATACCTTTGTTGGAATGATGTATAGGTGTTCAAATATTGTTCAAAGTCATAATATGAAAGTATAATGATGTATTCAAGGTCATTATTCATGGTTTACTCATCCAAACTATTTCAAGCCTTATTTATCCCTATAATCCATCAAATATACCCTTCAATCATGTCATTAGATAAATATTTACGTTATAAATCCCTCCTAGATAAAATATCACATTGTTTAAGGGGTATTGAAATGTTTTACTAATATTATAAGGCATAATAAGGTGTTTATGTGCATAAAAGGTCCCTTTTTAGAAGCTAAATACATCATTGAATCACCAAATAGACACCATATGTGGGAAGGTGTGTCCCTTCAACTCCCCCAACCATACATCTATTTTCAAATGATTTTTTTCCTCCAATGTCATCCCAAGGTCTAAATCTTGAAAAAATGTAAAAAATAAGCTATTTATAGGGGTTTTGTAGGATTATATAGATATGTACAACCATTTCAAAGTTGAAAAAGGTTAATTAATTCATATAAGGTCTCTTTTAGGTGTCTAAGATAAGTTTCACATTAAAAATGTGGAAGATGAGTCTAAAACTAACCTCTTCCTTCCATCATGCTCCTTAGTAGTCCAAAAAAGCTTTCAAGTTTTTAACCAGTCTATATAAGAGAGAAAAAGTGAGCATATAATATTTTGGGTACAGGAAGGGAGTATCATGAACTTATAATTCTTTGAATTGGTCTGTAGATTCATGACCCATGCTTTATGAACAATGGCTAAGAATATGGGTAGTCAAGTTGTCTCCTTCATCTATGCAAGGGTCAAAAGTTGTAATAGTTTTGGTGCATCCTTGAAGTGGTTTTTCAAATTTGTTATTGTATGTGGTTATAGGAGTCATAAATATATATCTACATCACTCTCTACCCATGGTTCATATGTATGATCCCTACATAATAATCAAATGTCTAAGTTGACACATCACATGTTACATGGTAATGTTCTTCATATTGTAGAGATTTTAGTGTATTAAATTAAAGTGTTTTTTGGTCTTAGGTTCAATAATGATTTAATTTAAGATATTAAATCATATTATACCTCCCAATATCAGTTGATTCATCATACCAAAAAACTCTCTCAAGTTATGTTCTAAGGTGATTGTCTTATGTGATCTCTTTGCAAGTAAATAAGGTGTCTTTGTAGTGTCTAAGGGGAGCCATCAACATGGGTTAAAATCATGTATTATATCCATATTTTTGTCATATTATATGGTTTTTAACTCATTACTATCATTTATTTAAGCTCATAACCACTCTCATACTCAACCCTTGAGAGACTAGCGTTACTTCATTCAGGCACCTATAGGCCTAAGATAGTCTAAGTAAATGGAGGAATGTTGGGATGAGGTATAGAGAAACTTTGAGAATAATTAAAATTAATAATGGAATATAAAATTAATGGGGTATGGAGTTAATAAGGTTCAACAAGGGTTAACCCTTCATCTCATCCTATTATGCAGAGATAAGTCCTCATAGTCACATTAGGCCTATTGAGGTAGATCAAGCCAATGGAGTGTTGGCTATTGGGATGGGGTGTAAAAGGTTGAGATAACTTAAGTATAATCAAAAGGGTATATAAAGGAACATTTAAAATCAATTTAATAGGGACTAACACTATCAATCTAATCAATATGACTAATTCAGTCAAGACTCCTTTTGGGCACACTCAAGACTGTGATTGCAGACTCAAAGAACAATGAGGGAATGATGAGTTTAATAAGTTTTATGAGGTTAGAGAAAGAATTACATAGGTTCATCAACATTTTTATGGCTCAAATAAATAAGGTGACACTAAATCATCCCTCACATAGAATCACTTAGCCAAGATACACCTATCACACATAGGCTTAACTATAGAAATAGGGAAGGTTGTTAAAAAGAGCCTATTTTAAGGATATTAAAGATGTATGAAGTGAAAATATGTCAAAAATACATGGTATAAATGGATATGACATTATCATAATTAGTTCACCCTTCAAATAAACTTACACAATCATGATTGCATGCTAATTATGAGGGGAAAAGGTAGCTAAGTAGAGAGTACCCTTGAGAAAATATGATAAAGGTATATGAACAAGGTGTAATTCATAAACCTGATGATATACTATTACAAATAACCTTAGGTTACTAGTAGGGTAAGGAGTTCATATACACAGTCCAGGTAGCCCTCACTTAAGCACCTACAAGTAGGACCTGAGTAAGAGAATATAACTATGTTGAACCTTAAATAAAGTGAGGTATAGAGATGAAAATAGAGTCATTTTAATATTTACTAAAGTATCTAAATTTTTTCATCAAGTACCCTAGTCCTTGGATACATCAGGGGACCTTGACAGGCTAGTAAGGCTTATTAGACCTAAAAGGGTAGGTACTAAATTAGAGAACAGATGTTTAAAATTGAATAATGGTGAAATATAAGATTAAAAATAGGATATATAACTTTTTTTTATGTGATATTAATGTTTACAATTTATAAATTTGGTCTCTTGAGATAGATAGAACTTAATGGCCCAAGCAGGCTTATTAAGCCTAAACAGGTCTATACATATGAATTAGGGAATTTTTTATTATATAAAGGTTGGTTAAGGTTTAATATAACATAATAAATAATTTTTAAATCCATAAAAATGTTTAAAATAGTATGAGATCCTAAAATGAGCAAGGTAAACACTTAAACCAAGCCTTAGGGTTACACAAGCCTAGTTGCTCACAAACCTTGGGCCTAACTACAAGAGCATGAGGAGAATATAGGGAATAGGGTTGAAGGAGGATCAATCAAAAATATGTTAATTTATCATGTTAATATATTAAATTTTCCCAAACCTTTAGTACTTTAGAGAACTAGAAAGGATTACTTAGGTCTCTAATATAGATTGTCTAGCATTTAGACTGGGCATGATAGTAGTGACAATGCTTATGTAAATATACAAGTAAAAAGAGGTAGATATGGTGTTTTATGAATATAGAGATATTTTAATAAGGGTTTAATAAAATAAACAAATATTTTATGATGATTATGAGGCCACCAACCTACCTACAGGAGACTCAGACTCAGTATCATGCCTGTAAGGCCTAAAACATCTTTAAGGCCTCAAGACCCCAACCTTTGTCTTGTGGCATTAAAACCTTACCAGTTAGATTAAAGGAAATATATAGATGTGTGATTATGTTTAAATTAATATTAATTTTTTTTAAATATATAAGAAAGTGTCAGATTTAGTCTCAACTCCTAGCTCAAACTATAGTACACCTAGTCTACCATCTCAAACCATCATTTTAATGCTCATTTATTGAAAAGAATAAGTAATTAGGACCAATTATCTTAGGGGAAGATGTAAAACCATATGAAATAAAAATAAATTGAAGAAAGAGTTAGATTGAGGAGCTTATCTTTATGAATCATCACTAAGACTGTAACTAGGCTTAGAAAGCTTGCAGAGAAATGGAGGTCTACCAATTTTCACTCAGTACTCACCATACAAGATTCATGGAAATAGGATATTTTTAGTATATTTATATGGGTCTATGAAATCAAAATTCATGGAAATAAGTTTGGGATTGGAGGACTGTACTTATGAACCATCGTTAAGATGGTAGACCTCTAAAACCTTGTTTAAACCCTAACACAAACCTAATGGGATAAATCATGATATATTTACATCCATATGAATTTAAATTTCCATAAGAACACTTGAATCAAATATTAAACTTATATTGGATCCTACTCATGGTATTTATCTATATGGACTATTGTATAGACTTATTAGAAATGGTACTTTTACAAGGATTTGAGTAAAGAAAAAGGTACAAAAATTGTTGAGAAGTTTAATATCATTGGGGAAGGTAGTGTGGGACATATTATAACCTCATATAATACAAAATTCTCACAAATATACTTGGAAACACTCCTAAAAGTATGCACCAAATAGGTAGTCTAGAAAGGCTAGTAGAAGGTGTCCTAGTCACCTAGTTTGGCAAAGTTGTAGATGTATCATTCTTGTACATGACTATGTCATGGTATAGAACATTGTTCAGACCTAAAAAAAACCTATTCACATGTTATTAAGGTATTATGTAGGATTTAATGGACACGAAGCACTTAACACTAAACCACTAGGCCTAATTGGCTATGTACGGCCTACTTGGTTAACAAGAAGAAATGAAAGTTGGCATAGAGGGTTATTAGAGTCAATTCAGGGTTATTAAACCATGAAATTGATTCTTAAATGTGATTTAGGCACTTTTACATGGTCATTATGAAGGAAATTGAATTTTATTAGCCTTTTCAACATGTAAGAAGAAGGATGCATTGCTTAGTAACTCATGATGGCCTGATTGAATCACTTTAATGTATTGTAACTATCATGAGGAGAGGGTGATCGACTATATTTGGTTATGGACATAACTTGAATGGGTTCAATCAAGTTTTTACCATTATTTATCACTCCATTTAAATGTCTAATGTTTCCCATTAAATACCACCAATACATGGAGGGAGTAGGAGGACTATCCTGACTACTTATAATTGATGATGGAGTGAATATGGTTCATTCATAACATCTCCTATCTTCTACATTCCCTACTATTTTCTCTCACCTTCTCATTCTTTTAAATATTAAAGCTTTAAGGCCATTGTAACTATCCCTCACCTAGGTATGAGGATTCTCTACATAGATTTGTATCTTGTAGACCTCTTAGACTAATGTAATGACTAATTCAACTTCTTCTATAATGATCTAGTATGTTTATTTTTGGTTGGATTGCATAAGTGGAAGATTTATATTCCTTTTTAGGTCCTTTCTTCACCTAGATGCTAATATATGTTATATGTAGGTCATATAGTGTGAAAAAGTGTTGGTGATTGAGCTTGGAGTGGAACCTAATTGTTAAGTGTCTTGAACTAGACCTCTCTTTCATGTCACACATGCTTTAGCCACCTATAATAGCCCCTATGTGAAACATTATTGCCTATACACTCTTAGAGGTAGTAGTTCAGTTGTTTATCTAGTTCATTAGTTTGGTTTGAAGTTAAATAGAGTGGATAATGATATTGGTAAATTTAAATATTTAGATTAGGTTTCCATTTATGCATCCCTTTTATCATTTTCACCCTGACATTAGTAAGAATTAGTGATTTGAGCCCTAATGGATGCACTAGGGGAGCTAGACCTATAATTTAGAGGTTTAGCTAAGCCATAAGTCACCAAAAATCTTGGGTTTATCTCATGTTACCCCAAATTTGGAGGTAGGATTGAACAACCTCCTCATAGGGTGTAGTTTGGAGTGTTAACATGTACCTCATAGTATTTTAGAAATGTCTAGTATTTACCTTTGAATTGAATCTTAGGAATTTAACCATTCATTTTATTATTTGGTGCATTAGTTAGCAGTTAACACCAAGAAGTTACTTATATCTTATCCTTAAAACTAGGTTTAGTATGCTATAGGAATGACACTTCCTCCATAGTTATCACTTTGAAACATTAGGTCATCACTATTTAACAAATAAGCATCTTTGGGAGCATAAAAATCAATCAAAACCCTTTAGTATAACTTCTTGATCTTACTTTTAGATAATTGGTTAGCATCAATGGTTATATAATTACATTTTCTACTTATTGTTTCTTATTCTTTACTGTATTTTAAATTGTATTAACTAGTGTTACTATAATTATATGTTGTGTGGTAGATATTTTAATATTTTGTCTGATTTACTAGTACCTTAAAAATTGCATAGTTCAAATATTTGGTAAATTTTTTCTATAATAAACTAAATTAACTAGCATGATCATATAATTATCTATTTCCTTACCTATCAAACTAACTTGACTAACTCAACTTAGAAGGTCTTTAGAATTTTTTTTGGTTTTCAACATATAAAACTAAGTTTACTAGATCAACTTAATAGTTTCCTAAAAAATTATGTGTTTTTTAACCTATCAAACTGAGTTGACCAACTCAATTTAGTAGTTTTTTGACAAAAATTAGTTTCCGTGTCTATAGAACTAAGTCAACCAAAGAAAATTAGTATATTTTTAGAAAAAACATGTATTTTTCCTCCTATCAAAATAAGTAAACAAGATTGATTTAGTAGGTTTTAAAACAATTATGCATTTTTATTTCCTAATAAACTAAATCGATGAACTCAACTTAGTAAGTTTTCATAAAATTCCATATTTTTCCACCTCTATGACTAAGTCGATCAACTTGTCTTAATTATATATATAAATTTTATCTTTTCATACCTACACAACTTATTACATTAAATTGACTTAGTAGGTTTATAAATTTCTACTTATTATCATGTAGTACATTTTTAATGAAATTGAATTGCAAATCCACAATGATACAATGAATTTAACTAACCCTCTAAAGTTTCCACATTCTCACCTTCCCTATAATTCTATAAAAATCTACATGCTAGTAATATTCATGTGGCTACTATAAAAAAAACCATAGATCACCCCTCTAAAAACCTTGGATCTACTTAATTATCCTCCCCACATTCCTATTGTGAAGGATGAGAGTTGTACCCAATATCCCCAATTCCCTAAAAGGAAATGGGGACCCTTTTTTTTTGAAACATGATCTTAATATGGAGTCTTTTTCATATGTTTATGAAAAAATTGGAAAATCTAGGGCATTTCACTTTTTGACAGGATGATATTAGCATTATGTTTGTGAGACTAACTTATGTATTGCAGATGAATTCTTTGGGTATATAGTCTTTAGGCTAATTCTTTTAGCCCTCATATAAATTATCTTTTTAGATGTTATGTTTCAAAAAAAAATTGGCCCTATTTTATTTCAAGCCTATTTTTTGGGAAGCATTATTTATTTGGAGAATTATTTTGGACATTTATTTTGAAATAAATCTCTTGAAGGAATGCGGCCCATAGACTCTTTGCATTACAAAATTCTAGACCATATACCCTTTCCCCAAAATAAATTCTTTGGTGTATTATCCCTTTAATCTTATCCAAAATTAGACCCTTGGGGAATTTTGAAATGCCCCTTAGCCATACTAAAGTACCCTCTGGGAAGTTCTAAAGTTCCCTTTAACATTTGTGAATTAGACCCTTTGATAAAATTTTTGACCCAAGTTAGACCCTTCCAATCCTTTCCATCTACCCTTTGGAACCCTTTAAACTAGCCCTTCAACCTTTCTGAAAGTGTCCTTTATCCTTTAAACTAGCACTTTGGCCTTTCCCAAATTGACCATTTACCCCCTTCTCGACCACTTATTTTGAGACACATACATTTTAGGTTTTGTGTGATAGACCCTTTAGAACTTTTGTTCCAAAACCCTTACCCTATGAGACTTATCCTCTGAGATATTTCTTTTGACCTTTTTTCCCTACAAAAGTATCCTTTGGCCTTGGTGTATGGAACCCCTTTTTTCCATGTACATACCATTCAAGACTTTTATCTTGGACCTTATTCCCTTAGACAATTCCTTCAGACATTTTGTTTAAGATAATGATACCCTTTAGGACTTTGAAATGTCCCTTAGCCATATAGAAGTACCCTTTAGGAAATTACAAAGTTACCTTCAACATTCATGAAGTAGACCCTTTAGGACTTTTATCATGGACAAAATGCCTTATGAAGTAGAACTTTCAGATAAAAAGTACCCTTTGAGGAAATTGAAAGTTCCCTCTAAAGCTTCAAAATAGCCCTTTGAAATAATTGCTTTGAGATTTTTTCCTAGATGAATCCTTTGAATAAATTGTTTTGGAAATTCTATTCAAAACAAATTACTTGAAAGAATTAGTCTACAAGAATAGGCCCAAAATAAAAATTTTGATGTACTCCCTAAAGCACTTTATTACTAGTAATATTACAAAGTCTCATCATACTTAGCCAATATAATAACAAAAATACTACCTACTAATATTTTAAAGACCCCCACTGACCTGAGCTAACAAATTTGAATTATACATGAAATGAAAGCCCAAAGTGAAAATTTTAAATTTATGTTGCATGAAATGGGTTTTAATGTAGGATTCTATATAGGTGATCTGTTACAATTGAAATCCATCATTTGCATTTTAGCTAACTTGTATTCAAAGTCTTTTGCTATCTTTTAGCAATAAAGATCCCTAGTTTCTATTTCAAAAGTATGCATTGAATAACAATTGATCTAGAGCCAAATTATTTACATCAACACATAGGCATATATAGCATTTAGTAAATTGAGTAATTAAGAAACATGAAGCTATAGCCATGACATCTACATCTAAAACAATTTAAGGTACCAATCTGTCATATTCATACTCAATCAAAGACTAAATAAAATTTACCAATACAGTCTTCGACACCATCATGTTCAAAGATAAATATAGGAATTACTAAACATTGTGGGATGTTATTTATTTAGTGGATATTTTTTCATTAGAGGATGATATGACATTGGTAGATATATTTTTTTTGAAGGAATTGTTAGCTTACAAATGTTAAATACTATATTTTGTTGATACAAAGCCAGAAGTTGTGCCCTACATAGACCTCTCAAGGGATTCATTCTTCACTAGTAGAATATCACTTCATTCTTATATCACTCTAATAACAACATAATGGTCACCTGAATCTTAGAGCCATATTTTAAGAGATATTTATCATTGAGAATCCATGACATCTACTTTGATAAGCACAAATTTGTGCAATTCAACATAAAGTCCTTGATGGAGAAAGTGATATCATTGTGGCTCCTTCTAAATCAAACTACCTCATAGAAATGGAAGAAGAAAAAGGGTGTCATCCCAAATGACATGTTCAAGATGGGGATTTGCATCAACATGGTGCTCTTTAATAGATTATATGGTATGAATAACATCTACTTTACCAATTTAGATTGGGTACCATTATTGTATATGATTCTCACTCATGATGTCACTTACACCCTCAATGAGATAATAAGCCTACGACTGAGGGAGTAAATTATCCACAAGTATAGGCATCCTACACCCACTATATATTTCTTCATGATTTTGTATCTATTGGATGTGGTCATGGGAATATACTATAGAGACCTTAGTGCATTGTGAGATCTGGCCACAGACTATGAAAAGAATAAGATTTATGATTCCTATCAGTTCATGTAGAATTATTACTATACCAAGCACATAGTGAGAATCCCTGAGGATGTTTATCCTAAAATTTGGAAAGCTATTCATGGCTTACCTATGATTTGGATTGGGTATAATATAGTAAAAAACCTATATGGGAAAAGAGGTTACTTCTTCTACCCAGATTTTACTATCATCATGGTATGGGGGAACAAGGTTGGCCCCCTGTGTCTACCAAGGTTTATTCCCAACAAGCTAGCTAAAAATGAGATTTAATTTTAATTATGGAAAATTATTAAAGAATATTTAGAAAGTTATAATAAATCCTTATATTTTAGTCATATAATCATCATTGGTAGGATGGAATACATAATGAGAAATCATCTCAGGGATGTAGGTGGTAAAATCAAGAGTTATCCTTTCCCTACACTTCCACACAAAGACTAGGATCCACATGGGTGGATCCAAAAGCACATCCATCAATTCAAAATTTCATATAGTCATGAGCCTTATGAGTATGATTTCATATTTTGAATGCTAATTCAGATGAGGAGGTGTTAGAATGAGCACAAATTTACAAATTGTAGGAGGATCATTTAAGGATAATCCAAGGTGAGCCATATATTTCAACCAGAGTTAGATAGTAGGTAGTAACTATTTAAAGGGTGGAAACATTTAGCTTTTTAGAGAAATGAATACTTGAATCACTTAAAGTACTAGGTTGCCTCCTCCCAAGGACTCCCTCTAAAGCTGAAATTAAAAGTAGTAAAGAAGGAACTTAGGCTACCTAAGCCCAATGCAACTAGGGGAGCATATGTAGGAGACTCCTTTAATCTTAACTTTGATGAGGAAGGTCAAATACAAGAGGATCCTATTGCAAGTTCTACCCAAGTGCTAATTGTTACATCTATTGGGGTAGTAAATCCTAGAGCATTATCACCACTAGACTCCCCCACTTAGGTAAGGACCCCCTTGGTCAACAAAAGAAAACCTAGGAATCCCATGGTTTGTCTTATTATAGAGGCATCACATGGCTTTTCCACTAATTCTCTATATTTATAACTATCTAGGGGAGACATGGTGATTATTAAAGAAATTAAATATGATTTTAATGAGGAAGTTGAGCTAGAAGTAGCAAAGGATATGAGCCTCCAAGTAGAGGTAGTGGATCTCTCTCTTTAAAGTACCTAATCTTTTGCTAGTTTTCCTTTATCTTTTATATGTATTTTTTACCAAGCTACCTCTATGTAAATCCCCACATCCATTAATTCCACCTTCACTACTACTATTATTCATTTCACCTCCACTTCCATCCCATTCACCATACTAATCCCTTTTATTCTTACTAGCACTTTCATGGTTAGAGACCTCAAGAAAAATAAGGTGTCTAAGAAGGTGAAGATAGCTTTGGCCACCTCCAAACTTCATGTTTATTCCACCCAAATTAACATTCCACTTTAAAATAACACTTCCATAGAGGAGACCACTATGATAACCACTGGTAAAGGGAGGAAGACCAAACTTCACATGGTCATAGTCCATCCACTCCCTCAGTTTGGAGGAGTGGATTGGTCTAAAATCATATGGCCTCCCCTTTCAGATGTCCTCACCAAGGCCTCTAAGAAGAAATAGAAGTCCCAAGATGAAATAGAGGAAGAGGTTGTTACCAAAACCTCTAATGCATCCCAGCTTTATATTCCTCCCTGAGTAATAAATTTGAGTAAAGTTTCTCAACTGGCAAATTATAAGATCATGAAACTCTCATCTATTTCCACATTGTTTGATCCTCCAACTGGAAACATCTAAAGGGTCAAGAAGAGGAAATTAAATTATGACAAGGGGACCTAAATATATTGGAGGAGAGTTAAGATGTTTTCTCCCTTACCAAAAGGTAAAATAGATAGCTAGCGTAACCCTTATATGAATAAAATCTAGTAGACCTGATGTTGTAGTTTCCATACATGAGGGTACAAATCTAGCTCAGAAGGAGCTAGAAGTATAGGTGAAATTTTTAGATAAGGAAGTGGAATATCTTAAATAAAAGGCCAAAATAGTATACATCTTGACTAATATTGAAGCTGAAGTCTAGGAGGTAGCTTTAAGATGTTACAACACAATAGAATATATGTAGTTTATGAGGGATAAGATGTCCCCTCATGTGAGCCAAGATAACCTATTGTAAAACTCTATGAGATATTATATTACCAAAATAATTAGGCTAGTGGTTTACATAGGCAACTCATTCTACAGTCATTTCAACCCAATGACTATGCTAGAGGCATCAAATGCCTTAAACCTAGTAGTCATTAGGCAAGAGAAATCAAAAGATTGGTTAAAACTATGGGGGATTTAGTTCCCAAATACTAGGTACATGAGGCTTAGATCCTCCATATTTTTCATGAGCTAAAGTTATCAAAGGTGAAAGACTACATTGGTAAGCTGATTAGTAGGCTCAGTTTTGACAAGATTATCTAGAAGGTAGCCAATGAATTCAAGTAGAGCTTGTAATATTTTTAAATTGAAAAAATTGAATTAGAGTTGAGAAAGTCTCAAAAGAAGGTCACTAAAATTGAGATCTTTAGGAATAAATTTGAAACAACCAAGGATGAGCATGCCAAGCTCCTTGGATAGACAAAGAGAATTTATCAACCTTCACTACTAAATTTGGATATCAACTAAAGTAACATGGAGCAACCCAAAAAGCCTATGAAGATAAAGAGGAAAATAAAAATTAAGCTTATAGTAGTGTAACTATATCTTTAGTAGCCACATCAACTTTTACTCCAACCAAAGTGCATGTAACACTTCAAACGAGCAAGCCTTGATAGGTTGTCTTATACATGTATAATTTTTTAATGGTCTATGTATTTATATTTTTGAGTTGATAATTGTAAGGAATTAACTTTATATTTTATGTGCATGCACATGTTACATGACTTTGAAAAGTCAATTTATTTATTTTTAGCTCTTGGTTACCTCTTAGAGGGTTTTTAGAACTACATATTCTAACCAACACTTGTAACCACTTGCATGAACTTGGAGGATGAGGTGACCCCTTCCCCAAGTGTGTGTGTGTGTGTGTGTAATTGTAACCCCACTCAATTTTAAATATCAACTTTTTTTAAATATAGGAGTAGTGAGTAATTTTTTATCATCATCAAAGTGTCCTAAGTATTTTCTTTCCAATTCTATGTAATTGATTTTTATTTCTATGGTTGTATGGTTCAATAAATATTTAGTGTGATATAGTTGCGAGTAGATTCTTGATTTATTGATTGATATACTAATCTTAATATGTGCAATTACTATTAAAGGATAAGTAAATATATCAATAATATTATTCAAGTTAATTGAATCATGTTTTTGAATGTGTATTTATGCTTTCTTTGGTGTAGTTTTTTTTGTGTGTGCATAACTACCTCAAATAATTCACTTGCCCAAGCTATAATCTCCTAATCAAGGGTGTTTAGAATTTTTTTTCTGAGGCATGTGAACTTCCTACATCTCTATTTCCTTAGACTTTTTATCCATGTCTAATTGCATGTGTGCTATTATTGCTAGTAATAGACATAGGTTTGAGAAAGCATAGGTCTGTTTAGAAACCACTCTAGGGGAGTAATTCCCAAAAACCATGCAGTATTCCTTTATACCTTACCTCAATTTTTGAGTTTGTTATTAATATCTACCCACTTTATATTATTCACCAACCACCCATCTAACTCAAATAAAATTCACTCTATTAGAAGGCCACACCTCTATCTAAAAAACCTTGTTAACAACCTGCATGTTTTGCCCCTATTTCATCAATACATTGAGATATAATACATACCTAAAACTCATGTCCTGGAGTGGAGTTAACATCCATAGATATCCTAAAATGTTAAAGGCTACCTCATTTGATTGTAGTGTTCATAAAACCCATATCAATAGGATTTATCTTGAATATACTTCGAAAACGATACTCTTTATCAATGAAAACCCCCAACACCAAGGAAAAGATCCCATAATCATCTAAAATCTCATGATGGAATATTACATTGATCTTACACTTTCACCTATGCATAACATATCTATAATCCTTGGGGTAAGTCATCTTATGACTTCTTCCATGAAATTTTCTTCTTCACTACCCATTTCTTCTTCCATTCCTTCCACTTTTTCCACCACTTCTTCAAACTTGCCTAGTATCTCAACTATTATGGTCAATATTTCCTCTAGTGATCCTAATCAAAGTGCCCATATTAATACTCAAGTCAATGATAACTATAGTTCTTCTCAATCCACTTCTAATAGTCAAGCTACTATTAACACTAATCAAATTTTATTACAATCCATGAACCAAATTGCCACTTTTTAAAAATAATAGTGCAATCCAAATGTTCTAAATGCAAAACCAAATTTTAAAATAAAAAAAAACCATCCTCAACCTACTCAATGGGGAGTGAAAAATCCAAATTCCCCCCATAATAGGTTTCATTATACCTCTCATTTAACTAACCAATAGATTGGTGTCATTTTATACTAGAGCTAGCATCCAAGGCTATATTCAATGAGACCATTGGATATTAGAGTTTACAGTTTGCTATTTGGGGGGGTTACTTCTACTATGATGTCTAAATCCTAAAAATACTAAATAATATTCAATCTCTATTTTTTATAAAGGTAAATCTAAAAGGTTTGCTAACTAAAAATATCATATTGGTATTCACACCATCAACATCCAAAACTTAAACATATGACATAAGACATTATGGTGTCCTCACTCAACTTTCCTATTTGGGTAGGATAGTTTAATATTCTAGAATTTGAGAATGTTTTCTATTGTCATTAAACGGATTTTGACAAATTCAGAATGTGGAAATAGGTCAACAAACTTTAATTTCTATGAAATTTAAATACACATTATTTCATAAAGGAAATTCACTTGCATTAAATTGAAACAACCTTTACATGTAAAGGAAACACACTTGCATTAAGGGATATTTACACTTTTCTTTGGAAAATAAATCACACTTTTCTTTGAAAAGGAAATTACACTTGCATTGAAAAGCAAATCACTCTTACACTTAAAAAGGAAATAACTCTTGCATTTAAAAGGAAATTACACTTTGCAGTAAATGAATTATACATGAATTAAATAAATAATTCTAAATTATAAACTAAAAAGTACTAATTTTTCATGATCTTTAGAGAGAAGTGGGCCCTTGTTCATTCCTCAGAATAGGAATAGATTTACTCATTAATGAAAAGTATGCTAAATTTTATTTCATAATCAAAGGAGCATATATAGATATATAAAATTATACTAGAATGCTTCTTCTAATTTTTTATTGATTAACTAACTTCAACAAATTTTTTACTCTTTTTACTATCTGGAATGATAAGGAGATATGTATTTAAAACATCTCAACATCTATTCATATAATACAAAATAAGGCAATCTAAATGGCCAAATCTACTTATTAAAAATATAAACGATCTCAAAAATAGATCCCACACTTATAGGAAGGTGTTATAAGTAGATTTGGCCATCCTTTATATTTTGAATAAGTAGATTTGGCCATTTAGATTGCCAGAGACTCAACTAAAAATAGATAGGAAATAACTAACATAAATCCAAAGATATTTATCTAGTTTTAAAAAATAGAAGTAAAAATATATCTAGATTATTTTAAACCATTACTATGAATAGTAATGTCTAAAATAAGATATATAAATATGGAAAGTCTATTTATCTACAATATATATCTTTAGAATCACTATCTTGATTTTTCAGATCCAATTAGACATCTTTAGAGCATGCTTGAGTGTCTTCATAGAATTTTTTACATTCTTTAGAGTGCCTTTAGAGTGTCTTTGGAGCACCTTCAGAGCATCTTCAGAGCATACTCAGAGTGTCTTCAAAGCATTAAATCTTTATAGCTCATTTACCAAATCCTCAAAACTATAGCTAAAAAGATTTCCAAAATTGTTTGATGTCTTCTCAAAATTATCCTAACATAGGGATGTGTTTATGTACACAAAACTGTGTCATTTCTCCAAGTTAGACACAATAACTAGATAAACAATCAACAATGTATCACATATAAACAAAGGAAAATTACATTCATTTCCTACTTAAATAAGACCTTAACTATTAAATTCAATTCACTATATAACCAAAAGGAAATAGTTATGGACAATTTGTATTAGATATAATGAGCTATATGGAATGCTCATCATTTATCCCCCATAGTTTACCTTTTGCAAGTCCTATTACAAACAAGTGGGATAACTGGTCTTTAATCCAAAATTTTAGATTCTAGCCATTGACTAAGATCAAAAATTTGAAAATAGTGGCCCCAATCATGGTGACCTTTAGGCAAGAATCCATAATCCCTTACTACTATGTGGATCTAAGCCTTAAATTCAAATTCCACTAGATTATGCCAAATCTACCATGGAAATAGAGGAAAAAGAATTATTAGAGCTTTCCTCATCTAAGAGTTGATAGATAATCTATAAAATTGTCTGAGTTCTCCTAAGACTCCACATAATGGTGGTAGGGCTCATGACTTCCATAAATTTTAAAGTAATAGGTAAAATCTCTCACTTGGATATGTTGGAATTGGTGGAATGTTGGCTCATAAAATCTCTAAAAGCTACCATATTAGCTCTCAATAATTCATGGTATTTATTCTTCATGTACATATGGTACATTGTTTGAAAATCAAAAAGAAGATTCTTAACCTCTAGAAATTGGGGTCTCATACATAGCCTTATGGTGTTTTACAATTCCAAAAAAAATTATGGGCTTATTTCCATGTTGTTTGATTTCTCAAAATACAGAGGAAAACACACAATTGTGCTTCTCCAACAAATAGATTTACTAGAAAACTAGATTGATAACCTAACAACATGTTAAAATATAAAATATAAACAATTCATCTTGTCTTTCTATTTTCACTTTAAATTTCACCCCTTGAGGATATGACAATGCTCTCCTCATTCAAGTGACATAATAGAAACACCTCAAAGTTGTGGGTGACCCAAATTTGAGGTGAGTCTCTAGATTAGGGTTAGCTCCCTTGATGTACCACTTACACACTTTAATTTATGAGGAAAAGGGTTAAGAAACATAAATTAAAATTATCTAAGGATGTGATGTACCAAATATATGGTCTAGTCACACCACCTATAATGCACTTGAAACCAAAAGGACAACTATACATATACTTCATCCATCAAACTGAAATCTCTTCTTCTACATCGCTATTTCAAGAATGGAGTATTGATGAGAATATAGGTTAGGAGGAATTATAAAATAGGTCTTATAGAGATACTAATCAATAAGTTACTCACTATGCCTTCAATCCATATCAGACACTTCTTTCTGACCTACAAAAGAGAGATTTCAAACTATACAAGGCACTAGGAAGGATAACATGTCAAGGTAAGAAAAATACACTTATATAAGACCAAAAACCATAAAATTCACTTCATGAACTCATTAATGAGGTAAAAAAACATTTTTATTATTTCAAGGCAAACATTGAGTAGGGCTTTACCATACTTAGGTGGAGAGATTCGTACAATAGCCAAAAAGGCTAGTATATATAGGAATTATGAGAGAAGAGAGAGGTGTGAAGCTCAAGAGTCATTAGAGAAAATTTTATAGAAATAAAAAGGATTTAAAACAACATGGAATTGGGAATGAGATAGGTCCTATTAGGAAAACAATAACAAATGTCTCTCAAGATAACAAAACTCCTCCAAATGTGGCATAGATGCTTTCTTGCTTGCATATAAAAATACCCTCATGATTTGCCTTCATTATAATACCTCACCACTAAATAGGGTTGTTATAATTATTTATCTAATGGGGAGCATTTATTTACAAGTCTTCACATGTATCAGAGTGGTCTCAAATCATTCATATTCTTCTATCCATGATCTATCACTCCTAGCAATACAAATAACTTTCTCTCTCTCTCTCATGCACCTCTCAAACTTGGCACAGAAAATTCTTCCAATTATTCAATATAATGAATGAAAAAATAGGAATGTCACATTTAAATAGTTTCCATGTCGCCAAATTCATCAATCAAGCCTTAAAAGGGTTCCTAATTGGAGTTTTCATCTTTTCTACTAAGTGGTTACTACTTGCTCATTGTGACTAGCTAAGATGAAGAAGATATCAAACACAATTATGGTCTTAGATACCTCAATATATGAACATGGTGACCTATAAAAATACCCAATATTTCTCCTAAAGGTGATTACATCTTTTGAAACCTTTCCATACCTATGAAACACATAAATCTATCAAAGAAATATTTATTATACACCATATGTACAAGTGTAGTATAAATAAATTACATGGGTAGGATCCTTGAAGAGTATTATATAGCTTCAAATAATCTCCCTATCCTATACACTCCATTTGGATGTTCCATTTGTCTTATCTTCTCCATCGGGTATGAGTTGGGATTTTATGAGGGTTTTTATCAATTTTATGTCTTAGCCTTTGTGCATAAAGACTACACATTGGAGTTATAAAATAATTCCATCTAAGTATTATTTGGAACCATATCTAATATCCTTAAAAACCTTATGCCACCATGAAAACCCTCATGGGGGATATGAGCATTTTAATTTGGCTACTAAAGTCATTTCTATGCATTATGTAGGGTTTGAGTGCCTTAAAGACAAGAAATGGCCTCTTGATGAACTTATCTACAAATAAAAGGCTCAAAAACCTATATAAACGTCCTAAAAACATGTCTAAAACTATTGGAAATATCATCTTGTGTTACAAATGTAATTGACCTACCATTTGCTTTATTCTTAAACCTTGTTCCACAAGTCTGCCTGCAACCTAAGACTCAAAATGATCTTCTTGATGTTTTATTTCATCCATATGGCTTGTGCACCTCTATAATAATAAAAATAATGTTCCCCAATATTTTGGAAGGTTTAATTCATGCTGAAAGTTTGAAAGGCTTCTCATTTGGAAATTAGGCCTAATCTTGATCTCTAGGTCTGCCTACAAACCCTGTTGCCCAGACAATCATGTTTGGTTTCAGACATTCTATAAAGGTTATCCATGTTTGTATTAAGGTATTTAAATTTTTAAAACCTTCATTCAAGGTTATCCTAGATTTTGGTCATCATTTATCACCAATTATCTCAAGATTACCAAGGTTTGTGCATGGAAAAGTGCCCCTATCCAAGATAAAATAGGGGAACTTTTCCTATTTTCCAAGACCAAATTAATATGGGAGGATGTTTTAAAAGTTTTAAGGATGCCCCATACCAAAATTTAGATTCTAACTTGGTCATTTGAACCTCTAAAGACTTTAAAAACTAAGATTGAGTTTGTCAAGGTAGACTTCATAGGGTTTTAGACCATAGAATGTGTAAGTGTGATTTAAGCTCCTTGTCTACTCAAGATGCATCATGATATCCTCATGAGGTTTTAAAAAAAATTAATATGTTATACTATTTAATAATATATCCAAATTTTATATGTTCCTCACATTCTTACAACTCCAAGACTGACCTTCCAATCCTTGACTTTGACTGTATTGACCTCCATATTCACACTTGTAGGTGTATATTGCATGATTTGAGGCCTAAAAATAGTGTTTAAAGACTCTATTTTAAATCTTATATGGTGATCCATCCATCATACAAGTTTCACATAATTATTATTCCCTTTGATGCACTTTAGCTTCAAATATGAGTTTACCCTTATTGGTTGAGACAACCCTATAGATTCTTGCCTATAGGTGGAGGTGGCTCTAAGAAATATTGTCTAAGGTGTGTATGAATCCTCCATAAATCTCTTGAGGTCACAATATTCTAATTTTAGTTAGTTCACACATTGAATTCCCTTCAACCACCATCAAGACATCAAAATATCATTGTTTACCCACCTGGTTGTATGTGGATTCAGACACTTTGTATGGATTGAAGAGAGTGTATGGGTTGAAAGGTCATATTGTCATCTCTACATGATGATCACTATGATAAATTGATATCTTTCACCATCTATAAATTATTGATCATGAAAGAAGGGTTAGAATCACCATTTTGGAAAGCAAAGTTATTTAAGGAACAAACCCTTATAGATATCATTGAATGTTTTTAGTCATAAAATGGCAAGTTTAGCCCTTTTACTAACTATCCTCCTCTCATCCTCTTGACCTCAAACATGGTGGAGGTCTTATCCTATGATATGGATAACATCTTTACTCACATATATTATCTTTAAAACCTATCAATCATGTTATATGTCACCTCAAAAAATCTTATAGACATTTGTTTAGTGTTTTTAGGGATAAAGAGACCAAAATACAGTCTTCATCCCCTTAGAGTGACCTTCAACTCCAACTAGACATATTACACCTTGGATGGGTCTATAATGGATAATTTCAACATGAAAGGGTTCCGAGTGAGGTCCTACCTCACTTCCACACTCAATTAACTATCTCAACCCTCTATTTAGGCCACTTGTAGGTGGATGTCTGGTACACCACAATGATTTATAGTATGAACAAGATGAAACCTTTAAGATTATGAACTTTATGTACTTACCTAAGGCATGTTAATGCATATTTGGCAATGATAAGTAATTGGAGTACCTATCCACCTCTACATACATCACCATGACATCATCAAGGCTTGTAGGTGACTACTTTGACTGTGTTATGCAAGCAGAGACATGGAAGGAGCACTAATATGCAAGGGAAAAGGATTTCAAACCACTCAAATGCATTTTCAATACTCAAATAAATGACCATTATCAGAAAACATCTTAAAACAACATCAAAACATATTTTCCCACTCCTAAAGACACCTATAGGTGTGAAAGGAACTAGTTTGAAAGAATAAACAAGCCTAGAAAAGGATTTCTTAGGCATTTGAGAACACTCATGCTAATATTGTTATGGAGAAACCTATAAAGAGGTACTAAGAAACACATGAAATAACTAATAATTTCAAACCAAAGAAAAATATTTAAAAAAAGCTCAAATAGGGACCTCTCATGGATGTAAAAGCATAAAAAGTTTCTTGGATTTTTAACAATGGTTCATAAAGGAGGAGACATGAAAGTCAAACATATTTCCATGGATTTGAATCTGACTAAGATCACTTTCAACTCCCAAGATCATTCCTCATAACTCCATTTGTATGGTCTATACCGAGCATCCAAATTTGACTCTTCTTGGCTTATGAAGGTAAGAAGGAAGGAAAAGAAGAAAAATTTGATCTTTCTAATTTAATATTTTCACACCAAGTATTGGAGAGACTTTGGGGAGATCAAAAGACACTTAACTCACATTTTCACGTAAAGATGGACTTTCCAAGTTCATACAAGTTCCATTAAGGCCTATTTTAAAATAAATATCCATATTTTTGTGCATGAAACTACTTATTGACTACTTATGACCACTTCTTAACATATTCAGACTTCATCCACATTATAATCTTTCTTGATGACAAATATGCTTCTTTGACAAATCCGTACAAGTCATTTAATGAGCCAAAAAAGTTACCAAAAGGCATTTTTACATATGAAGCATGACAAAGGAAAAATTTTATGACTTAGTAACACTTAAAAACACTAAAATGACCATATTAAGATATTTTTAGAATAATTTTATCCTTTGACCAAGTTTGACTAGAGTTCACTAGAGTTGGCTTGGGTTGACTAGGCAAGTACAAAGAAGATAGGCTTACACCAAGATTAGAGCAAGGATAGGTGAGATGTTTAGACACACATGAGACCATATCAGACATATGGGAAACTTTTAAAAGTTTCAATATGTAGGGTTTGACCCAATTTGAGTAAAATTCAAATTTAGTCAACACTTTCTACAATAATTTTGAGAAAGACATCTATAAACATGTGTTCATCTTTAATAATATGAGGAAAGCCAAGAGTCATTAACTATATCTAAGATTTATAGAATTGATCATGAAGAATAAGAATCTAGATAGAGGAAGGTTACCTACATGATAACAATTTTTCAAAAATTTCACAAATATTCTAGATGGAAGTTTGAGTTTTTTGAAATTGCTATTGAGACTCCACTTTAATATTAGCATTTTCTTCCTCCAAATTCTAAATTTTATGTTGGGTTCTATTCTAGACTAAAATAATTTCATGGAGTGGAAGGGGAAAGAAAGGAATAACTTATGTAGGTTCTTCAGTTTGGATTGTTATTTTCCTCATCTCTCTATGCATGATTTGTAGGGAGGCTTGTAACTCAACAGTCTATATGGTTAACTCTTGTATTTTAGTAATATGTTGAATAATAAATACATTTCTATAAAAAAATATTTTGTTTTAGATTATTAATATATCTTTATCAACAATAGAATTTTTTAAATCAATAATTTGGGTATCCTTAATGGCAAGAGAATTCTATAAAGTATTCAATTCCTGAGTTTGGAAAATCATCAGATTGTGTACTCTAGTCTACTCAACATTCATTAATATAATAATTACCTCTTGTACCCTAACTTTAGCAAAAAATTATTTACATCTTCTTTCCAAATTGTAAACAATTTGGTTCTTACCATGTAATGTTTAATGAATAAAATCCAATTCCACTTGTTACTATTAAATTATTTCTTCATGTTGAGATAGAGCCATGATATGATGAAACTCTTCTTATTCATTAGTAGGTTGGGGGGAATATGGAACTTATTATAGAAATTTAACTTTACCTTTATCAGTTGTAGAGGGTAAAGGTTTCTCTACTTCTTGAGTCATAATTTTATCTTCAAGGGTTTATTCTTCAACTATAATTTCTTGTGCATGAATTTATTCTTTAGCCACCTATTCAACATATATAACTTCAATGGGATAGATTAATCTTCCCAAAATATTATCCACTTGAATTTATCCTTCTTCTTCCTCCTATATAATGAGATAATGGCTTCATTAGAGCTTGATGCAAGGATTAGTGTTTTCTAAGGAAGCTCCCATTCATCTTTTCTATCTTCAACACATCTTCAGATCTGAGGGTGTTGAAGAGGGGCCTTCTTAAATTTATGTTGTTTTGGGGGAAAGATAAATAGGGCATGTTGTTTTATTGAAAAAAAATTAGGATAATTTATGAAGAAAGGATGACCAAGCCTTTTCACCCTTAGGTTTTTGTAGAAAATGATGTCAATAAATGAGGGTAACCAAGCCATGGTGTTGAATGGACCCAGTACCTCTTTTTAATTTTCAAGCAACATTGATTAGGGAATTAAGAAGAAAATATGAAAGATTTACCTAGTAATCTACCCTATTATCTCCTTTTCTTTAGTGAATAATAAGTCACATGGCATCTCCACTGACCACTATAAATTGACCATCACAAGTAAGATACTTCATAACCAAAATGCAACATTCTACCATGGTTATGGAAGGTTGTCTCTCATAATTCTTTTGGCCACACCTTTTGGGGATTTATCCAATCTAGGATGGAACTCATTTCCTTCAATGAACATCTAAATTAAGTTGACAAAGATTAATTTATCTGTAATAACTACACCCTCCTCAAGAATTTCAGAGAGTACACTGATCATAGAGGGATACACTAAAATGTGTTTAACTCTAAAAATAGAATGTTTATCATCAAACTTCTCAAATAATTTTTTCCTAATTTCTTCTTGAAAACCCTAAAACATCTTTAGGAAATTTAACCATCCTACCAACTCAAAAATATATCTAGTTATCTCATCCTAAAGTAATGCATCTAATAATTCTGATTCACTTCTCTTCTTCCTATCTCCCATGTTCAGAGCCAACACTATTTGCTTCAAAACCTAAAAGTGAAGCTAGAAATTGAAAAAAATACAAAGAAACATAAGAAATTAAGGACATGATGCAATAATTAGCAACAATGAAAAACAAACCAAAATATATCATGAAATTAAGGCAACAATTATGGTGATAATTACAACAAGCACTTTGGAGTATGAAATATTTAATGGGAAGCCACTTTTTTAGTTATTATAAATGATGTAGTGTAAGGGTCATGATTGGCATCACTTTAAGTAATAACCATAATGATTTTTATATCACATCATATATTTTTGAAAAGTTATTTTTAAAATAACTTCACATCAAATCTTTGAATGCGGCAATGATGTTGTTGACTTCATCACATCCATGTGACATCACCCAAATTTGTTCATTTTAAAAAGTTTCAACTGCCTAATGATTACACATGCATGACATGAAATATAAAATGACTAATATTTTGAGAAATAAATACAACTATACCTTTATCATACAAATTTATGCCTATCTCCTAGGTTTGCCATGTGTCCTATAAGGATAACCAAGTTTGAGAAGATAGGTTAATTTACAATAATTCATATTTTATTGTATAATTTTTCTTCTAAAAAGTTCCATTTATTAGTTCTCACCTTTTAGTATTTTAATTTTTTTAATTTTATTTTTTATACTTTTTTTTTTGAATTTTTAATGTAGGAGAATAGCCATTTGGTGGTTTTCAACACTCTTCATTTATTGAATGTATAATACAAAGATCATTTGATCTTAGTATAAGAATAAGGTTATTCTGTAAGGTCAAATTGGTCTTTATTTTGCTCCATTAATTCCTCCTTACTAAAAGGTCTTCTTTACACCTTAAGCCTATGACCATTGACCAAACATGTCCTTTGGTCACCATCAATTGGTTGAAGTTGGACTGAGCCATTGCTGAAAATGATTTTTATTAGGTACAATCCTAACCATCTTATTTTAATCTTACCTTTGAAATTATATAATATATAATTAAATAGAAGTGCCTAGTCACCCTATTGAAACTTTCTCTAATGTGAGTATCATGTCATTACTTTCTCTATGTCTAGATCATGTTGGTTTGAGTGAGTGCATCCATTATCAATTCATACAACCCATTTAGTTGCATTATTATTTCTTTATGTGCTTCATCAAGATCAATTCCCACATTAGTTTTTGTCTTCAATGTCTACAATTCAAATTCTATTGGTAACAAAGGTTTATTTCCATACACAATTTCATATGAAGAGAATCCTATAGTTTTATTCCATGTTGTATTGTATGCCCAAACTTCTTCACATAATTTTTTTGCCTAATCTTTTTTATTACTATTCACTATTTTGATTATGATGTTTTCCATCTCTCGATTAGTGACCTCCACTTGCCCATTATCTTGAGGATGAAATGGTGAGGATTTTCTATGATTGATCTGGTATAGCTATATAAAAGTATTGATCATGTTAGACATGAATTTGGGTCCTTGTTTTGATTTAATAGATTTAGGATATCCAAAGCTCGACTTGATCTTATGATATAGTAAATTAGCATCCATTTCTTCCATAGCAAAGGTGAGTGCCTGCACTTTAACCTAGTTAGTAACATAATCAATACATACTAATAAATATTTTTTTCTTTGAGATGGTGGGTTGATTGGTCCAAAAAAATCCAAACCCCATTTTTCAAATGGTTCTAAACTTATTTGAGGATGAAGAGTCATTTCAAAGGATAGAGTAGGTTTACCCATCCTTTCATAAAGATCACATTTCTATAAAAACCTTTTGAAATTATCGTAAAGAGATGGCTAGTAATAACCTATACTAAATATTTTATGAATGGTCCTTTTTGCTAAATAATGTCCTCCTCTTGGATCACTATTACATGCTATGATTATGTCATATACTTCATCTTCTCTGACACACCTGTAAATTACATGATCAGGTCCATTTTTAAACAACATGCCTTTAAACCATTTTAAATGAGAATTAGCTCTAACCAAATGTTTTATTTATTTAAAATTAAAGGAATGAGGAAAATTCTCTATTGCCAAGAAATTTACCATGTTTTCAAACCATGAAGAGTATGTAGATATAGAAAAGAGTTGTTCATATAGAAAAGAGTCCTCCACGTGTTCGTCTTCACCTATAATGATCAATCTAGATAAAAATTCAATAATAACATTATACTTCCCTATTTTGTCTATGATGGTTATGTCAAATTCTTGAAACATCAATATCCATCTAATTATTCTCCCATCTACTATTGGTTTATTCATTAAGTACAAAATTTTTGAATGATCTATATAGATGAATACTTAATAACTAATAATATAATTCCTAAACTTGTTTATAGTATAGATAACAATAATAAATTATTTTTCTATGGTAGTGTAATTATTTTTTATGGGAGTAAGATTCTTATTGATATAATAAATGGTATACATTTTTCCATCCTCATTTCTATCCTAAAATTGCTCCTAATGCATTATTGGAAGCATAAATATAGATATGAAAAGGTTTTTCCCCAATTAGGTACTTTTTATAATAGAGTAGTCATGATTTTGTTGTTTAATGTTTCAAAATATTCTTGACATTTATCATTCCATATGAATTCACTATCTTTTATTAGCAAAAAAAACATAAGTGTAACTATCTTACTGAAGTCTTTAATAAATCTTCTATAATATCCTACATGACCAAGAAAAATTTTAACATTAGTTTGTGTTTGTGGAATGGAAAGGTTAGAAATTATCTCAATCTTCTTGGGATCTAATTTTATTCCTTAAGAATAGATATGATGTCCTAATACTATCCCTTCATCAGCCATTATGATGCATTTCTCATGACTCAAAGATACTTGGTGTTCTTCACTTCTAGTAAGTACTTTATATAAATTATTAAAATAATCATCAAATGTAGTGCTATGGATAGTGAAATCATCCATGTACACTTCCACACAATCACTTGTAAGATTAGAAAAGATGGTTAACACTACTCTCTAAAAGGTAGTAAGTACATTGCACAATCTAAAAGGAAGGACTATATAGGCACGTGTTTCCCAAGGGAAGGTAAATCTTATTTTATCTTGATATTTAAGGGATATTTTTATATGGTTGTATCCACTAAATCCATCCAAGAAAGAAAAATACTATTTTCCTACCAAATTGTCCAAAACTTGATCAATAAAAGGCAAGGGAAAGTAGTCTCTCATAGTGTATTTATTTAGTTCTCTATAGTCTAAAAAAACTCTTCATTTTAAATTATTTTTAGGCACAATGACTGGAGGTGAAATCCATTTAATATTAGATATAGGATAGATAAAACCAACTTCCAATAGTTTTTCTATCTCCTTAATAATTTATTTCAAGGTTGGGTTAATCTTCCATTGTGGTTGTCTGAGTGGTCTAACATTTTTAATGTAGATGTGATGTGTATAGACACTAGGATGTATTCCTTTCATATCACTATAGTCCCAAGAAAAATATTTTTTATGTTGCACTAATACATCAAATACTTTTCTTTCCTACTAGTTAATTAACCAACTGATGATATTCAATAATTTACCAAGTTAGATTGCAATTTGTTTAGTGCTTGGAATAATAAAATTTAATTGTGTGTATTCACTCATCAAGGTATTCGATGGACATGTGTGTGTTATTAACATGTGAAGTGTGGCTACATATTTTTTAAAATTTTCACTTATAGAGATCATATTAGTCAATGGATAATCAAAATCATGTAAAAATTAATTTTGTCCATTTTGAGCCCAATCAATTATGGCTTGTTGAATGTCTTATGGGCCAAATAACATGTTCGATGAGCTTATGACATTATTTTAATTCTCAATAATGGAGGTGTATTATTAAAATTCATGATTTTTCATCTTCAAATCATAGCTATCAATCTTTGAAGCTAATAAACTAGTCTTTAGAGACAGGCTTTCAGACTTCAGAGAAAAAATATTAGACTTTGAATCAAAACTGTCAAACTTTGGAGCTAGGATTTTTTGGTCTAAATCTTCTATTATTTGTTCTTAAAAATCTTGGAAATATTATTTTATGGTAACCATGGCTAAGTAAGAAACACTAGTCTTTTTTTTTTTAGGATGATCCACCCATATTTGTTCAAAAATATCCATTGAAGGTTTAGTAGGTAGATAAAGAGATATTTTTTTATATCATAAATACCATTAGAAATGGTCATGTTTCCAGATCTATAGTCAATTAGTGCTACAATTGTAGCTAACCAAGGTCTAAAAAATTTTATTAGATATCATACCCTCTTTGGTTTAGGTTGAAGGATCATGAAATCCATAGGATATTCCTAGGATTATATGCTAACTAGTACATTCTATATGGTTCCTTTAAGGGAAACAATGGATTGATCTACCATTTGTAAGATTGTAGTCATAGGTTGAAGCCCTATAAGAGATAAATACTCTACTATGTTGATAGTCATTATATTTATGGTATCATTTAGATATACAATCATATTTGGAATGGACTTGTTCCCAATTATCACAGTCATCACAAGACTACTAGGATCTCCATATTTAGGAACAAGTATGTTTCCTACTATTAAATTAGAAATTTTACCTATTATCTAAATTATTTTAGGATAATACTTATTTATTCTTAGTGATTTAATGGACAATACTTTAATGATTGTATTTAACTTAGGAATATCCTGAAGGGATTCTAACAATGGAATTTATATCTTCATCTCTTTTAAGACATGCATTAATTCAAAATCATCCCTAGGTTTCTCTATGGAACAATAGGGGGATCTTAAATTATGGTTGGTGTGGTTGTGGATTCTACCTTTTAATCAATTGGTTCTTGGACTACATTTGGCTTAGGAGTGTTATCATCATTGGTAATTTTAGTTATGGTAATGGGTGAATCTCTTACTATCTTCCCTAATTTGAGTTGAATATTATTACACTTAGTTAAACTGATTTTAATATTACTTTCTTGATCAACTCTATAAACATGTGTATTTTTCCTATTTTTTGGATTTACCATTAGTTGGGAAGGTAACTATGGTTGGTTAACCTACTTCTCAATTGGTGGTGGTTGAGGTTGTGAAGGCATCAAAGCCTACTGTAGAAGAAACCTTCTTTGTGTTTGATATTATTGATTTGACCATTGAGGTGGTGACTATTATACCCAATGTGGTTATTACTTTTGTTACTATACTCAAGGTTTATTTTGAGGCATTCCCCACATATTTGGAATACATTATTGAGTACTCCATGGTTGTGGTTGTGGTGTTCCCCACATTGGTGGTTTGACTGGTCCATCCCATGGTGCCATCTATGGATTAGGAGTAAATCTTGGACCAAACTAATTTTGAGGCTGGAAGTATTGGTTTCCTTATCTTTATATAAATTTTACTTCCTCAACTATATGTTTTTCTTGTTTTAATTGGTTTTTTATATTAGGAAGTTATTTTCAATTATTGGTGTCATATTCTATGTCATAAATACTAGATACCTAAAATTTGTCTAAGGGGAAATCTTTTACCACATGTTTGAGTCTACATCTAGGACAATATATCGACAATTATTCAACGTTAGTAGCATTGGATTTTGGTTTGAGGCCATCTAATATATATGTCAATTGAACTAGAAATTGTTTCTTGAAATTATCAAATTTTTCCATTAATTGGCCAAATTCAAGTGATTTTCCTAACCTTGATTTCCTTATGATAGGTCTTATGCTGGAGTAGTTAGTACACAATGCTAAAATTTGATGAAAGGTTAACTTGTTAATGTTATCCTTTCCCATTAGGTTCAAAGCATCACATGCATCATCATCTAAACTTTTAAGAAAGACTATTTTTATGACCTCCTTAGTGAGTTGGAAACTAATCTTTTTATGGGTAAATATAAACCTATCAAGGCAATCTTCTAAGGTATCATCTTCATTTTGTTTGATCTTGAAAAAAAATTCTTTCCATTCTCTGACTCTACATTAATCCTAATATTTATCTAGAAATGTAGTTTCCATTTGATTCCAAGTGGTGATAGAATTACCCTCAAATCCCATGATGTAATGAAATTACTTCAAGAATTAAGTATAACAATAGAATTATATCCAAATATGACTGAAATATATCCAAATATATGATAATAGTTAAGCCACTTTGAGGGGGTAACCTCCACAAGCTTCAATAAGAGTAGAATTCACAATATGATGATAAATGATTACCCACTACCTCCTATATATAGTCTAACTAGGCCATGGTTACTCCATAGGCCGACCTACTAATCTAAAGAAAGCCACAAGTCAGCTAAGTAATATAATGTCAAAGAGGGATAAGTAAGCCACAAGTCAGCTAATACTATCGTCATACATGTGATAGGTTAGGGGCGTAGCATACCCTTACCCTTCAAACCAATGTTGTCCTCAATGTTGAACAACGGTGGATGTTGTTGCAAAAATTCTTCACCTTCCTAAGTTGCATCTTCACTACTTTGGTTTTTCCACTTGATCAAATATTCCTTAATCTCTCTGGTTTTCAACCTCTTAGTATGTGTTTGGAGGATCTTCTCTAGTTCCAAAATGACTCATCCTTCTTCATCTAGTTCTGGAAGCTTTGTCTGGGCAGAAAATTTCTGTCCAATGACCTTCTTCAAACAAGAAACATGAAATACTAGGTGTATGTGAGATGAATGAGGTAACTCGAGCTTGTAATCCACACTTCCAATTATTTGTAGAACCTGATAAGTGCCATGATACTTTTGAGAAAGTTTGTTGTCCTTTTTCTATTGCTTTAAGGACATTTGCTTGTAAGGTTGCAAATGAACAAATACCCAGTCACCCACCTCAAAATTTTGCTCACTCCAGTGTTGATCTGCTTGTTGCTTCATCCTACTTTGTGCCAAGGCCAAATTCTCTCTCAAACTAGACAAAACCTCTTGTTGATGTTGAATGTGTTCTTCCACATCTCGAACCTTGGTGTGCACCTTTAATGAAGAAGTGATGGAAGGTGGATGGTAACCATATAGTGCTATAAATGGAGACATTTTAGAAGAGGTATGGAAATATGTGTTATACCACCATTATGCAAGTGGTAGCCATTTAACCCAATGTGCTTGTTTATCTGATACAAAACAACGGAGATACCCTTTTAAACATTTGTTAACCACTTCAGTTTGTCCATCAGATTGGGGGTGGTAAGATGAGCTATGAGCTATCTGAGTACCCAAACAATAAAATAGTTTAGTCCAAAAATTACTAGTGAAAATAGGATCACGATCACTTATAATTATTTTTGGGGTTCCATGTAATTTGAGAACTGCTTTCATAAAAATAGTTGCGACTGTACTTGCTGAAAATGGATGTGAGAGAGCACAAAAATGGGTATATTTTGTAAGCCTATCCACAATGACAAAAATAACATTATTACCTTCAAAACAAGGCAACCCAATGATGAAATCCATGGAAACCTCCTCCCACCTTTGACTAGGAATTGCTAATGGTTGTAACAAACCTGGGGTCTTAACTATTTCACCTTTATTCTGTTGGCATATCATACATTCTTCCACAAACTTTTGTACATCTCCCTTGAGTCCTTGCCAAAATAATTCTTTCTTAATTCTATGATAAGTTTTCAAGAACCTTGAGTGTCCCCCAAGTGGAGATGCATGCAACTCGACAAGAATCTTATGCTTAAGCTCTGGAGTTTTGCACAAGTATAACTGACCCTTATACGATAGGACATTACCTTTCCATTCAAATTTGTTAGAGGATAAATTACCTTGCTGGAGATTCTAAATCAAAACCTATGTATCCTTGTCTTGCTCCCATTATAACCTAGCTTCATCCACCCAATCTGCTTGAAATATGGACATTGCATAAAGTAATGCTTCTGTGGATGCATCCCGTCTAGATAGTGCATCTGCTATTACATTATCTCTACCCTTCTTGTAGATGATTTCAAAATCATAACCCAACATTTTGGTTACCCAATTTTGTTGTTCCTCAGATGATAATATTTGCTCCAAAAAGTATTTGAGACTATCATGTTCCATTTTCACCTTAAAGTGTCTACCCATCAGATAAGGCCTCCATTGTTTAACTACATGAATAATAGCCATCATTTCTTTCTCATAGATAGGTTTTTGTAGATTCTTACTTTTGAATTGATGACTTTCAAATGCAATGGGTCTTCCTTCCTACATTAGTACTACCCCCAATCCAGACCCAGAAGCATCACATTCAAGAGTGAATGTTTGTGAGAAGTCTGGAGTAGCCAAAACTAGAGTGGTGCACATAGCTACTTTTAGTTTCTCAAATGCTTTGGTGGCATCATCATTCCAATGGAAATCATCCTTATTTAGCAATGCAGTGAGTGAAGCTGCTATGCCACCATAACCTTTCACAAATCTTCTATAGTAACCTATTAGTCCAAGAAAAGCTCAAAGGTTTTTGAGAGTTTTTGGCAAGGGCCATTCCATTATCACTTTGATCTTTTGAGGATCAACTTTGACCCCTTCATGGGAAACAATGTGACCAAGGTACTTTGCCTCCTGTACTCCAAAAGCACATTTAGATGGCTTTGCATAAAGTTGGTGCTTCTCCAAAACTATCAACACGCATTTCACATGTTGCAGATGTGCTTCCCATGTCTGACTATAAATCAATATGTCATCAAAGAAAACTAGCACAAACTTCCTTAAAAAAGGCCTAAAAATAGTGTTCATCAAGCTCTAAAAAGTAGATGGTGCATTTGTAAGACCAAAGGGCATTACCAAAAACTCATAATGGCCCTCATGTGTTCTAAAAGCAGTTTTATGAACATCTTCATCCTTGATTCTAATTTGATGGTACCCCAAGAAAAGATCTAATTTTGTGAAATAATTAGCACCATGCAACTCATCAAGTAAATCATCAATTACTGGAATAGGAAACTTATCTTTGATGGTGTACTTGTTGAGTTCCCTATAATTTGGGCACATCCTCCATGTGTCATCCTTCTTCCACACCATGACCACTGGTGATGAATATGCACTTTGGCTATGCTTGATGATCCCTACCTCCAGCATCTCATGGACCATCTTTTCAATTTCACTCTTTTGTGGATATGGATATCTATATGGTCTGATATTTGGTGGTTGACTACCTAGAATTAGTTGAATGGCATGATCATGTCCTCTTTTTGGTGGTAGTCCTTTTGGCATGGCCCCAAAAATAGATGAGTGGTCTTCAAGAATTATTTGTAGATCAGGATGTGTAGATACCTTTGGGGGTTGAACTTCTATGGAGCATAATCGTGTAATAATTCCCTCTGTCCCCCTTTTTAGCATCTTGATCATCTGATGTGAACTAATAAAATGTGGATATTTTTCATGTAATCCATGTAGTTCAATTTTCTTACCTTCAAAATGAAAGCACATGAATAGTTCTTGGAATTTCATCTCAATGGTACCTAAGGTTGTGAGCCTTTGGACTCCCAAAATAATGTCTATGTTACCCATGGGAATAAAAAACATAAGAGAGTCAAGATTGTACCCACCCATAATAAGCTTAATACTATGGAATTTGCTTGAACAATTAATTGTGCCACCTTCTGCAATCATGACCTAAAATTCTGGTGCTGGGTAGATGAAATAGTTCAATCAAGTGGCCAATTTATGGTTTATAAAGTTATGTGTGCTCCTTGAATCAATCAACACTGTCACCTTTTGTTTCTTGAGGAGACACACCACCTTAAGAGTTTGTGGAGTGTTAATACCTGCAAGTGCATGACAAGAGATTGTAGGTTGGGAATCTTCAGGTACCTCCTCTATATCTTCCTCATTTTCATTGGAGGCATCATCTACTTCTTCATCTTCATTTGGTCCCTCGATGTAGAATAACTTCTTCTCAGCACATCTATGTCCTTTACTCCACTTGCTATCACAAATAAAACATAATCCTTTTGCATGCTTTTTTTTAATTTGTTGAGGGGTCAATCTATTAGGTGGAGGAAATGTTGATGATGATATGCTACGATCTTTGCAGTGAGTGAATGGCTGCTTCTTATTGGCTATGATTTTTTCCTCAGCTCTACGTGCTAGGATAATAGATTTAGAAATTATAAGTGGATTAAACATGTGTACCTCATGTTGAATGTGGTCCTTGAGTCCACCCAAAAATAGGTCATTCAAGTTTGCATCAAAAATTGTCTCCACACGTAAGGATAGGTTTTGAAAATGATGAATATAATCCTTGACGGAGCTAGTTTGTCACAATTTTGCCAGTTGGCTGAAGTAATTATCTATCACACTATTGCCATAGTGTAATTGTAGTTGCTCTGTAAAAATTGACCAGGTGACATTGAGACTCATCTTTTTCTTTTGAGCACACAACCATCGATACCACATGAATTGATCAGGTTCAAGATACAAGGATGCCATGGTAACCTTATGTCCACTTAGAATCTGATGTAGGTCAAAAAAACTCTCCATTTGGTTGAGCCAATTGAGTGGATCTTTTCCATCAAATTTGCACATATCCACTTTTGGTAATAGGTTCTTCTGTGGCCATGGAGTTGGATTTGAAGTAGACTGATTAGGAGAACCACCCTGGTGGGTTTGTGAAATAGAGTTATCTTGATGATTTGATTGATTAATGTTCAAATCCATCATGATATATCCCAAACTATCTTGTATGGATTGTATATTAGATTGTATGTCTTGCACCTCACTCTGAATGCCTTGCACACTATAGTCAAGCTGGCTCACTTTATAATCTATGTTAGAAAAGCCTGGTACAAATGGTCTATTACACCCCCCTTATAACTCCATCTCATCCTTGTTAGGAGTTTTTCCTAGAGTTTTAGCACCCTTTCCTCGGCCCTGAGTTTGTGGACCTACCATAAAAGGGTTTTATAATGTCGACCCTTATTGACACTTTTAACCCAACTTTGACCAAGTGATTTTGGAATTATTTTGGCCTCAATTCAAAATATACAAAGAATAAACCATAGCCAATTTTTTCTAATATTTCCAAAAATGTAAACAACTCAAAAAAATTCTTTGAATTGCACACGATCTAGCAATTTTATGAAAAACCATAAAATAGTGATAACTTTTGAAAAATAGATCCAAATGAGCTGAAATTTTAATGAAAGCTTAATGTGATGATTTCTCACCTCTAGTAAAACAACTTTAGAGAAAATTTCAACCATTTTTTATATATCACAAAATTTAAAAATTTAGTGTTTCACCCACAAGATTGCCCAAATCGTAGCTCTGCTACCACTTGTAATGAAATTACTTCAAGAATTAAGTATAATAGCAGAATTATATCCAAATATGAATGAAATATATCTAAATATATGATAATAGATAATCCACTTCGAGGGGGAAACCTCCACAAGCTTCAATAAGAGTAGAAATCACAATATGACGATAAATGATTACCCACTACCTCCTATATATAGTCTAACTAGGCCATGGTTACTCCATAGGCCAACCTACTAATATAAAGAAAGACACGAGTTGGATAAGTAATATAATGTCAAAGAGGGATAAGTAAGCCACAAGTCAGCTAATACTATCCTCATACATGTGATAGGTTAGGGGCATAACACATGAACCATCTCATGGTTTCATCCTTGAGTGTAGATGGGAATAACTTAAATTTTTGATTATATATTGCATAGTCATATGTTTGTCAAATAACCTAAAATTCAAAGAGGAACTGATTTGGGTCCTATGAGGATTTACCTCTAGAAGTAGGTAAAATGGATGGTGAAATGTTTTTCATGGAAATTTTATCATCAGTACCCAAGCTAATTAGATAGGAAAAAGTTGTCATTTGGGAATATTGATCAATGTTTTCCACATGTGCATATTCATCTCCCTTATTTTCTTCTCAACATTGGTTATCAATCCAATCTAAATTATCTTCTTGGGTGCTCAACCTATGGTCTACCTTAGGAGGAGAATATTCATTAGTGATCAGATCTTCATTTATAACTTGTGGATCAAATATGAATATTCCATAAAGATAATTCTTAGGATCAATTATCCTTATAACATAAAATTTTATGAATAGGATTCTTCTTATAGGATGTGGTTGTGAGGATGAACCTTGTTCAGGAGAGGAATTAGAAAAAAATTATATACGACTTTAAATTGTCTTTATTTTACTTCTTGATTTATTTAGAAAGGATTAGATCCTCTATTCTTATTGATTTATTTGGGATACCTTAAATATAAACCATCCTTGAGAATATCTTGGTGAGTTCATAAATCTAAAGACTCCTAGATTGTTTTTGTGTTTTTACATTTTATGAATGTTTTTGAATTTCCCTGTATAACTCTAATGTAGGATCTCATTAACTCCTATTAATGATTATCCCTAATAATGATGTTAAAAATTATGATCTATCATTATACCTCTCATTTAACCAATTAATCAATTAGTGTCATTTTCTACTAGGGCCAGTGTCTAAGGCTATATACATTGAGACCATTGAAAATTAGAGTTTATAGTTTGTTGTTTGGTGGGTTTATTTATGTTTTGATGTCTAAATCCTAAGAATAGTAAATAATATTCTATCTCTACTTTGAATAAAGGTAAATCTAAAAGGTTTGCTAACTAAAAATATCTTATTGGCATTCACACCATCAACATCCAAAACTTAAACACCTAACATAAGACATTATGGTGACCTCACTCGAATTGACCAATTGGGTAGGATAGTGTAATATTCCAAAATCTAAAAATGTTGTCTATTGTCATTTAAATGACTTCTGACAAATTTTGCATGTGAAGATAGGTTAAAAAATGTTACTTTCTATGAAATTGAAAGAGACATTCTTGCATAAATAAAGTTCACTTGCATTAAATTGAAACAACCTTTACATGTAAAAGAAACACAATTGCATTAAAGTAAATTCATACTTTGATTTGGAAAAGAAATCACATTTTTCTTTGAAAAGGAAACTACACTTTCATCGAAAAATAAATCATCTTGCATTTAAAAGGAAATCAACCTTCCATTCAAAAGGAAATTACATTTTGAAATATATGAATTATACCTAAATTAAAGAAATACTTCTAAACCATAAACTAAAAAGTACCATTTTTTAATCTTCAAAGAGAAGTGGGACCGTACTCCTTCCTCAAAATAGGAAAAACTTACTCAGTAATGAAAATAAATGCTAAACTCTATTTCATTATCAAAGGAACATATACAAATATGTGAAACTATAATCAAATGCTTCTTCTAATTTCTAATTGATTAACTAAATTCAATAAATTTTTAACTCTTCTTACTATCTATAATGAGAAAGATATATTTATTTAGAGAAAATCTCAACATCTATTCATAGAATACAAACTCTGGTGATCTAAATGGCCAAATTTACTATAGACAATCTAGGAATCATATCCCACATTTATAAAAAGGTGCTAGAACTGACTTAACTAATAATAGATAGAAAATAACTAACATAAATCCAAATAGATTTATCCAATTTTACAAAATAGAAGTATAAATATATCCAAATTATTTTAGACCATTACTATGAATAGTAATGTCTAAAATAAGATATATAAATATGGAAAGTCTATTTAAATGCAATAAATATCTTTAAAATCAGTATCTCAATCTGTATGATCCAACTTGACATATTTAAATCATGCTTGGGCATCTTTGGAGCATTTTATACAGGTCTTCAGAGTGCTTTCAAAGCATCTTTGCAGTGTCTTTGGAGCATCAAATATTTAAAGTTCATTCACTAAATCCTCAAAACTATAGCCAAAAATGTTTTCAAAACTATTTGATGTCTTCTCAAAATTATCCCACCATTGGGATGTGTTTCTATACACAAAACTATTCTATTTCATCCAAGTTAGACACAATAACAAGATAAAGAATCAACAATGTATTAGATACAAACAAAGGACAATTACATTCATTTCATACTTATATAGGACCTTAGCTATTAAATGTAATGCACTATATAACCAAAAGGTAACACTTATGGATAGTTTGTATTTGATATAATGAGCTAATGATCATCACCCTAAATGCCATCCCTTAAATATGCACAAGGTAACCTTATACCCCAACCTCCACATCTCAACAAGAATATCAAACATCTACAAAATGAACCCTTAATCCCTCTAATAAAAAACATTGACATAGGTGATATTTTACATACTATCGCTTTTAATGGGTCTATTGATCCTGCTTTACACTTTAAATATTTTAAAAACTTATACAAGGATTGGATTAATCTCAATACCCTTGGTGCCAACAAAATCCTAGCTAAAACCTTTGTAGGTGATGCTTTATATGTGTATGATCATCTCAAATATCATACTATATCTATTTTATAAGATTTATCTAATGCTTTAAAATAAGAGTTATAAATTAACAACCTCCTTAAAAATAGCTTATCTCATGTCATTAACTATAAATAATCAGAATCCAATACTACACAAGTGTTCATTATGGCAGAAGTTTGGTCCCAATATTTAGAGGTATTACATTACCAAAAGGTATTATCTAAAATACATGCCTTAAATCACAATGTTCATGTTTTTCAAGTATCTTATGATAGTAAATCAAATACATAAGGATACATACCACCTATCAATGCACCTTTGGTAGATATCCCTAAGTTATTTGAGAAATTGACCAATCTGATATAATCCAACACATACCTTATAATTAAATTAAAAAAAATAAATCTACTATATTACATTGAAAAATCTCACACTCATACTCCTAAAATTACCTTAGATGTATAAGATACAACCTTTCAACAAATACAATAATTTATACAACAAAAATAAGATAGATTTACAACTTATTTGACTTAGTAAAATCTAATATTGGATAAGGTAATCAACTATCATCCATTGTAATACACGTTTATATTAGGATCATGACCAAATTGGATCTATTAAACTTAACCAATAGATCTCTTATCACACAATACCAAATGAGAGGGTTCCAAAGACTTTATAAAAATGACACTATGTAATAATCTTATCTAGGTCTAAGTACATGAAATAAAACTAATATAATTCTCAACAAATATTATGGTATTAATGCGGATTGTTACATATAGACAAAAAATAAATGGATCATGATAGGAAAATGGGGACCAATATCACCCAAAATAGAAGATGTAAATAAAATAAAACCATTTATCTATACTAATTTTAAACATATATGTAATCTAGGCAAATATTTAAACATTCAACACATATTACTTATACAATATCTATCTATCAATTGAAATAATGAGATTTAGAAATACTTACCTTGGGATAACATGTCAAGTACCAGTCTCTCCATTTACCAATATTTATTTTCAATATGATTTTGTGGATTTTGATATTAACACTATAGAAATTATCTCTAGGCTAAAATACTATTAATTTTGATCTAATAATTCTCACAAGATAAGTAATATTATATTCAAGGTAAAATCCTAATAAATGGTTCCTTAAAGTGCATATTTAATTGAATTTTGAATTTTAATGATGTGAAAATTAATTTTCCTCTCTATTGGATTGATTGAGCCTTGTATTTATAACAATGCATAATTCTTAACCCTTCAAAAATTTTAGTTCACAAGATCATCTAGATCGATCACATTAGTTGGAAAAATATATTCTTAGGACTCAAACTAAATTATCTAGGTTGACTTATTCCTATATCATGTGCTTAATTATTTATAATAATATTGGCCTAGTTTAATTAGTATAAAAATTGGGTAATTGCTTAGTTATGGGATATTGGAAGGATAAATGCTTAGGGAAATGTATGAATAAGATTTGAATTTCTTGGGGAGTTTGATAAGAGGGATTTTTAATGGGTTTAGGTAATTATATATTTGACCAAAAATATTTTGAAGCACCAATGGTCTACCTACCCCTTTTCTGGTGCACCCTTTAAGGCATGTACTTAGAGAGATCAAAACTTGATAAGTTCCTATAAGAGAGAAAGTGTTAATAAATGATAAAATTTAAAAATATTGTGTGTATACATCTATAACCTCTATGACATTGTAAAAACTTAGAATAAATAATGGTGATAGAATAATATGGATATATTCCCCATTTTGAGATGAGGTATATTTATGCATGTCATCCATTTAAAAATAAAAGGATTAAATGTACCATATATTACATAGATATCAATAAAAGTTTTTTATAATAATTAAAAGTATAATTGTAAAAAATTATATGTAAATATATAAATATGTGATCATTTAGATCTAAATATTACTCTATAACTTAAAATTGTTAGGTCATAATCGAGGTTTAAAAATTAAAGGTGTATAAAGTGAGGGGAAAGCGATATACCCTGATGGTACATCCTAAAGAGTGATAATTTATATTACCCACTATAAATATATGGCCCAATATGGATTATATATATATATACACACACACACACACACACACACACACATACATACATACCCAATCTATTATCCATAATGTGACTAATATATATGAAGGACACTAGGAAACAACCCATCCTGATATAAGTAATGTAGGATCAATATACACATGGGTACATCGTAGGTGATAATCACTAAAGTAATAAATATCTTTTGACAAGATATACGCTCATAATTCAATCTTAAATATGGAAAATTAACATTTCGAAACATAATAATTTTACCCTAGCAGGTGATTATATAATAATGAATCACATAATATAAGTAGTATGCCAAAATAGATGCACAGTTTATAAAATTACAATGTAGGTGTGGACACCTAAAATTAGATACCATATATAAACATTAAATATCATCACCTTATTTAATAATCACACTGAAAATACCTAATCATAATTATGATCATAATATAATCCTATCATTAACTAACATCCTTAGTAAATCTACTATTCATCATTATTCCCCTATATCACATTAATCAATACCATCCCTCACATTACCCCCATCCAACCAATAATATATATATATATATATATATATATATATATATATATATATATTTGAGATGGAAAATCAATTTATTTGTTTTTTAAAATATGGAATGGTTATAGATTAAATTAATAACTAATAAAAATGAATAATTATTGTGATATATATATATATATATATATTAATCACAATAATTATTCATTTTTATTAGTTAGTAATATAATCTATATCCATTCCATATTTAAAAAAACAAATAAATTCATTTTCCATCTCAAATATATGATGTATCACCTCACATCTCCAAAATCCATATCATCAATCTTCTCTAATCCAAATGCATATCAACCCAATACCCAAGTCAATATCAATAAAATTCACATGAAATATCATCACATCCTAAGGAATATATGAACAAATCTAATCAAACCCATTTCTCATCTTACATACTCAACCACCAACATTTATTGCCCATCCTCTCTCATATAATAAGATGTAGGACTCATATTAAACATTGATCTTGGATCAAGATCAATATATCATAATCATCATGAAATAATATAATTTTGAAATTACCTCTCCATTATCAACAATCTTTTCTTGCCTAAAAAATTTCTTTCCATTTGGAGAAGGAGCTTCACTGTCAACCCATCATTATAACAAGACATCACGACATCTAGGAATGGGGCATGATGCCCAAATGTTTATGTGTAGCCTATTAAGAACCCATATATAATATTAAAAATGGATCTAATTGACACAAATATGGATTATTAATTGGTAACTAAATTCATATTCTTCGTCTTCTCACTCTTATATGAGGTATATCACTTCTTAGAGTAGATATTTCATTTATTTTGAATTTATAACATATCTACTCTAATTTGTATGTATAAATTTTGGCACATCTAGTGGGACTAAAAATCTCAAAAATAATTATTTACCTAATTTAAGATAATTATAATTTGATTTAAGTCTAAATTTGTTAACATTTATCCCATTTTTTGTTTCTAGGTATATAGAAATTTTAATGTCTTGGTTGACAGTTTCACTCCTAAAAATAATGGATTCACCCTAAAATTTAGTAGGTTGTCCTTATATTATTGTGTCATATGTATAAAAATGTAGTGATATCACACCATGTTTTATTATTTTTCCCCTATATATCAGTGATATCACCCAATTATTTAGTGGGTTTTCCCTATATATCAGTGATATTTCCCTAGTGTTTGGTAGGTTTATCTTGTGTGCCAAAGAATTTCATTCTAATAGTTTTCTTAGGGTTTTACACTTACCAATAAAAATAAAATAAAACTAATAACTCATTTATTTTAGTTTTATACCTATCCAAGACATCAAAATAATAAGAAAAACACTTTCACACTTAAATTTGGTACTTAAAATAAATTTTATCCTAATTTTTTTGTGTTATGTGTTGTGTGTGGGGTTGGTTGATTTAAAATATTCTCTCATATTAAACCTAAATTTGATTTTAGGATCATAAATTACTAAGTTACTTTTAGTTTCTCCCCATCCTAGAATTAGTCTACATATGCTCTCCGCTTGCATTGAAAGGAGGTCCTGAGGATCAAAAACAATTTTTTTTTTCATTTAGGTAGGGCTATAAAACAAGGATTTAATCACCCAACATTTCATACCAACCATGTGTTTAGGTTGGGTATACAAATTTAGGGAGGATATGCTGGTATTATTTAAGTGTTCATATATTTTACTAGTATCATGAAGCAAGGGAGTTTTCTCCTCAAATACCTAGCCATAAGATAAAACCCCCAAGGCTATATTTTATAATAACACTCAAGTGATGGTGACACATGGAGTGTAGTAGTATTTATATTTTAACCTTTAGAGTGTGCCTATTAATCTTCCTCTTTTATGGAATTGGACCTCATCATTGTGAAAGGTATATCAAGGGCATGCCTAAATAATCTTATTTTATCATATCCTAATAACTCTTAGTTATACATGGAATAAAAGTATACGGAACACAACATTCCAAAATATCACCCAAAACACACCTTTTTTAGTATATTAAGTGGGATGATAGTAAGTTACACATCTATCTTATTAGTCTAAGTTGTCTTATGTGATTTAATTTATCCCCTTGTGTGAAACTAGTTTGAAACCAAATCTAAATCCAAATCAAACTTAATCCAAATTTTAAGTAATTAAACAAAAAAACTAATAAATAAAAATCCCACTTAATAAAAATCAAATCCTAATATGGGATTAATCCTAATAAAACCAATCCAATTAAACCCCATCTAGACCTATGGCACCCAAAACCAATCTAGAAAGATCTTAAGATAAACATTACATATTTGAAAAAATGATGATGCCATTTTATGTCTCATATATATAGGTTCCTAACTCCCTATATAATATGATCCTACAAACCTAAGTTCCATTCAAAACAAAAAAAATAAAACAATCCTACATTAAAATTAGATAACTTTAAGTATCCATTCTAGTCAATCTCAAACAAACATCCCATCAACTACTTATATTATTAATCATAACATCACCCATCATATTATAAAATGAAAACCCATTTTGACACCCCTATCTCAAAGTCAAATGATATCCTAATATCTATCCAACAATAATATAGTCCTTGAGATAGAACAATCCAATCATATCCTCTCATTTCCACTTCCAAGAACATCATTTCTCATTCTAACAAACTGAATTCATGTACAAAAAAGGCTTCAAATGAATATAATATACTCCTTAATGAATCCTTGGAAGTGATCTTTTACCAATTAATCACTAAAAACATGATCGTGTATCCACACACCAAGCCTTTTGATAAGATCCAACAAAAACTTACTTCATATAAAGAAGGTAAATACTACCAGTTTCAAAGGATTGAGGGCCACTCTATTTATATATTCTTGAAACTTGAGAATTATATTCAAGATTAAATTGACTAGGGGAATCTAATTAGAGACAAATGCATCCATATCTAAGAATAACATCATGGGGATATAACAAGATACATTTCTAGATCACAATCAGATTCATCCATAGATTAATCAAGGTCAAATCACTTCAAAAATTCATACCATCATTAAACTACCCATATTCGACAAAGAACATATGTTCAACAAGTCATTTATTAATAATATTTATTTTATTAAATGATCATATTTTGACCAACCGATTATTGGTCCATTTACCAGTGATCAATTGATTATCTTTTATGGACCACTAATATTAAAAGGAACCCATCATTTAACAAAAGTCCATCTTTGATGGTCCATTAAAAAATATCCCCCATAATTGATACTTCTTATCTAGAAAATATTTCATTACTATGCATAAGAATGTTCTTATAAATAGCATAATATAATATGATATCTATGTGAAAACAATCTTAACATATCCTACCAACATAAACAAAAAAATAAGGATCTCATGACATTGGATAGAAACTGACCAATAATCCACGTGATCATGTCAATGATTCTTTCATGATTATTGAGGAACTTTTCACCAACATCCAAACATTTCATCCTAGTAATCTTTATGAGGATTGTGCTACCACTCATATTTTATGTGACAACCATCTTTTCATTGACACCACCCCTCCTTTCATCCATCCCAAAATTCAAACTCGTACACCTTTTAATTAGGACTGATAAAATTATGCACTCCCATAATTTTTAGTTAATGACATGGAAATCACATAATTCATGGTAATCTAAGATGACATCCAATCATAATATCTAGATAATAGTTTCAAAATCAACCTAGACACATAAACATATCTTGGGAAATGGAAAGAATGTTTAATTAAATCACATCAAACAATCCAAAAATTAGATTCATTTAGTTAAAACCTCTTTGAGGCACTATTGGACAAAAAAAATGAAAATAAATAACATCAATACATATATATTGGTGAAAAACTCTTTAAGGCACCAATAAATAATAAATTAAGCTCATCATCACTTGATGATGAAATCATTCAAATCAAAATTGAAATAACTGATAATTAAAATGCATCTTAATTAGAGCAACTCTTAGGCCTAAGAATTAGAAATATATTGTTGTCTTCCTAAGAGAATTTTAAATATATTTGATTTTATAACATCCAAAATCATGAAAAATTCACAATTAATAATGGTATGTATGACTATTAGTCCCAATCATCCTTGACCTCTAAACATTCATACATACCTATATAAAGACACCATCAATTTATATCCTTCACATAATCTAATGTGTTCCCTCATCCAATATGCATCTTGCTTACATGTCATTATCAACATACTCTCTCATAGAGGCTATGATAGTAATTCATTAAGATTTATAAATCAATCCAAATAAATAATCAAAGAATGCCACAACAATATAATAATGGAGACCAAACCATCAACATGATCCCAATAGAGAATCTATCTATAATAAGTATGGGATAAATATAAAAATGGGGTCAACATCACACACCTCAAAATTATTCCATATTTAAGATGAAAAAAAGAGAAAAAGAAAAAAAATTAAAAATGTGCATGAGAGAGAGAGAGAGAGAGAGAGAGAGAGAGAGAGAGATAAATAATTTTCCATAGGTGAAGACCATTCTTATGGATCCTTGGGCAAGCACCATGATAAAAAACAATTTCTAGTGTCATGCATAAATAGTTTTTCTATAGGTACTTTTCACTTGGGGTAAAAATATACTCCATATTTGTGTCACCATCCTAAAATAATTTTCCCATCCATATAATTTATCCCATACATCCTTTTATCTTGAAACCATCCTCTATTAGTTTAATCCTTCCCATATCTCTTCATGATTGACCTTGATAAGAAAGTGGAAGATGTCTAGTGACAAGTTATAGAAACATCATGGTATTTGTTTAACATGGTGATTTGACATTTAGATGATTTTATTCTTGCATGACGTGTCCCTTGGAGATCCATAATCATCTTGTATTTTCCCCTATTAATTTTTAATCCACATGTTTCCATCCCTAATCATCCTAATCTACTCCTTCATTAGCCCTCATTATTCTGAAGCATCATAATGAATCATTTCCATTTATTAACACTTGCATCTCATGTGTTAGAACTAATTTTACCTTTTTTAGTAGCCTTTGTACATTCATAAAATATAAAAATTATAAAATACAAATATATCATAGGAAATCAAAATATCCAAATAAGAGATATAAATGAAAAAAATCTAAAAACATCAGAAAACTAATAAAAATACAATAAAATGTAAAACCCCTAAACCCTAAAAACATCATAAAAAGGTACAAAATAATATAGGACATGTAGTTATATTTATTATTTTATGAGTTTGATTGTTTGATTATTTTTCCTATTAAGTATTGACACAATCCATGTGTATTAAAATAGTATCATCATGGTTCATATATCATTCACACTATCATGCACTTTTATTTGAGTCAGTCCATCAACATACAATAATAGTGTAATCATGGTTTTTACATATCATGGTGCATCCTATCACATTTCATATTAAAAATAACTTGGCCAATTGAAATCATGCTCAAGAATGGTATAGTTGTCCCTACCCATCATCTACATCAACAATCATTCCCCCATCAACAACATTCATTCATATCTCAACTTCATTTTCTTTAAACTAACTATCCATATATAATAAGTATCCTCATGACCCATGTATCTAGACATAAACTTTACACTTCTACCATCCAATCCAATTTAATAATTTCTTCAGTCCAATTATTTCCAAGCTAATATAACATAGTTTGACCTACCATCATTAAATATTCATCATTCAATCTTGGGGTATCCTTATGTGCAATGACTATTTGTTCATTTTTAAAAATCCATTATACCATCAATGTATCCAATCATTTTCATCCATAAGCATGATCATCTCATCATTAATATATATAATTAATTAAATCCTTGATATATTATTTCAAATCAATAAATCATTTGTTTCTCTCAATTTCAATTTATTTTCTTGGAAAAGAAGTAAGAAACTAGGTATAGATATGGTAGAAAAACCTATTTGTTTGTGTGTGAGATCTAGATGATTGTGAAGAGATCCTATTTATCTTGGGTAAAAGGACTTATAGATAATAAATCACTAAGGTAAATGGATCGTTAGGTGGATAGCAAGGTGGGTTTCCTAGTGTGAGCTAGATCCAAGAAGCATGAGCTTAATAGGAGGCTATCAATCCACTCTCTTAGAATAGTTAAGTTGAAGGAAATAAAGATGAAGTAATTGCATCGAATGATACAAAAGACTGAAAGGGAATACAAGAAGAAATAAATTATTTATAAAGGAAATAAACTAATTATAGTAATAAGTGGGTCAATAATAATGCTAAATAGGTCAGGTTGGGTTTAGAAATTAGGTGGGGACTTTGTGAATAGGAAAAAAAGATAGAAAGTGGAATTTGGTTAAGGGAAATTAGGTGGAAATATATTGTTATTATTTCTTACCATAGTGATAATCAGTGGTTGGGATGACCATCAGTGGTTAGGTGACCATCGGTGGTTGAAGGTGATCATCGACAATCAAGGTGATCATTGGTGGTTATTGTGGGTTATGAGAAGTGTTATATAAATCTTGGGCTAATGAGGTCAATGATAAAGTATCATATTGTTAAAGGTATGATTAGGGATAGGAGGTTATAAGATATGATGTAGAAGGGTCTAGGTTAGAAACTAAATAATCATAACATGAAAACTAGAAACATACTTAATAAGTTATTTGATAGTTGGTAGGTGATCCAAGAGTGATTTGGGTAGAGTAGTGGTACTTTTATTGAAGATAAATTTTGGAAAAGGTTCAGGTCTCTATTGTATTTTCTAAATTGTTGGAGGGAAGACCTGTAAAGAAGTTCTTGATGCTAAAATATTCTGATGATTACTAGTTGATAGCTTGATTTCCTAATTTCTAAAATTCTTGGATCTTGGACCCTTTTTCACATCCTACTCTCTTTTTATAGGAAAATAGAGATGGAGGTAGAAGGTTTCATAGAAGGTTTGGTTGATGTTTTTGATGTTTTGTGATGCATTAGCTTATTGTCTATATTAAATTTTAACATCTTAGCTTGAACATAACTTGAGTTGTCTTTGTTTAAATGGAGAATACCTGATCATCAGTGGTCAAGCTTAACCATCAGTGGTCATGTTGATCATCAGCAGTTGGGTGACCATCATTGGTCAAGATGATCATTGATAATTAAAGTATAAATAAAGTTGGGTCAAAAGCGAAAGTTAGTGAGTTATTTTAGGTAGTTAGATAACTTGACTCAAGGTTTGGTGGGTGGGTTAGTGGGTTTTATGACTTACATTTATGGTTGAGAGAGGTTAGGTGGTCCTTAGGGGGTCCTGAGGCTTTTCAACATCTAGAACCATTATGTGTAGTTTTTTAGTGTCTACATTTTGCCCCTTTTTGTTATGTAGTTTATATTGGAAAGATATAAAACAAAAATAGATTATAGGTTGATGGGTTGGTTTCCCAATCATGGGAGGAGGTGTTCCCCCTCAAAATGAGAGTTGATAAGGTGAAACAGAGTTAGGTGTGGGTTTGATAAGTGGTTATGGTGAGTCATGATGTTGGTGATAAATTTTTTGGGTATTTGAAGTAAAAACATAGACACAAAATGAGATTAATGGTGATAGTCAAGATTGTATAAAGACTAAGTTTCCATAGTTGGTAAAAAATAAAATGTTAGTTCTAAAAGGACAACTGATGGGGTAACTAGGTCATAAAGTTAGGCATAGCCACTCAAGTTATTCCTATCAAGTTTCCTAGATAGGGTCAGTGTTTTTATATGTATCCAAGGTAGGAAATGATCCCAAGAAAAACACAAATGGTCTAGTGTGCACTAGGTGGTGCAAATTCAAATTTTCAACATGGTAATTTTGGTCGGTGTGATCAATAGGACCAAGGCAAGGTTAGCAAAAAAATTGTAAGAGTTAGGGCCAAAATGGACAACATTGAGGTAGATAGGGTGATTAGTATGGTAGTTAGAGAATGTAATCTCTAAAGGGTAGCACTGAGGTATGTGTGACAAAATTTGAAAAGTGGACATCCTAACCATCAATGCTCAAGGGTATCAAAAGATACCATTGGTGGTCACCCTGACTATCAATGGTCATGGGAAAAAAAACCTTAGAAGTGTAGAGGTTAAAAAGTGAAAAATAAATATCATTTTCACTCATTTGATTTTGATTATTGACTCTATGTACTTTCATCCTTAGTATTTTGTGCAAGAGTAATGATGAGGTAGTTTTTGAGTGGTTGATTTTGTAGAGGTGATTATTGAGGTAGATCAAGTATGTAGGGTGAACAAGGATGCACCTAGAATGTCGGACCTACGATTCCTCTTTAATGATGATTGAGGAATAAGGTAGGGGATATATTAAATTTTTTAGAGTAGTTTCATTTTGGAATTTTGGTTGGATTTTTTTAGTTTTTTTGGGGGTGTGGGTGTTGATCTAGGTATTAGTGTAGGGGTTTATTATTGAATTTGTATGGGAAAGTGGTTTTTGAAGGGTGGGGTAGGTTGAGGGAGGGTAGTGTAACTATTAGGTTGGTTTTTTATATTTTAGAAGGAGGTATGGGGTAGTTCGGGGGTAGGTTAGGGCTGGGGGTTATTAGCTAATGGTCACACATAATGACTGTCAATGGTCATACTTGACCATCAATGGTCATACTCAACCATCGATGGTCAAAGATCAAAGGTAAAATGGTCACTTGATTGTTGGTAGTTGACCACTTAGGACAAAAGGTTGAGTTTAAGTTTAATTTAATGGGATTGGCTAGTTTTTAAGTGGCAATGGGGTTTTGCTAATGCTAATGATTGATGTGAACTGGTTTTTGGTTAAGGTATGGGTAATGTTTTTTTTTAAGACTTTAGGGTAAAAAATAGGGTAAGTTGATATAGGAGGTAACATGTATGATGTTTAATTTTATAAACAATGATAATAAGAAAGAAAACTAACTATGTATTCTATTAAACTTTGTAGGCATGAAATTTGATCTAGATGTGGGATTGGGTTCCTTATATCTTTGTGGAGTTCCATCAAGGGATGATGGAGGAGGATTGTGCTCACATAGAGGATTTCAACCTTAGAGTGATGATGTACTACCAACACATGTTGTGAGATGTAGTAATGATCATGGCCCTCATCAAGAGATGGGATCTAACCATGAACACCTTTCTTCTATCAACTAGTGAGGTGATGATCTTGCCAAAGGATATACATAAGATCACACAGCTACTAATTTAAGGGGAGCTGATATATCACATTAAGAGAGATAAAAGGGATGAGCTCATGGAAAAAATATATGGTGATGATTTTGAGTTCACTGAGTGGCAGGCCGATGGGTTTAGATACACATCTTTATATTATAGGGATAAATATGATAGGAGGTTGATGACCATGATGATGGCAGTCTCATGTTTTATGATACTAGATTCAAGTAGTGGGAGGTTTTCATATCTATTATTGGGTGTATTGGTGGAGATGTTGCAGGGTCACATAGTGTTTAGCTAGGTACTTGTGGTATTGGTTTAGATATATAGGGAGTTGTGGGGTTTAGAGATCATAAGAGGTATGGGATTAATGTGGGGTTCATGTTACACTACTAGGCATATGAGAACATCTAAGTTCTAAGGTTGATGGGGATACCATAGGAGGGATATTCCTAGATGGATTTTAGGGTGGGTTTTATGTGGTGGAGGACCGATTACATGCTCATAGGACTTAGAGGAGGTGTATGAGATATTGATTGGTTCAGAGGGGAATTGGATGCCCTAGTGGTTGAAGATGTGGTTTGGAGGCCATATATTATATTTTGAGGTGGGCCCACTATACTCAACACATTTTATCATTACAGAGCTACAAGTGGATATTTGGGAGGAGAGATTTATAGGTAGTTTGGTTTGATACAAGGGATTTTGGGTCCATTCCTAAGGTATAGGTAGGAAGATGTCAAGTTTTTGCTTCCAGATCCATAGTTGGTGGAGATGGTTCTTAATCCTGAAGATCTACCTACCAGAGCAAAGATTGATGATGCAGGTTTTGTTGATGGCAACCTAACATGGTATCAATCCCTCTATACAATAGTATATTTTGGATGGGATGATGGGGGAAGGTAACCTATGGATGTGGACCTAGCTAGTATGGGTTCATAAGTATATGTATAGGGATGTGGCCTCAATGCATAGGTAGTGGTCATAGAGAGAGATTAGGCCTCAACAACATTAGCTATGACATAGGCCATAATAGCTATTTTATAGGGTTAACTAGTAGTAGTGCAAGGTTAGGTGGTGACTTTAATAGGTGAAACAAACCAAGCTATATCTACACTAACCTTGGTGACCTGAGAGAGGGAATCCTTGAGATAAGATGTAGTTGAGGAGTTGAATTATTAAGAGGTCATGGTCCTAACATGTTGTCCTAATAAGCCTTGATGGGGTAAGTACATAGCTACTTTGGTAGGTGGTATAGGTATAGAGACTCTAGGTTAGTGGGTTGCTTCTATGGGTAAATAGGTAGGCACCTCAGGTGGGTAGGAACTTGGTGGTAGTGGTACCCCAAGGGTATAGGTTATGATATGATATTTATAGGTTTATATGATTTTGATACCAGCTTATGAGCTGATGTAGCAAGATGTATATGTTTTGAGAGAGAGATGTACATTATTACATGTACTATTTTATTTTGATGAGACATGATGTATATGATGTGATGATGATATATAGACGTGATTTTATGGTTCATGGTTTTGATGTTTATAGTTTATTATTAGCTTATGAGATATAGACTCACTAGCTTAGGCATGTGATGACTATAGATGATGTTTTGATTATGGTTATGATTATGGATACATGATGTGGTTTATGATTATGGATATGATGTTATGATGATGTGACAATTATGGTATTGTTATGATTTATAGTTATTTTGTTGATGATATAACATAAAGTAAGTTAAACAAAAAAAATGAGATGTGGGAAAAGAGATGAAAAACATGAGACTTATGTCTAAATGAATATATGAACTAATTATTAGAGGATAAGGAAAAGGCATGATGCTTCTTCATTGGTAAGGACTAAACAAAAACAAAGTTGTATTAGCTTAAGGAACATAATCCCTTTGAATGCTTCACATTAGCATGCATTGGTTGGTAAAAAGGTGTATTGATCACATCATGTCAAGTAAGCTCAAGAATCCCTTGATTTGTAGATGGTACAAAGGGGAGATAAGTGATAGGTGGTGTGACAGGTACTGTAACCTCTTATGGGTTGGTTTTCCCCTTTTATAGGTGACCTAAGAACCATAATAGACAAGTCCATGTTTTAATGTAGTGTGTAGACTAATTGGTGTGAGAAGTCTACTGATGTTACATATGAAAGATAATTGTAGCTTTCTTGGGATAACTTGTTTTGGTTTTGATATAGGGTCTTTTTATTGCTTTGTTTTGATAGGTTTGTGAAGATGATCTATGTAGGAAGTTTCAAATGATTTCTTTTGACAAAACTTAGTCATCCTTCAAAGGAGTGGTCTAAGTTTGGATTTATTCATTTTGGTAGTTGTCCTTCAAGGGAGCAGTCCATCCTTTTAAGTAATTTAGTTTTGGGTAGCTATCCTTCAAGGGAGAAATCTTCATGCTAGAGATATTTGACCCAAGGGATATATATGTATCCCAAATTATTTTGAAGTTAGGTTAGACATGGACAAATCTATATAGGCTCAAAGTTTTACCTTTATGGAGGAAAAACCAGAGCGTAAGAGGTTAATGATGGGTGAAGGGAGTGGTTTGAGAGATAATGACCATGGGATTCCATCTAATTAGGGATAAAAATTATCATGGAAACCATTCCATGGGTAGAGACATGGTACCCATATTTAGGATTAGGCTATGACTATGATGGTTAATCACATGGTTCTATATTGTAATTGATTATCCTAAAAAGGGATGGGATGAAGGTGAAAATCTCATAAATCAAGGGATGAGATTAAGTTTAAAAAAAAGGTGAGTTTGATCCTTGTTTAACAAAATAAAGGACACAAGTGTGAAGCATTGAGAGGCTCAAGTTTTGGTTTACCTTTAAGAGATGAAAAATGATAAGCTCCTGATTCATACTTATGGGTTGCAATGTAGGGTCCAAGCCAATTGAAATTAAATGTGACTCACTTTATTTTCTCTATATTGGTCACATGTTGATTTTTCTCTAGGATGAGGTCTCTGATGTTGAATTCTCATTCTTTTAGGTACTTGTTATAGGCACGCTTGACTCACTATTGATAGATATAAAGATGGTTAATCATAGCTAGGTGGTGCTCATCAAGTATCTCAAGTCATGCTAGATGCTCTTGGTGATAGTCACTCTCAAAATTGATGTCTTGTAGGGATATGAAAAGAGAGGGAATGTGGACTTCAAGAGGAGAGACTGCCTCCACTCCAAAGACTAGAGAGAAAGGGGTAGCACCTATAGAGGTTTGAATGCTAGGTGATAGGCCCATAAAGTGAAGGGGATGTGCAAGTTCTAATCCTAACTATAAGCATTAACCATTTTTATTAGAATCTTGTTGAGGGTTTTATTAGACACTTCCACCTATCCATTTTCTTATGGATGATAAGGTGATGAAAATCTTAACTTGATGCCCAATGCATCACAAAGACCTTAGACTTTCTTATTTTTGAAATATTTACCATTATCGGTGATGATCTTATGGGGAACATCAAAATGATAGATGATATGATTATTGATAAAATTGACTATCTTGTCAACTTTGGTTGAGATGAGAAGAATAGCCTCTATCCGCTTGGTGAAAATACTCAGTGGTGGTTATGATGATGTGGTGTTGATATGAAGAATGAGGATTGATTTTCCTAATGAGACCTAGTCCCCATTATGAGAAGGGCCAAAATTCCTTGGATACTTTAAGGTCATAGGATGGCATGTGATGTAAATTAGCATGATGTTGACACTTAACTCACTTATTCACATAATCATAACATTCTTGGTTGAGGTTAGGCTAATAGTATCCAAGAAGAAGGATACATTTAGTAATAGTTAGACCACTAAAGTCTCCCACATAGATCCTATCATGCATTTCCTTGATAGCATGAGAATATTCATGAATACATAGGCAATGGAGAAGGAGGTCATTGAAACTATGTTTGTAAATTAATCCCCTTAGTATGGTATAACAAAAGGTACTCTAAACAATGTCTCTCTGAGTATTCCTAGATAGGTTGGGAGGAATGATGACAAGGTTGAGGTAGTCAAAGGTTTGCTCATAGTAAATGTTTGATGGATATTATTCCACACTACATATGGTAGGGAGGTCAGATTATATATAAGAGGGTGTGATAACATTATGAATGGTGGTAAATAACTTAGAATTGGAAGGCACAAATGGGATATAAGAAGCAAGGGAAGCCATTGTATCCATGAAATTATTGGTAGATAACAGAACATATTACATAAGGTAATGATCAAATGATGCTAAGAGTACATATACTAGGTGTTTGTACTATTTCATGAAATCATTCTTACATTGGTAGGATCCATTGATCTAGTTAACCATAAGTTGGGAATCAACAAAGACATTGATTGTCTTACCTCTCAAGGCTAGAACAGTTTGGAGACCTATTACTAGGGATTCATACTCAACCATACTGTTGGTATAATCAAAATCAAGTTTGAAATAAATATTAAGAGGTTCACCAATAATGGGAATGAGAATAAATCTGGCACCCCCATCATGCTGGCACTTTGAGCTGTCAAAGAACATGGTCATTTGGTAGGTGATGTCCTCTTAAGAAAGAGTCATGATGAGCTCATTAGGAAATGTAAGAAGAAGTGGCTAGTTATCTATAAAAGGAGCTTCAACCAATTAATTGAAAATGACTTACCCTTTAATCAACTTTTATTAGAGGAATTCAAGGTAAAAACTTAGCTAGTAACATGAGACACTTAGCCATATGTTAGTAATAGCATGGTTTAGAGTGCAAGTACTTGAGTGGTTCAGTGTTGGTGATGACAAAGGTTTTGTTATTTAGGAGTTAATGATGAATTTTGGAAGACACAAAGACTAAGGTGAGGTAAATATTCTTGTTATGTGTGTACCAAGTCTCATACTATATAAGTGTTCAACTTATATAATAGACAACTTGATCTTTGTTTTGTTCATCACAGTGAGTGAGAATTACCCCTAAGGAATGGTAAGTGGTGTAGATATAAAGGTAGAAATGTTGATATTATTTATGAGGGGTAAGAATAGGTGGAGAAAGGAGGTACTCTTTGAGTGAATCAAAGGCTTGTTGATAGTTCTTAGTCCACTTAAAAGATGTATCTTTCTTGAGAAGATGGTGAAAGGGTTGACATCTATTTGATAACTAAGAGATGAAGTGATGAATGGATTGGAGCTTCCCCTACAAGATAAAAATTTCCTTAAGGTGGGTTAGAGGTGGCATGTCAATAATCTCTCTAACTTTGGTAGGGTCTACTTTAATTCCTTGAAGAGAGATAATAAATCTAAGAAGCTTTCTAGATAGGACCCCAAAAACACATTTCTTGGGGTTGAGTCAGACATGGAAATGGATTAGGCACTCAAAGATAATTTTGAGGACTTATAGATGATCCTTGAGATATTTGGATTTCCCAAAGAGATCATCTACATAGTCCTCAATAATTTTGTGGATGAGATCATGGAAGATGTAGGTAATTACACATTGGTAGGTTTCCCAAATGTTCTTCAGACTTAAAGGCATAACCCTATAGTAGAAGGTTCCCCATGAGGTGATGAAGGAAGTATTATGTTTATCTTTTGGGGTGATAAAGATCTGATTATATCTTGAGAAACCAGCCATGAAAGATAACATCTTGTGTTTAGTTGTAAGATTAAAAAGTTGGTCAATGCTAGGAAAAGGGAAGTCATCCTTTGGATGAGCAAGGTTGAGGTCATGATAGTCAACATAGAGGCAAATTACCCCTATGGGTTTGGTGATGGGAATGATATTATAAACCTATTGAAGATATTCAATGGGTTGGATGAAGTTGATAGATAAGAGGCGTTGAGGTTCTTCTTTGACTAGAAGGGAGATATAAGGGTTCATCTTAGAAGCTTTTCCCTAACAGGCTTAACATCAAGATGGATGATGATGTTATGGAGAGCTATGGAAGGGTTTATTATAGGAATATGCTGATAAGACCAAGTAAATCCTATGCTTTGGTCATGAAGGAAGGAAGAGTAATCATATTGCTCTGAATAATCTAAGGATTGACCAATATTTACACTGCAAGGGTTATCCTAAGTACCCTAGCTAACATCTATAGTGGATTCATTCAACATGGTTTGGTTTTCAATAGGAAGGGATTTTTGGATAGAATAATCCCATATACTAAGAAATGTGAGAATGGAATCATTGTCTTGATGTTGGATAATGTGGATGGTAGGAGAATCATTTTCTACCATTTCAAGATGAATCATAGGAAAGGTTTTAGTTTGGACACCCTTGTTATAGGTTAGGGAACCCAAAATAACAATATTGACTAAAAAATGTTAGAAAGGATGGTTTTAAAATCCTTAGACTTCAAAATAGATGGGGTTGGTGAGGATGGTACATCCTCTTTAATGGCGATGATGGGTTTGGGTGAATAAGTGGTTTCTTCTAGCTCATGAGGCTTTTAGGTTTTGATCAAAGGTAGTTGGAGTCCATGTTAATAATGGATGAGGTTGAATCCCTTACAAACACACTTGTGAAGGTATAATTTGGTAAATTTTGGTTTGTCTAAATAGGAGAAATTGAAATTAAATGGTTAGGTAGAAGAGTTGGTGGAGGAAGTGATAAGTGAATGATCAAGTCCCCCATATATAAAATTGGTTTAGTGGTTGGGAAGTCTGAAAGGAATGATAGTTTTGATATTAGGATCATAACCAAGATTATGGTGAAGGTTCCCATACTTTTGATGGGTAAGGAAGGCATATAAGGCCAAAAGATGATAGTCTCCTAGTGAGAGATGTTAGAACATAGGCTCCAAGGGGTTGGGATAGATGAGCTAGTTGAAGCTTCATCGATGGAAGGAGTGGAGTTGTTAGATGGTGGTGAGGTGGATGAGAGAGGAAGAAGAATGTCATTGGGCTGATATGACATGTTTTAAGATGTGAATGGACTAGTGTTAGTGTAGTCATATAAAATGTCCAAATTGGTAGTTTGAGTGTGGCTTATATCACCCCATCCATAGGTCTTTTTTGCATGATCTTGTGACCATTCAAGACACCTTTTTTCACATTACCAGTCATCCAAAACCTTATAAACCCTAATTTCACCTTTGCTAGATAGTATTCCCTATGTTAATCCTATTCCCTTAGGTCCTGAGCTTGTAGGACAAGAGTGCCCCATTTGGACTATAACATTGGGCACCAAAATTTCTTATTTTTGGTGTTCCTATTCATTTGCACTTTGATCCCCAATAATCATTTTCATCTAGTTCTTACACCTAATTAGGTCAACCTAGCATGAATACATCTGACCCTTGACCAATTATTCCTTATAAAAACCCACTCAAAGATCATTTACAAAGGAGGTGACCAAACTTACAAAGAAAACAAGAATATAAATAAATCAATAAGGTAAACTTCCCTATTCTTTGCACACAATCACCCAACATAATTGTAAACATGCTCAAATCCTCATACTAGTCCCTAACCACCTCAAACACTATCAAATTAACATTTTGAATCTACATCACACTATTACACAAATCACATTAGGTGGGAGAACTACATATGGCTTGATCCCTCTTCAGAGTATTGGTATGTAGGTAGAATTCCCACACAAGGGGTGTGGATTGCACATTCAATGAACCTTACACACTAACCCCCCTCTTTATTAAGTGACTCAAATATCATTTTATCAAGTATGATGGAGGATTAGGGTTTGAATACAAAATTAGCTCTATAATGAGTTCTATTGATACCCAACACTTGATTTTTCACAGGTAGGCTTATATAGGCACAACACAACTACCCAAAATGTTTTAGGTATTTGCGATCAGTTTGGATAATAGCAATAGTAATGGACAACAATGTCAAACACCAAAGAATCCACTTTTTGGAAATCTTGTCCTTTCACAAAATGAAATCCAAATTCAAGTTTACGACACCTTCCTAGTCCTACACAACCATTTTTATCTTTTTATCAGTTGTCTCAGTCTATTTTTAGCTAAGTTATATTTTTTTCCTATTTATTGCTATTTTTAAATAGTTAAAAAAGATAAATAATAAGACAAATTAGGACTGTAATTATTTCTATATTCTACATTGATTTATTAATCTAGACCCTTAACTAAAATATGAATAAAACTCTATTATTCCCAAATAGTTAAATCATTTAGTGAACTCGACTTACTTTTTTTACACATAAAAACCTTTAAAACCCTAGGAGAAATTCCTTGTTGATTTTAGTAGTACTTTTTCAAAAAAATTCCTACATATATAAATTAGAATTTTACATTTAATTTGTAAAATTCACCATAGTAACTTTAAAAATCATTTCTTTTAAACCTTAGTTGAATATACTAGGTCCTTATGATTTTTGAGGTATCACTTTATGTATTAGTAAACTTTGTATCCTTTTTATGCATATTCTAGTTCACTATTTTTCAAATCTTAGATAACATTTATTTAGTCTTCTCTTTCATTTTACAAGTTGTTTTACTTATGACACCTAAGCTCCTTATATCTCTTCCTTTGAGACAAAGTGAAAGACTTAGTTATAACCCTCCTAAATTTACCCAAATTCCTTCAACCCATCCATCTACCATAGATAAACACCCAGCTCAATTTCATACTATATATCCTACATATCCAAATTACACTAATTTCCATGAGGATAATTCTAACAATGAACATTATGAAAATAATAATGATGATCTACACACCAATGTTCCACCATAGGTTGATACTGATCCACTTCCACCTATCATTGATAATGATGTTTTCATCAACAAAAATTTAATTCTATAGAGTTTTATAGAGAGACTTAAGGAACAACCCTAAGTTTATGCCATTATCTTACAATATATGATGAAAATTAAAAATTCTAAGCAAATTGAGTCTTCCATTCCTTCAAAACAACAAATTATAAATGACACTATGGGGGCAAATATATCTCAACAACCTCTTATATCAACCCAACCTTCATAAGTGGCACCACTAGTTATGGCTAGTACATCTTTGCCTCTTAATTTGTCTAAAATTGTGCAAGAGATCAAATATCTTCAATCTAAGGTGTTATATATTGAGAAAGGTGCTTCTAAACCAACACATGATTTGGACTCTTTTTCTCTACTTCATACACCATTGGCATGCCATATTTCTTCTACACCTTTGCCCCCAAGTTTTGTTTAACCCAAAATCACTCTATATGATGGCAAGGGTGATCTAGAGAGACATTTGAGAGCTTATCATGTGTCATGCTTGGACTATGTGCCAAACGACTAGTTACTAACCAAGCTATTTCCATGGAGTTTAAAGGATTATGATCTATAGTGGTTCTATAGTCTACCAAATTAGTCATTCAAAATAATCAATCCTTTAGGTAACATGTTCCTAGCTCATTTCATCATTAACATATGTGACAAGGTTTTTTATGCCCAAGTTAAAAAAGAGAAACACAGGTCAAATGAGCATCTCATAGATTATGTTTTTAGATATAAGACTATCTTGGCTAAAATGACTAACCCGATGGCTGATCAAGAATTACAATATCTCTTCAAATATAGTCTTTTTATAGCTTTTCATGAGTCAATAATGTTCAAAATATTTTCTTCCTTCACTGAGTTATGTCATATACTAAAGGAAAGGGAATTCAAATTACATTCAGTGGGCAAACTCAATTACATAAGCATATCAGAAACAATAAACAAGAGTAACAATAAATCCCCATACAAAGTAAAGGTTAATTATATAAAAATTAAAAATCAACCTATAGTTAATGTGGCTTTAGAGCCCCCTCAGTGAGTGGTTTTATCATCACTTCCTCGATGAGCCTTTACCAACATACCAATAATTCTAGCTAGAGTCTTACAACAACTATTAGAATGCAATATCATATCTCTCCCTCCTACTTGGAAAGTTGATACATCAAATCCTCTTCTATTATGATATGAGCAGAATGCATTATGTGATTTTCATAGGGCACAAGGACATATAATGAATAGATGCATCAGTTTGAAACAAAAGATATAAGACTTGATAGATGGAAACCTTATTGATCTTGGCATTATAGTTGAGCCTCCTTAGGCAAAGAAAACATAGGATAAGGCTCTAAATTTTTTCTTAGTTTCTTTCCCATAACATTTTAAATAGGAAATAGGGGTCACATCAATTGTTTACCATGCATATCATACACACCCTCCACTAGCTACATACTAGCACCTTCAGTTGAGTCACATATTTTGAGCAACATGATTGTTGTGTATAATTCTAGAGTTCCAAATAAACCTTTGATCTCTTTTTTAGAGAAAGAGATAGTTAAGGATGATTCAAATTATTGTGCACTCTTTATTAGAGCCTACATTGATCACCATCCCATTCATAGTGTTCTCAAAGACAATGGATCTAGTGTGAACATGTGCACTATGAAATTACTTTAGTATTTGGGATATTCAAAGTAGGTTATCACCTTGATACACATAGTTATCAGTGGATTCAATGGGCACATATAGAGTTCATTAAGTGAGATTTACTTCCTCTATAGGTTGGTCTAACACATATGGTCACAATATTTACCATTATTCCTAGTGTAGGAGTCTTCAACATGTTGCTTGGTTGACCATGGATCCAAAAACTTTATGACGTAACTTCTACAGTTCACATATGCATGAAATACATTCATGATAATTAGGTTGTTATAGCTGGTGGAGTTCTATATGAGTTACTACTCCCCACTTCAGAATCATCTCCTACTTTGTAGTCACCAATTTCAGCTTCTCTACTAGTAAAATTTCTTCCTCTAGTTAAAATTTAGACACAATTGAGGCCTCCCTCACCAACATATAAAGTTCATACACTTCCATAGTGGCCTCTCTTAGAGTGACCACTACATTAGAAATAATTTCAAGACTATAAATTATTTTTAGTTATAGTATTCACACCTAGGGTAGTATCATTAAGGTCTCATGCCTCTGCACACAACACATTTTTAGAGACCTTCTTCTACTACTAGATGGGTCTCTAAGAGCCCTATAGTTGTATCCACATCTTAGAGTTATAAGGGGACCCCATAGTCAGTTTCCACTAAAGATATTTCATAGCACTTACAATGTACATAGCTTTTAGAGTCATAGTATTAGGACTTCCATCGTGATTCATGATCATGTATGATCTCTCTCCTTGATACAAGACACCATGATAAGGAGTTTCTTATGAGACTCATTCGTTAGTATTATTTTTTTCTCAGCTTACTTGTAGATAGTTTCTTTACTTGTATATATTTTCTTAGTTTAATTGTACATATTTTCTTTTCTCTTCTTGTACATATTTTACATATGATTACTTGTACATAGCTTATTTCAAAATACCAAAAATAATACAATATTTCAAAATACAAAAACTTTCAAATAACTTAAAACACTAAAAAAAATTCAATTATATACATTATCTATGCTTTACATTTCTATTACCATGCTAGACTAATTTTTTTCTATTTTATGCTATTGTTTATCAATTTATCTACATTACCATGTTTCACTTGATTTTATTTGGGTGTGTACAATGACACCCAAATCCTTGATTGCTTCACTCTACCCATTTAGGGGCATCCTAATTCTACATTCGAGACATATATCAACATATCTACCCACTAAGGGCATATTATACATTAATACACCATCAGGGTTATGTCATTCCTACACCACACACTCTAGTTATCATGTTGATGTACATTACTTACTAGCTTACATAGATTATCATATCGACACTCACTACTATATAACACTTATGTATTTTTAGCATCTATCTAGTCATTTACTATATATTTTACATATTTTCACATCTTTATTTGATTAGTTAGGTGCAATAGTATATATATCACTTACATGCCTTCATTTCTTATTTTGAGTAGCTAGATGTGATTGCATTTTTATATTCTTATTTTATTATTTGTGTGTGCCTTAAGATATTTTATAATGTCCTTTGCTTGTACTCTTGTATGTGCTTGTGTCCCTCATGACATACTTGCTTGTTTACAATTGTATGTGTATGTGGGCATTTGAACATGCCTTGTATGCTTGTTTTCCTAGTTTGAATGACATGTGCCCATGTCCCTTATTTTCTTGCCCCCTTGGCCTTTTTTTATGTTTCTTTCTTCTTGCCTGGTGTGTTTGTTTTCTTATTTGCTTCTCAATTATTTGTAATGCCACGATCCACATCATAAATTATCTTGACTTTTTAGATGTCATGATGGACATCATGATTCATACCTCATTGATAACTAACAATTAACCATATTTCCAATTTTAGTTTAGTATACTGTAAATATTATTACATTGTTACATCTATCTAGGCATACCCATATCAATCTAACAATCTCTAGTATAAACTATGATATATCTTGAGACATATTTTAGATTATCATTACTATATTATGTATTTTTTAGCATAACACACTTACAAGGCTATTTATTCTAAAGGGAGTTATTTTAGGGTCTTAATTCCTACCCTCAAAAGAGGGGGCAATAAACATGGGATTTTCACAAAGATCAGAACCTTTTACTGGTTAAAAATTAGTTTTTAGAATAATCATTATAATAATTAGAGTTTAAAACATATAGAATAGACTAGAAAAATAGTGATGAACATAGAATAGTCATCATAAATAGTAAAGGATAAGAGTGCCATATTTGAACTACAGTGTCAAATAGCAAAGTGCTCACTTTTTAGCGCTCCTATCTAAACAACCAAAAACCCAATTTTTTTAGAAATAGATAGAAAGATAAGGCCATTTATAATTTTGTCAGCTATAATTTAGTTTAGAATGGGTAGTTTTAGTATAGTTTTACTTAGATTATCTAGATATAGGGGCATCATATATGACATGATGGTTCTCACTTCTAGTTTTACAATGGGTAGTTGGTATAAATTCCATAGTAGAATCCATGTTATAGACACCAGTGATTGGGGGAAATGTGTGTCACACATTTTCCTTATTTTCTTTCCAATTTAATATATTACCTAGGTATTTTTAATAATTATGGGCCTTATTCCATCTGTAGGTGGTTGGCATAATTTTGGAATGGCTTTCATATAAGCCTAGTTCTTAGTTTTAGAGTGGCTTTTGTACAAGCCTAATCTCCACCTTTTCAAGTGGCCAAGATTGGCCTAGTTATTAGTACACATTAAACTATCCATGCCATATTATTAGATTACAAAGCATTCATGGGATTCATGATCCATTTCATATGATACATATTCATACTAGTATCAATTCATAGTTCACACTTAGTGGGTAATGATGGAGCCAAATGACTAGTTAACCTTTGTATTCTTGAGCCACCTACTCAAAGGGATTGGACACATAGTCCAAACATTGATTAACACATGCATGCTCACATAAATTCACTACATAGTGGGTGATAATGGAGATAAATGGCTATCCTTTATATTCTTAAAACACCCTTGGGGAATTGAGCACTCAACTCCATTTGTGAAATTACTCTTGATAGAAAACATACCCAACATCACTCAGCATCACTCAAACATCACTCAACATCACAATAGGTTTTGTATTAGTTCATATACTTGGTGAGGTATATTCATTCCTTTATCTTCCTCTCTATTTTACCTAACCTTTTAATGTTTTTATTTTAGATATAGAATGTCTATTAAAAATTGATCTACACCTTACTTTATTTTATAGATTTATGATTCATGCTATGTTATTTCTATGTACACTCAACATCACACATCTTTAAGGGATTCACCCTTGTAGGTAAGTTGAGGTATGCTATCTATTTTTCTTTTATCCTAGTATTTTGCTTTGTTACATCACTTGATTAAAGGGGGTGAAAATGTAGTCATATAAAATGTCCAAATTGGTAGTTTGAGTGTGGCTTATGAAACCCCATCCATAAGTCATTTTTTCATGATCTTGCAAACCTTATAAACACCTTTTTATCATTACCAATCATCCAAAACCTTCTAAACCATGATTCCACATTAGCCAGACAATATTCCCTATGTTAATCATATTCCCCTAAGTCCCAATCCTATAGGATAGGAGCACCCCTTTTGGACTATAGTTCTAAGCAGCAAAGTGTCCCATTTTTGGTGATCCTATCCATTTGCACTTTGAGCCCCAATGGTCATTTTCATCTAGTTCTTATCCCTAATTAGGTTGGCCTAATATGAATACATCTAACCCATGACCAATTCTTCCTTATAAAAGCCAGTCAAAGATCATTTACAAAGGAAGTGACCAAAATTACAAAGTAAACAAGAATATAAATAAATCACTACGGTAAACTTCCCTATTATTTGCACATAGTCACCCAACATAGCTATAAACATACTTAAATCCTCATACTAATCCTACCCACCTCAAACACTATCAAATTAACATTTTACACCTGCATCACACTATTTCAAAAAGCATGTTAGGTGGGAGAACTACATATGGCTTGATACCTCTTCAAATATTGGTATGTAGGTAGCATAACCACACAAGGGGTGTGGATTTCATGTTTAATGCATCTTACATACTAACCCCCTCTTTCTCACGTGACTCAAATATCATTTTATCAAGTATGATTGATAATTAGGGTTTGAAGACAAAATTAGCTCTATAATGAGTTCCATCAACAATCAGTGCTAGATTTTTCATAGGCAAGATCACATAGGCACAACACAACTACCTAGAAAGTTTCAAGTCTTTATGATCAATTTGGATATTAGTGGCAAGAATAAACATCACTAGACACCAAAGCATCCACTTTTTGATGCTCTTATTCTTTTTCCAAACAAAATCTAGATTTAGGTTTATGATACCTTCCTAATCTTACATAACCATTTTCAACCTTTGTATTAGTCGTCTCAGTCTATTTTTAGATAAGTTTTATTTATTGTTATTTTTTAGAAAGGTGAAAAAGAAAAATATTAATACAAATTAAGACTATAATTATTGATATATTATATATTGATTTATTAATCCAAACCCTTAACTAAAATAGGAATAAACTTCCATTACTCCCAAATAGTTAAATCGATCAACTTGTATAGTGATGGCCTGACTCTCATGTTTGAACTTGACACATCGATGCAAGGTGGATGGGTTTAAAATCATAGAGTGGATACAAGGGCATCCAAGTAAGATGTTGTATTTAGACTTGCATTATTTGATGTAGAATATTTATGAAATCATGTGATGTCCCAAGCAGATGTGGAAGATGACTATCCCCAAGGTTGTGGCCATAGTATCATTAAAGGAATGGAGTACCGTTATGGTTTCCAACATGATATTCTTTGGTAAATGGAGTTGGTCATAAGCATGAGAGGAGATAATATTAATACTATCTCCCCCATCAATCATCACCCTTTTGATGTAGTTTTGATCAATGTATGCAGTGATGAAGAGGGGAGGATCAGGGTTTTTAGGATGAACAAAAGGTATTTCTGAATCCTTGAATGTGATAAGTGTAGAAAGTTGAAGAGCTCCAACAAAGGCTATAAGAGGTTAAGGGTCTTTGGGTTAGACATATATAGATTATAGGGCCTCTATAAATGCTTGGTAATGATGGGGTGAGATGTTGATTAGTTCATATATGCTCATCTTCACCAGTGTCTAGTGAAGTTGTTTTAGAACCACTCACTAGATAGATTTAGAAGGGTTGGAGGGAAAGACAATCATAATGGATATTTTGGGTTTTAGTAAAGGTGAAGGTTAAGGAACTTGATTTTGGGTAGAAGGTTGAGGGGTGGAAGGATAATTTCATAGAATGGAAACTTTGGATTTTCCCTTAGCCTTTTATTGAGCCTAAGATTGAGTGACCATATGGATAGTGTGGATGAGGGGAAGTGTTGGGATAGAGGGCTACTTTAGTTCCTTCTCACTCTTGGATGATAGTACAAGAGTGGGTAAGTGTTGTATAGGTTTTTTTCATGTTTGAGTTTATAATGGGCTTAAGAGAGGTTCATCTAATAATAGATCATCCTCATCCCATAAGTTATGGATAAGTGCTTGAAGAGCTTTGTAGTTTTTCTATTATGACCAAGTGTCTTATGGTATGAGAAGATTACATTTTCATTGAACCAAGATGGTTTAGGAATCTAAGGGTTAAAATTTTTGATAGGTGGTAGGTTTAAGGATGAAGTTTATAAAAACCTTTGTAAAATGGTTAAATAAGATTTAAGCAAAGGCATTAAGGGTGATGGGATTTTGGTTTTTGAGGTGGGAGCCTTCTTAGAAGTAAGCTTCACCATAGAAGTTGTGGGTGGTAGGATGGTTTTGGTAGGTGGGTTTGATTTGGATTTCTTGGTGTTGGATGGTTTTGAGGTGGAAATTTTAAATCTGAAATGTTTTGAGGTGGGTGATTGAGATGATGAAGGTTTGGAGATAGGTGGGTAGGTAGAGGTAGATAGTTTGGTTAAAAATTATGGGGATTTTAATGTTTTGGAGGGGGTGGGTAAAGATAGAATAAAATGAGGAATTTTAATTTGGGTATTTTTTGGAGGATTTGCCTTCTTTATAGAAGGATGAGCTCCTAAGATGGAAGAAGGATGGGGTCCCAAGATAGAAGGTAAGAGGGAAGTGGGTGGTACAGTTCTGGTTCTAGGTGGTAATTTGGGTGGCTTCACCTTCTTGGTTGGTTTTTTTAAGGTTTTATTTAATGTATTATATGGGTTTAAATCTAACTTAAAATATGGGTGGATAAGGCTAGGAGTAGGAAGTACCCCTAGGTTCTTAATAGGTTTGATTAAAGAGGTATAAGGTGATTTGATAATTTTAGATGGAGGTGGTTTGGATGGTTCCCCCATGGTTTTAGAGGGAGAGGTGTTTGATGAAGGTGTTGAGGTGATGATAGGTTTAATGGTAGGCATGATTAAAGATGGAGTGGATGAATGTGAGGTTGAAGGTTCCTATTTTTTTAGATAGGGGAGCCCAAGATGATGCCAAAATGTGGCTCTATTCATATTGAATTGAGAAGATAATTCTAGGCTTTGGACAAGTCTAGAGAAGGGTTTATAAACTGGTTTGGTTCATTGGGCATCAAATTAAAAGACTAGTCCCAGAGGTTGAGGTAAGGGAATGGTTTCTTCACCCTTATCCTTAATGAAAGGTTCCAAGATTTAGGAGGATGTTTCCTCCATAGAAGGATTAGATAAGGTGATCTCTCCTTTTGGAATGGTTTCCAGAGAGAGAGAGAGAGAGAGAGAGAGAGAGTAGGTCATTCCATGATGAGGGAGGAAGGTATGATGGTAATGGTTTCCTCCTTTGGTATTTTTATCAAAGGAGAGGTGGGTAAGTCTGTTATATCATCAAGTGAAGGAAAGGGGGTAGTTGCTTCCTTTGTTTGGGTATCCAAAAGAATGGAAGGCAATTCCACCACTTTAATAAGTGGAGTGGAGGAAGAGGTAGTTGGGGTAATGGTTTCCTCAATAATGAGTTCACTGATAGTTAACATTGACTATATAAACCTCATGAGTATGAGATAATTCTATTTTGTTGTTATCATGGTGGGTAGAAGGGGCATGATTGGGAAAAGGTTGTCAAATAATGTAAAGTGACTTATTCAAGGGTGCATTGGGATTATCTAATATGAGTTCTCCCTAATCAATCATGTTTTAGATAATGGTTTTGAAGGTGTTACACCTACTAAGGTCATGTCTAATGACATGGTGGAAATAACATAGATCACTCTCATTGTACTAACTAGGCATAAGGCAAGAAGCATAAAATATTTGGGGAGGTTTGATCGTGGGAAGTTGTATGATGTTAGATTTGAGAAACTTGTCCAAAAATGAAGTATATAACTCCCCTAGTGGAATGTATTATTTTGGGGTATCTCAATTTTGATTTTAGGTATGTTGATTGGAGGAGTTAGAGGAGTTGGTTGGGTTGGGTTGGTTCACAATCAGAGGTGGAGTGGTTTTAAGGACAACCATGTTTGTAGCTACCTTTGGTTTGGTGTTAGGGTAGTTATATTGGTTGGTGGTTTTGGATGGGGTAAGGGTTATTGGATTTGATGTTATAGTTTTTATTTCTTATTTTCAACTTCCTCTCATTGATGGCTTTGATTTTTAGTTTATATGCCATAGTAAAAGCCTCATCAAAGGTTCTAAAGGTTTGAACTTGTAGAGTAGGGGTGATGTGTTTGGTATAGGCCTAAGAGAAAAGTTCAATCAACCTGGGTTAGGGTAAAGAGAAAGAGAGCTAGTTGATAAGACCTTTCCATTAGGTTATGAAATTAGAAATTGATTCATCATCAATTTTATTGATGGAATAGAGGTCATTGATGGATACCTTCTTAAATATATTGGTCGAGAAGTGGTCTAAAAAGGTTTGGGTGAGTTGGGAAAAGGAAAAGATGGAGTTCTTAATGATAACACTATACCAATATAATGTTGGTCTAGATAAAGACATAGGAAAAGTGAAAAGGAGAAGAGCATCATCATAAGAAATCAAGTAACAAGAATGTCAAAATGCTCTTAGGTTTTTTTGGGGGTCTTGCTTGCTTTTGAATTTAGAAAATTTGGGCAGGTTCCATTGATGAGGTAAGGTTGGATAGGGATGGATGGGTGAATAGGTTCATTATATATTTGGTCTTAAGACAAGAGGTAATGAGACCTAGAGATAGATGAATCTAGGTTTGTCAATTTGTCCATCAACATTTTGATTGGATCTATTTTAGATTGGGGAGTTCCATAATTATATGGTACATTTTGTTGGGGTTGGGTGGATGCAATATATGGATAATTGGTAGAAGGTTGAGAAGATGCCACATATTGGTATGTGATCATTAAGGGTTTGGATGATTCCACATAAGAGTTAATAGGAACAAGAGGTTGGGTATAAGGTGCCACATATGGGTTAATAGGCATAAAAGGTTGGGTGGAAGATGGAACTATGTATCCTTGTGGATTAGGAACATAGAATGGGTAGGGTGTCATAGGTATTTATTGAGGAGTTGATGTGGGTTGATTTAGAGGTATGATTAAATTAATAAATTAGGGAATTGATATAGATTAGGATGGAGGTATGAATGGGTTAATTGGTTGGGGGTGAGTGGTAACTCTAGTACTAATATACTAATAGGTGTAAGGGTATAAGGTATCAAAATCACCACATTTTAAAGTGGGGTGGAGATTGGTGGGTTGGCAGTGATAAAGGTAATAGTGACAATATGAGTATAAGGTATCCCCAAAGTGGGTGGAGTATGGGTAACAAAAGGTGAGGTTGTCCCTATATTGGAGGTGTTATTGGTTAGTGTAGGGGGTGTTTGGTTATTTGTTAGGTTGTTTGGCTGATTTTAGATGGAGGTAGTGGATGGGTTATTGGTGGAGGAATATTTTTGAGTGATCATAAGCTGGGTAGAGGTGTTGGTAATAAAGGTGTCTCCTATAAGATGGAGAGGCATCCCATAAGGTGGATCCCTAGGAGGAATTGAAGTAGGGGTGCAGTAATACAAGGTGTTGAGGTAATGTTTGAGGGTCATAAGATTATTATCAAGGAAGGTGGTAAAATCAACCTCACTTTGGAAAACTATCCAAGGTATGGTAGGGCTGGTAGAAGGATGGGGAGAACCCTCAACATCTGAGGTATACTCTATGGAGGAAGAAGAGGGAGGTGGCTCCTAGTTGGTTTGGTTCTTCAATTGTTGTCTAATAAAAACCATCTGAGGAATATAAAGGAATAAAGGAAATCTCACAACTCAAAACACAAAGAAAACAAAATAAAAATATCTCAAGGCAATATAAAACATATACTAGATTGAATTTAAAATATTAGGGTACTTTTTATCTCACTTTTGGCTTATGCCTTAGCTAGAGAGTATGAAGAATAACTTGGTTTGTATAATAGGTACTAAAAGAAAAGTCTATGGTTAGTTTTATGTGTTTAAGGGTCTCAAAAGGATAAATGTTGGAAATCAATACATGGCTTCGTATTAGGGCCTACCCCCTCCCTTCACACACCAAATCTATAAGGGTGTTAGATGCTTAGCTAGTATATACTGATTTCCAAAGTTAAACTCAACTAAAGAGTCGAGTTTTGGTTTATCTTCTTGGTAATGGAATCTAAGTAAGATAGCCAAAGGGTGAAGGTGAACTATTAGGATATGAAACCCTAGGTGGGCTTTATGTCAATTTTATGATTTTTAGTTGATATAAGTCATTTGGTTTTGGTGTGTGAGAACAAAGGTGAAGCTACGATCAATTTACTTAGTGTTTAATTTTAACTATGCGAGCTAAACATGCAAGTAATCAATGTATGTAAGGTTTGTTTTATACCCAAAATAAATTTTGATTTTTTATATGAGTATATACTAATGACGAAAATGGAACCTAGATGTTACTAGGTCCCATTGGGCATGCCAAAATGTTTCTCTCAATTTTAGTTTATTTTCTTGGAAAAGAAGAAGTAAGAAACTAGATATGGATATGGTACAAGAACCTATTTTTTTATGTGCATGTGATCCAAATGATTATGAAGATCTCCTCTTTGTCTTAGGAATAATGACTTGTATATAAGAAATACCTAATGAAAAGGGGTTTTTAGGTTGATAGAAAGGTGGTTTGCCTAGCGTGAGCTAGATCCAAGAAGTGTGAGATTATTAGGAGGCTATCATTCCACTCTCTTAGAATAGTTAAATTGAAGGAAATAAAGATCAATTACTTGGATAAAATGATAGAAAATACTAAAAGGGAATGCAAGAAGAAATAATTCTTGATAAAATAAATAAACTAATTATAGCAATAAGCAGGTCAATACTAATTCTAAATAGGCTAGGTTGGGTTAAAAAATAAGGTGGAAACTTTATGAATAGGTATAAAGATAAAAATTAGAATTTAGTTGAGGGTAAGAAGGTGGAAATAAATTTATATTATTTCCCACCATAGTGACCATCAGGGTCAAGATAAACATTAGAAGTTAAGGTGACCATCAGTGGTTGGGTGACCGTTGGTAGTTGAAGGTGACCATTAGCAGTTGTTATGGGTTCTGAGAAGTGTTGTAGAAATATTGGGCTGATGAGTTTAGTGATCAGGTAGTATATTTTTAAAGGTCTGATTAGGGATGGGAAGTTAGAAGATATGATGCAAAAGGGTCTAGCTCAAAAATTGAATAATTAGAACTTGAAAACTAGAAATATACTTAACTAGTTGTTTGATAGTTGGTAGCTAATCTAAGAGTGATTTGGGTAGAGTAATGATAATTTTATTGAAGATAAATTTTGGTGTAGGTTCAGGTCTCTATCATAGTTCCTAACTTGCTAGAGGGAAGACTTGTAAATAATTTCTTGATGCTATAAGCTCTTTGTGACTACTAGTTGATAGCTTGATTGTCTGATTTCTAAAATTCATAGATCTTGGATCCTTTTTCACCTCCTTCTCCCCTCCTTTTATAAGAAAAGAGAGATAAAGGTATAAGTTTCTATAGGATGTTTGGTTTATGGTTTCTATGATTCATAATGTGTTAATTTGTCATCCATATTAAATTTTGACATGTTAGCTTGCACACAAGTCGAGTTGTCTTTCCTTAGAAGTGGAATATTTGACCTCAGTGGTCAGGTTTAACCATAGGTGGTCATAGTGATCATTGATGATTGGGTAATAATTAATGGTCAAGGTGACCATTAATATTTGAGGTTTGAAGAAAGTTGGGTCAAAAGGGAAAGTTAGTGAGTTAGCTTAGCTAGTTAGCTAACTTGACTCAGGGTTTGGTGGGTTAGTTAGTGGGTTTTTCAACTTGCATTTATGGTTAGGAGAGGTTTGGTGGTCCCTATGGGGTCCTGAGGCATTTTGATTTCTAGAACCATTTTGTGTGGTTTTCTAGTGTCTAAACATCCATTCAATCCAAGCTCACAAATTTTACTCCCTTACATATATCCTTACTTGGGAAAAATCAAGTGTGTAGCATATCATAAAGATATATAGTTTCTAATCCAAGAGCATAAAATTTTAAGGATATATTCTTCCCAAATATACTTTGATGCATATATCCTTTCTTGAGACACATCAATCTTATAGCTTATCATCAAGGTATATTATTCCTAGTCTAATCCCTCACATGTATAATTTCTTAGGGAAAACTATTTGTCATCATCATAAATCAAATAATGAAAACATTATCTCAAGTGGGTTAATCTAGTATATACATCACATCCATATACATCATCATAATGTTATCAAATCATCACATTCTAATATAACCTGAGCCTCTTTCTTCATCATTCTCTACTTGATCCTATCATCTTCATTCATTCTTTCCATTTAGGAACCCACCTATGTCATTCATCCCTAAAAGCTATATTTATGTGGAATAATTTATAACTAGCTTATCATCATTTAACATTCATTGTGCCTATAAGGGCATCCTCATGTACCCATTTTTTTATCTTCATCATTATTTTAAAATATATTACTCTACCCATCATGTTTCATAACACCCTTTAAAAGAGGGGGCAATTGTATAAACCTAAAATCAAACACCATATGTCAATTTTAATGATCATCACTCATTCACTAATCACACTAAAAAAACCTTAATTCTACCTTCCATCACATTCTAATCTTGTAATTAACTAACATCCATAGCCAATATACTATTCATCACTATTCTCCCTATCACATTAATCAATTTCATCCATAGCCTTACCCCATCCCACCAATGATAAAAACATATCTTAATCACATTAATTAATCATATTAATTAGTTGATAATATAATCCATGCACATTCCATATTAAAAAAATAGATAAATAAATCTATTTTCCATCTAAAATATATGATGTATTACATCACATCTCAAAAATCCATATCATCAATGTTCTCTAATCCCAAGGCATATCATCCTAATACCCAAGTCAATCTCAACCAAACTCCCATGTAATATCATCACATCCCAAGGAAAATAGGAAAGAATATAAGAAATCCCATTCCTCATCTTACATACTCAACCACCAACATTTATTATCAATTATCTCTCGTTTAATGACATGTAGGACTCATTTTAAATTTTTGATCTTAGATCAAGGTCAATAGCTCACAATCTTCATGTAATGTTATAAATTGGAGCTCACCCCTCCATTCTTAGCAAGCCCTTCTTGTCTAAAAATTTGTTTTCCATTTAGAGAAAGAGCTTCACTATCAAGGCATCATTACATTAAGACATCTATAAATTGGGCATGATGCCTAAATGTTTGTGTGTGGCCTATTGAGCACCCACATATAATAATTAAATAATATAAAATTGATACATAGGGATTAATTAATTTTTAAGTGAATGTATATTCTTCTCATCCTCACTTTTATATGAAGTACATTAGTTCTTAAAGTAGATATATATATATATATATATATATATATATATATATATATATATATATATATATATATATATATATATATTGAATTTATAACATATTTACTCTAATCTACATGTTTACATTTTGGCATGTTTGGTGGGACTCAAAATCCAAAAATCCTTGTTTATCTAATTTAGGATAATTCTATGTTTATTTAAGTCTAAATTTGTTAAAATTTGTCCCATAATTTTATTTCTATGTGTTCATCTATTTCAATGTCTTGGTTGATAGCTTCACCCCTGAAAATAACATATTCACCCTAAATTTTAGCAAGTTTTCCATTTATTCTTATGTCACATGATAAATTTTTTAATTATATCACACTATGTTTTATAATTTTTCCCCTATATATCATTGATATCACCCAATTGTTTAGTGGGTTTGCCCTATAGATAAGTGATTTTTACTTTTTTTTTAGTGACTTCACCTTGTGTGCCAATAATTTACATTCTAACATATTTTTAGGTTTTTAGGCTTACCAAAGATAATATCATAAAACTAATAACTCATTCTTTTTAGGTTTATACCTATCCAAGACATCAAAAAGAATAAAAAATAATTACACACATAAATCTGGTACCTAAAATTATCTTTATCTTTATTTTTGTTTGTTGTTTGTTGTTTTGTGTGTGGGGTGGTTGAGTTCACATGTGTTCTCATCTTACACCAAAATGTTGTCTTGAAGATCATAAATTACTAAATTAATTATAGTTTATCCCCATATTATAATTAGTCTATAAATGATCTCCTCTTGTATTAAAAGTAGGTCATGAAGATCAAAAACAACTAATTCTTTTATTTTTCATTTATAACTAAGATTTTATCCCCTAACATTGATACCAAGCTTGTGTTAAAGAGGGGTATACAAATTGAGGAAAGATATGTTGGTATTAGCTAAGTATTCATCTATTTTACCAACATCATGAATTAAGAAGGTTTATTCCTTTAATACCCAAGTCCAAGACACAACCACTTAAGGCTATATTTGTTACATCTCAATTCTTCACTAAGTAAACTATCTGATTATCTATGGATACTTATAATTGACAAATAGGAATTTGGTTATTTTTAACTAATATTTTAGATATATGATATTATGGTACAATAACATATTTCTTAGGTTACATGATTAGATTGCTATGAGTTATTTTTAGTGTATATGTTTACATTACAAATATGTTGATTTATTATTTTAGCTATATTTTATGATGTATGTATATCATGAATGTTATGGTCTAACTACCTACTTGTTGTGAGGTTGATGTAGGATAACTCATAACTTAGAGTGTGATGGAGGGAGAGAATTATCAAAGAGGGTGACAAATGGAGATGTCATAAGATGACATAGAACTAGCTAGAACCTTACACACACCATGTTAGAAAGTACATGTTAAATTCATAATTTAAATGGTTAGAGTTAGCACATTCCTTACATTATCTACATTTAAATGATTACATATGTGTGCGTGTTACTCCATATTTATGCTTAGGTTATGTAATCTTATGTGATTGCATATTTTTGGGTGTATATGATGCATCATGGTATTGTTGATTATTAATGTTTTATAATAATGCAAATTTGCATGGTTAAAGTAAATTTTAATTTACTAACTAAAGAGTTAGTCATTACATTGTTGTGTTAATATAGGTTATAATATATATTAATGTTTATAAATTGATAACTAGAAGAAGAATTAATTAATTAATTAATTAAAAGTAAATAAAATCACATAATAAAATTGTTGTGGTTTTAATTTTCACCCTTGGGGGAAGTTCTTCAAGCTTCCTCCAACTAAGACATAAAATGGGAACAACCTTAGGATGTGGGTGTCCTATGGTGAGGTTGAGCCTTTGGAGAAGGTTAGATTCCTATTGGATCTATCACCTACACTAACCTCTAACTTGGAAAAAGGAGAGAAAAATATGCTAATTATATGAAAATATGTAAAAAGGAGGTGATGCAATATTTTTTTGAACATTTATGCTTGTGAAAGACACACTATAGGATACTTTTTACACTATTAAACATTAATTCATTCACTCTTTGAAAATATTCCACATAAGTGTTTCACTAAACGGAAGAACTAGCTATTAATCTAGCATGGGAGGGAAATTGTCCACTTCTAAACTAATCAATAGAATATATTTCACTTAGAATGACCTATGGGAGATATCAACACATCATGAAGCTAAGAGAATTTAGATAGAGGCAAAGGAAAGCATGGATTCACTTAACCACATCAATGAAATCATAAGGCACACTTCAATTCAGCTTGAAAATGGAAGAGTTAGGTATCTATTGTATCAAATAGGTGTTATAGAAAAAATTGACATAACCAAAACATAAGAGTCTATACCTCCAAGAAAAATATTTGAGAGTCAACCCTTTTCAATAGGAAATAAAATGGAACATATAGAAGAAAGGGGAGAGAGAAAGGGAACTGAATGGATAGACATTAATAAATGTGACCCAACCACCTTTGATCAATTAGCATCCATCTGAGGGTAATGAGTCATAATCCATCAAATAAGAACAATTCCATAAGGACCTTGAAACACTAAATGCCCCACTATTTTCCTCAATCATGTTTGATGTTCTTCATGTTATTAGGGATTTATTTGAGCTCACTCCTTGATGTTCCTTCAAACATTTCATTCACAATAACCATTTTACCATTGCTTCTAAATCTTGAATATATATCTATTATGGATGAAAACCAATCACCCTATTGGTTTTCATGTATTCATGATTACAAATGAAGATTTGTAGGCTAGGATTTCTTGAATTTGAATGAGATGTAAAACCTACATCTAGAAGCCCTTTAAAAATTTTATAGGGATTTAATGGTATTAAACAAAGTTATAGGGTTTAACCCTAGTAACTTATATCATGTTTGATCTTTAATTTATGTATTATACCTACTTATGGTGGTGAAATCCTTTTTCCAACATTTCTACCTTCATGACATCCTCTCAGGCAACTTATTTTATTTAAACACTTGACCGTTGTGAGCTGAGACACATGTCTTCACCCTATGTTTCCATATAACTTGATCAAATATGCCTAGTTTATCCTCTTCATAGCATTATAACTTTATAATTAATCATCAATCATCAATCATCAATGTTTGATATTCCATTTAGATCATGCTACTTGGTAGCCTCACATTCATCTTATGGATCTCACAGTCATATCCCCATCTAGCTCACATAATTTTTCCATGTGGTGATCTAGTGTTTGATTTAAGATCCTTGAAATTTCCAAATTTTATTTATACCATTGATCTACTTAAATTCACTCCATTTATTCATTTGAACCCATTTATTTATTGATCACCATGCACCATTAATCTTCCTTTGTATGATTAAATGTGCTTCATTGATCTATATGAACCCATTAACCTCATCGATCACCTAAACATCATTATATATCAACTTAAGCCCCCAATATATTGAAAATTTTTAGATCCAAATTCATCCTTATGAACATTTGAATCCAAACATCTAGTTTTCATGGCTCTAACTTGACATCCCTATACATATCTCATTCTACTAGTTCAACTTTAAAGACTTATATCTTGAGATAAAAACTCATCGAGGCACCAAATTTATAGTGGATGAAATTTAGGCAAAGTAAAAAATTATCATGTAATTCCTTGGCTTTGGTAGACTCCTCAAGTGTATTATTAAATGCATGACCATCTTTCTTGGCTTGTTCTTGCATGATGTGCAATGATAGTCTAGTCCCTTAAGATTGTAAAATTTACACTTTAAGCTTACTTAAAGTGTTTCAAAAACTTTGAAAATGACTTTATTTTCTCTTTCTACCTATTTTCTCCTTGTGTCATTGGATTACTCTTTAGTCAAGAACTTGCTTAACTTCTTACCCCAAACCTATCAAAGATTCATATGTAGGCTAAATTTGACCAACATCTTTGGTAACTTAGATGGGAATAATGCCTACTATGCTTAAGAACTAGATCATTCATAGTTTCTTGAACTCATCAATAATGAGTAATCTTCTCTATGATTACAATAAACCTATTTGACTAAAAGAAGATAAAAATTCCACCAAGGCCAAGAAGGAAACATAGAAAATGGGGAGACTAATCTAATAACATAATTTTGACAACAAAGAACTTATTTGGGACAAAATAATACAAACTAATGTGATAAAATATCACTTGGAGGAAAAAAAGATAACTAAATATGTATAGGGAATTCAATTTCCTTAATAGAAATGTTTCAATTGTATCCCATTAACTAGGATAGGTATCTCCTCACCATCCATTTTTTCAAGTTAGAAGGCATTGTGGGATTTTCAGTTAGACATTATGTATGGACCACTATAAAGAGATTCAAACTTTTTATTCCTCCCTAGCTTAGCTCTATCCTCATCCCACTTCAGGACCAAATATCCTTCTTTGAAACTTCTTGAAGAAGATCTTTTTTCAATGGATCTCTTCTCATGTGCCTTATGAGCTTCCATGGATAACATGGACTAATTTTTAACTTCCTCTAGTTCCATAAACTCAACATACCTAATCTTGATTCGTTTATTATCCAATAGCTCAAGTTGATACATTAGTTCTAAAGAAGGGAATTCAAGAAAAATAGGCAATCTCACTTCCTTAATATACACCAACTTATATGGAGAATTAGCTATGGATATTTTTTTGGTGATCTTATCATCTCATAGATCTGACTTCAACTTGACATGGCATGACCTTTGATTATCTTTAATAGTCCTCCTTATGATCTTTAATAGTTTCTTATTTATGGACTCAACTAGGCCATTACCCTATGGATAATGATTTGATGAAGTGTTGAGAAAAACATCATATTTAACTACCCCATTGGCTGATATTAGATCCCATAAAATCCATATAAGTATCATAAATAAGATTTGAAGGAACTTCAAATATAGTAAGTGAAGCTTCATAGAAATCTAGAACATTGGTTTCATTTGCTTATTTCAATGCTACTAGTTCTGTCCATCTAGTGAAGTAATCTATAATAGTTAGGATCCATTTATGTCCTAAAATTGAAGGGAGGGTTAATGAGACAAGTAAATTATAGTCACCATTAGATAAAGGGTTGATCCACTATAATTGGTTAGAGTGGTAGGGCTGTAAGCTTGAATTTTCCTACAAATATAACACATTATTTGATTTTCCTAACCCATGCATGAAAATCATTAAATATTATAGGCCAATAATATCTTTCTCTCATGATCTTGAGGGCTATGTTTTTTTTCAAAATATCACTCTCTACCATGTCCATCATGGAACTGCTCAAGCAATCTTTGTGTCTGGCCTGGCTCTATACACCTTAAGAACATGCCATTGATATCTTTATTTAAAAAGGCACCATCAATAAGAATAAAAGGAATTGAATAAAATATTAAATATATTATTTTTGAAGGGCTTAGATGAGAAGGATAAATACCATCCTAGAGGTATGTTACTATATCTTAGAACTAGCTAGAAGGTGAGGTGTGATCAGTTCTAATTTCTTCATCATTTTATGCCATAACCACCCCATTAGCTTTTTGTAAATCTTGGGATAAATGTTCATAGAGTCCCTTGCATCTCACCAGTTTTGTGACCTTGATCTCCACATCATACTCCATTATGTTGGTTATCTAACCATCTCTTATCTCCTTGTTCAAGATAAATTCTTTAATACTTGGATGGGCAACAATTAGATGTATCTTATTTTTATATAATAAGTATCTAAACTTCTTGAGAGACCTTATAAACAAAAGTAAATTCTTTTCAAAAAAATATTACCTTGTTTCATATTCTTCCAAGCTTTGAATGAAGAAGGATATTGGCTATTCTAAAGCCTCTTGATTCTAATATATGAGGATGCCTAAAATGATATCAGTGATATCATAAGTGTACAAGATGAAATAATTTGTGAAATATAGGTTTGTGAGTGTAAGAGTAGTGGATATGGATCTCTTAATCTCTTCAAAACTATTCACTCCTTCCTTCATCCAACTAAAGCTTTGATTCTTCTTAAGCATAATTATGAGTGGATTAACTAAAGTGGAAAAATATGAAATATATCTCCTTATGAAATTTATTTTACCTAAGAATATTTGAATTTTTTTCTTATGCTTGGGTAGAGAAAATACAATAATTGACTCTATCTTATCAGGATCTATACTCATACCATGATTTGAGATCACATGTCCAAGAATTTTATCTTAATGAAACAAGAAGACACTTTTGTAGATATAGAGATATCCAAAACTACTTACACTTTTAAAATACTTGATTGAGGTGAGCCATGTGCTCATATTCAATATTTTAAAACACTATAATTTCATCCAAATAAAAAATTATAAACTTGTTAAGATTTCCCTAGAATTCCATATCCATGGCTCTTTGAAAAGTTTCTCCAACATTGGATAAACTAAAGGGCATATTTCTATATGAAAATGTCCCCCACTTGGTGGTTAAGGCTATCTTGAACTGGTCTTTTTCCTTGACAAAATCTTATTGTAGCCACTAAATCCATCCAATAAAGAAAACCTTTCTCAACCTATAACTAGTTGTAAGATCTGTTCCATAGATGGAAATGGATAGTGGTCTTTAATATAAGCCTTGTTAAAGTCACAAAAGTCAACACATAATATTGTCTTGCCATTCTTCTTCCATACTGGGATAAGTTTTTCCACCTAAGTTGAGTGCTTGATTGGAAATATTATATCTAAGTCAATGAGCTTATGAAGTTCAGCTTTCATCAAAGGCTTAAACTTTGGATTAATAAGCCTTTGTCTTTATATTACTAGATTAGTTTCATCCTTTAAATCAATTGTATGTTGGGATATACTTAGATAAAATAATTTGAGGTCACTATATTTCCATGTAAATACATCAACAAATCTTTCACATAACATAATGAAAGCTTCTTTTTCTATAGGACTGCATACCTTACCCAACTTTAGGTTCTTACTATATGCAATCTCTAAGTTGGCATAGTGTTCTTAATTTTTTGACAAGGATGTATTTTACTTTTTCAACTCATCATCACTAATAAATATGTTCACAAGTGTGATCAACCCCTTGGGAAACCTATTTGTCTTCAGTTGCACAATCTAATCACCATATTTCTATAAGAAATTCTCTTGATTCCTTGAGTAAAACTCAACCTCTTCTTAAAAGAAACTAATAATTTGATTATCATCTTCAAACACTTTCCAATTATCATGGTTTTATATATTATAAGGTCTTACAACCACCTTAATGTGTGATGGAACCTTTTCACTTTTTATATCAACTAGGATTTAAACTGTGTCCCAATGGTAGACAATCTATCTATATGTTTATTCTCATTTATTGATATGGCATAAATATTGAAAGTTTTAAAGTATTCAAGTAAGTCCCATACTCTATGATTATAATATTTAAGAAATGGATTCTTTCATATATTATGATCTCTTACTTGGTGAACTACAAGTTTTCTATCACCAAAGACTTGGAAGGTGTTGAATTTCATCTTTCTAGCCCACTACAAACAATGGACTAGTGCCTAATATTCTATAACATTATTTGAACATATAAATTAAAAATTTAGAGAATATACATACATTTACTTGGTTGGATAAATAAAGATCATTCCATCACTAGTATCATGCTTGTTCCTTTCTCCATCAAAGTATAGCTACCATAGGTCATCACTCTATTAATCATCCTTCATCAAGGATGGAATTGGTGCATCCTTATCATGGAGGAAATAAACACCAAGTAATTATTCTTATATTAGCATATAAGGATCATGTTCATGTAAATTAGAGGCCCATTCATCAATAAATAAATCTAGAACTCCATCTAAAGGTGATTCAACTTCTTTTACACTATTTTCTAGCACTACATCTATGATGACACAATTAGCATTCACAACACTAGGCATATATGGCTCTGGGTGTAAGTGCATAATGGGTTTAGAATGTACAGTTACCTTAGTACCATACATAATTTTTAACATCAAATATGACCAATCAATTGATAAGTATCCTCCAATATTTGTGGTGAAGTCCCTTTGTAGACACATTGCAAATTAGGGAGGTAAGTCCACTACAACTACATCTTGTTTAATGGTAACATTGGGAAAAGCATCCAATGTTAATTTCATATCTTTTATGATGTCCACTATATTTTTTTATGACCCATATAGCTACAACACAACCTTAGTATTTGGCTCATAGACAAGAATAAGTTTATCTATAATTTACTTAGGCATGATAATGCTATTGGCTCCACTATCTACCATATAATTATGAATTAAAGTGTTACCAACTATTAAAGAGAGGTAAAAAAGATGATTTTTACTTTAATTTACTTTATCTTTATCTACCCTTACCACCTTATGTGCATTTTGACATTGTTGCTTAGTTGGTTGATCTAAGTTAGTTAGGATAACACCTTGTTTTTTAATTGGTTCTAGAGATACTTTGAGGGTTGAAATCTCTCAAATGATCATATAATTTTTATCCTAGAATAGATAAGGAAGAATACATGCTAACTATAACATTGAGTTTATTCATTTTATCTATTATGCTAAATTAATCTCCATTGGATTTTGGTTATACTTTCTAAATCATTGGTTGCTTACAAATTATAGGTACCTGAGGAACTTTCCCAACTTATACATTATGATTTTTTTGTGTTATAAGGGAATCAAGTTGATGTTTGATAATCTTGGGAACAACATTAGGAGTAATTCAAGCATTAATCATAGCTTAAACCTCATCAATGGTTCTTCTTTTATCTCTAGTCAAGGTTGTAACCTAACCAATTATGTTGTTGGTCTTAGATTGATTGAATGCTACATGATCATATATCTACCAATTTACATTAATGGCATCAGGATACCCTTGAACTTGTTGGTTTTTACCTTGTGATGCAAAGCTTGCCTCTTGGTATTAACTTTCTTGAAGAGAAAATTCTTTGAGTGTCATTTGTGGCATAGTAATATTGTACAACACTAAGTCTTGATTTTGAGCATCATTAGGATTAAATGGCTAACAACATGCATATTGCATCAAGTTATTCAAAGGAGGTATGGGAATAATATCTCTTGAACTAGAGGGTACATTAGGATCAAGGGTTTCATATGGCTTAGCTTAAGTTATGCCCCCTTATGATTGGTAGGATGGTCTATTTTCTTTGAACCCTTGATAAAGAGGCCTTTAATTACTGAAAGGATAATAGGTGTTCTAGTTTTGTTGTTGATAAGACCTACATTGGTACTACTATTTCTTGAGTTGAAGTAGTCTATTCCTAAAAGATTGTATCAAACTTTTCAATTCCCCAATCTTACTGGATTGACTAGAACGAGCTACAACTTAAGATTATGGGGATGGAATAGGAGATAAAGGTGGAATTTTAGGGACTTGAGGGAATGGCATAGCTTCACTTCTAGGAATATAAGCATTAGGGGCCTTAAATAGAGTTTACCAGCTTGTATTAAGCTATTTTATGCTCTTATGGCCACCTTATAGGCATTTGGCAAGGTTATACCACCCATTGACTATATCATTACACTAATATCAGAATTGAGGGTTTTTAGATAGTAAAAGAATGCATATTATAGGGATGGTCTAATCAATACATGTATCCTAGTCTATGTCTTTTTAAATATAAGGTTAAAATTTTACATGCACTTATGAGGATCTCCTTTTATAGTATTCAATTGTTCAACTAATTATATATGGTTATATTTATCTTTAAATTGCCTAACTAAGGTGACACCTATCTCATCTCATGTAGATATGGAATTTAATGGGAGATTTCTATACCATTGTAGGGATTTTCCTTTGAAAGAAGCAATAAGTAGTCTAATAGCTACATTATCTTGGATAACATTATGAACTAAAAAAATGTTGGTAACATCTTGGATATGCTCAATAGAAGTTGTTTGATAATATCCTAATAAGAATGGAATACTCTTAATGTAAAATATAGGAATGTCATTAAAGTGGGATAAATTCAATGGATTACCTCTAAATGGGACACACACTTAATTTATGATGGTCATTTGGGTAGTGGGGGATGTGCTAATTAGGATAATAAGATGACTAGGAGATGAATACTTCTTTTGGGGATAAGGTCTTGTCATATTAAATATTACTATTTTATAATAAATAGAGTGCAACTCAATAAATTCAAATGGAATACCTTTATTACCTAAACTTGTAGTAACCTTTGGCATGAGAGTGTTGATTGGATGATGATATGAACCTTAAAAATTGAATAATCTTTAGCTTCTAATGATTATGGATGTGTTATTCTATAAATACCCCTCCTTAGTTCTAAACTTTACTTATGCCGATGAGAATGTCTTTGTGTCCCACTAGGCATTCCATAAACTTTTGTGGTCTTAATTTTCACCGATGGGGGAGTTCTTCAGGTCCCCTCCAAATAAGCCATAAAATGGGAACAACCTCAAGATGTGGGTGTCCTATTGTGAGGTTGAGCCTCTGGAGAAGGCCAACTTACTATTGGATCTATCACCTACACTAACCTTTGACTTGGAAAAGGGAAATAAAAAGACACTAATTTCATGAAAACATTTAAAAAAGAGGTGATGCACCAATGTTTTAAACACTTATGCTTGCATAAGACACACTATAAAATAATTTTGAGACTGTTAAACATCACTTCATTCACTCTTTCAAAAGCTTCCACATAAGTGTTTCGTTAAAAGGCAAGAAATGGTTAGTAATTTAGCATGGGGGGGCAGTTATCCACTTCCAAATTGATCAATAAACTATATATGAACTTATAATGACTTGTGAAATCTACCAAACACTTCCTAAAGGTTAGGTAATTTAGATAGAGCTAAATAAAAGCATGGATTCACTTAACCACATCAGTGAACTCATAATACACACTTAAATTCAGCTTGAAAATGGAGGAGTTTAGTTTTTATTATATCAAATAAGTGTTATAGTATAAATTTGGCCTAGCCAAAGCATAAGAGTCTTTACCTCTAACAAATATATTTGAGATTCAACCCTTTTCAATGGGAAAGAAAATGGAATATATAGAAGAAAGGGGAGAGAGAGAGAGAGAGGGAAATGAATTGATAGACATTAATAAATATGACCCAACCATATTTGATCTATTAGAATTGAACTAAAAATGTTGAATCATAATCTATCAAATAGGAAAAATTCCCTAAGGACGTTGAAACACTACATACCCCACTATCTTCCTCAATCATGCTTGATGTTCTTCACATTATTAGGCAATTATTTGTGCTCACTCCGTGATGTTCTTTTTGACATTTTTTGCATAATCATGATTCTACCATTTCTTATAAATATTTAATATAGATCTATTATATATGAAAACCAATCAACCTATAAATTTTAATGTATTCATGATTACAAATGAATATCTGTAGGCTGGGGTTTCTTGAATTTGAATGAGATGTAAAACCTATGTCTAAAATATCTTCAAAAGTTTTACAAGGATTTAACGATGTTAGACATATTTTTAGGTTCTAATCTTGGTAATTTAGATCATGTTTGATCTTAAATTTATGTATTCTACCTACTCAAGGTGATGAAATAATTTTTCCAATGTGTCTACCTTCATGGCATCCTCTCGGGCTACTTGTTATATTTAAACACTTGATCATTGCAAGCTTAGACATGTGTTTGAACCCTATGCTTCCATGGAACTCAATCAAATTTTCCATATTTATCATCATAGGAGCCTTATAAACTTATCTTTCATCATCAACCATCGATCCTTGATCTTCCCTTTAGATCATGTTACTTGGTAGCCTCACATTCATCTTGTGGACCCTACAATCAGATTCCCATCTAGACCATGAACTTTTACCATGTGGTGACCTCACATTTGATCTAGGATACTTGAATTTTCCACCTTTGATCCATACTATTGAACTAATTTAATAGTTTCCATTAATTCATTTAGACCCACTGATTCATTGATCTCCACATACCATGATCTTCCTTTGTACATTTGAATGTGCTTCATTGATATATATGGACACATTGACCTTGTCAATCACCCATGTACTATTATATCTCAATTAAATCCTATGAGATCTTGACACTTGTCATAATTTCATTCATACTCAATAAAATTTAAATCTAAATGGATACTTCTTGTGGCTCTAATTTGATGTCCCCATGCACATCTCATTCTGTTAGTCCAACTTTGAAAACTTGTTTCTTGAGATAAAATACTCATCAAGGTACCAAATTTGTAGGGGATGATCTTTGGAAAAATTACATCATACTCATGCAATTACTTAGATCTAGTAGACTACTCAAGTGTAATTATTAAATTCATGACTAGCTTGCTCTGCTCATTCCTGCATGATGTGCCATGATGGTATGTCCCCCTAAGATTGCCAAATTTACACTTCAAGCTTACTTAAATTGTTTCAAAATATTTTCAAGTGACTTTATCTTCTCTTGTATCCTATTTGTTCCTTTTTCCATTTTATTACTCTTAAATTAGGAAATTTCTCAGCTTCCTACCATAAACCCATCAGAATTTTGTATGTAGGCCAAATTTGGCCAATAAGAATAAAACAAAAAGAAAGAGAAAATCAAGATTTAAAGAAAGTGTAATTATCATGTGGAAATAAAAATAGAAAAAAATAAAATCATGAGAAATAAGGAAATAAAGGCAAGAAAAAATAAGCTTAAAATAAATAAAAAGAAAAAAAATAAAAAAAGAAAAGGTAGAATATATTCTGGCAAGAGGAAATGAGGCACAATATAGGAAAAAGAATGGAGGAGAAGAAGAGGAATGAAAAGAAGAGGAAGGCAGTGCTAAAGAGGTAGATAGGAAGATCCAAGAAAGTTTTATGGATCACACTATCTCTGTATGAGCTCCATAGTAAGGTAGGTGATGTCGTTTAATTTCTATGGTTTGAGTTTTATTAATGATAGACTATATAATATTTGAACATAGAAAGAATATGAGTCTATAAACAACCATTGTATTTTATAAATTATAGCCTACTTGACCAATGTTATATATTTGGAACTAGATAGGATATAGTCTAGAGATATATATGGATATGTGATATGATATCAGACTTTCAGTTATCATATGTAACTAACCAGAAAAACAAAAGAAGACTTTTCATATTGTCTAGAAGCAAATATGTATTCAAAGACCTGATATTATTAGAAATATATGTGTGTGTGTGTGTGTGTGTGTGTGTGTGTGTGTGTGTGTGTGTGTGTGTGTGTGTGTGTGTGTGCGTGTGTGTGTGTGTGTGTGTCTGTGTGTGTGTGTGTGTGTGTGTGTGTGTGTGTGTGTGTGTGTGTGTGTGTGTGTGTGTGTGTGTGTGTGTGTGTGTGTGTGTGTGTGTTTGAAGTATTTGAAATATATGGGGGCTTGTATGCCCAATGACTTATAGTTAAACCAGTGATATGCAGTCACTGACCTCTCACTATGGTAGTAGTGGAAGGATTCCTTACCTACTCTACCCTACCTTGTCATAGTTTGAATCTATAATACAACTTCTAAAGATTTTTGTGAATCACTATATTTATCTGTATATAATAGTGACTCATATTTACCATCATAGACTCACTATATGAATCACTAGATTCCTTAAATATCTATCATTATTACTCATTATTACATAGCAGTGTCTCATTATTACACATCAATGACCCACTAAGGTACAAAAATAATTTCCACCATGTATTAGAGTGATATTAACTTAAATAATACATATCACCATCTTGGATTTAAAAAAGAATTTAAGTAGTGAATTACATATTGTGTTTATACAGTTATTTTTGTATTATATCAAACTCCATACTTATATTAAATTATTTTATAAAATAATAGATTTATTTACCA